>CM034544.1:4400579-4598439 GCA_020002185.1 Paraescarpia echinospica | reverse complement strand
CGTTATTATCAAACGTTTGCTATGTCAAATATTATAAAACAGTGAAAGAATAAAGCTCAGTATTGACGCTACCTGTATAATACTGACGTTAATAATGGTTTTACCTCGTCCCTGGACTGTAGCAGAATAGACAGCGGCAGCGGCACCAGCACCGTTACCCATGGCTTGTCTGCAACAATTACATCATCAAAAAAATAATACTTTCTAACAGTTCTCACTTAAGGTATATCATACCTAACTTATCCATTGTCATGCAATGTTCTGAAATATTATATACAGTTGTTGTATGCAACTATCCTCAATACTGGTTATGACATCAAGCGTAATACAAAGAATACACAACTACAAAAGTCCATACCTTCACACGCACAGACGCATTCGCGCACATAAAAACCCCGTACGCATATTTATACACTGACATGTTTTAAAACAAGTCAATATCATTATAGTTTGCTAATTCGCTATACGCTTCTAACATTGAACACACGCACACGCACACGCACAAACACACACTCACACAAACACATACACACACACTCACACACACAGACACACTCACTCACACACGCACACACACGCACACATACGCACACACACGAACACACACGCACACACACACACAAACACACAATCACACAAACACACACACACACACACACACACACACACACACACACAGACGCAAACACACACACACACACACACACACACTCACACACACACAAATATATAATTATTTTCAGTGAGGCTGTTTGGCACGTAACCAAAGTGTACTCTATTTCTTGATGGTTCCTTAAATTACAGCCCAAATGAGTTGCTATTCTGTGCACATTGTTGGTGCCTCGTCAACATTGAGATCGTTGGGGTGAAAAGTTGTATTAAAGTAACAATACACACAATAATAACCTACCATGAACGGACATGTCAAATAATATCTGAAAATAGTCTCATTCCGTGCAATAACACTGCTATGAACACCACCATTTCGACAAGAGGTCGTGGACTTAAACTTAAGACAACAACCTTTAAACTTGTTGTAACAGAAACAGTTTTACAATAATGTTGTGTCTATCTGGAACCGACTACCTGAACGCATAGTTAACTTAACATCCAAAATACAATTTAGGAAAGTCCTGCGTACAAGAAACTTTGATTCTGCAATTAAGTTCGATAAACACTTGTAGGAATCTAACTGATTGAATATTTGTTGTATTATTATTATTGTATATTATCGGTTTACCATTATGGTGCATTACATATGATGACGGGTTCATGTAAAACATTGTATTCTGTATTTTAATCATGTAACAATATTGTATGTATATGTAGATCAGCACACGTCGTACCCATGGGACACAATTGTTTAACATTGTTGATCCAAAAATCAACAATAACAAATAAACAATCAATACGCATGTATTCATCATTGTTGAAATATCTTGGTCAATGATATATATTCATATTACCGTATAGTAGCGCCACCTAGTGGCACTATCTTATGAAACAACATGATTGTTAGATGGTCAATATTGTTCTCTTGTTCAATGGATACGTTGTCACTTAGATGGGGTAAGACCACAATAAGGATTCGTCCGCCATTACCGACCGAAAGAGTGCCCTTGACAATACCGTTTTGATGTGAGGTGTGAATTTTTGTCGAGCACTTTGGCATGGCACATGTTAGTCCAGTGAATACTGAATGTACTACTGCATTAGATATTTCACGAGGTAGCAATAAATATACGCGTATTCGCACAGTAGCTATTTTACAGCATGCACCAACATTTCAAAATCCGTCATTATCAGGAAAATCGTAAGAAAAAATTTGCAGGAAATGAAGGAAACGTTATAATGGCCGCCTATGTAAAATTTAAATGTGGTCTTACCCCAGATGATTTGACATTTGGGTGGTTTTGCATCCCGACAATGTCATAGCGGATAGGGAAGTCGGCCAATACTATCGTTTCCCGTGGGTAGCTGGGAATGTAATTAGTGGAACTTCAACATGAGACTTTGGAATATATATATTTCAAACGTTTATTAGTAGGTCAACCTACTGCCTAACGCCATAACAGGAGACGCGCGAACGACGTCAATTAACAACAGTAATTACTGTTTACTCACTTCTTTGACGTATATTGTTGTAGATCGGCTGATGTCGACTGTCACAACAGTATTTAATTACACGGTCCGACGCACACAGAGCGCTAGATATCTTAATACACGAGACGTCAGGGTAATTACTGGGTGACATGTATTCACCACGCCTGTTGACAACTGCATAGACCTATCAATATACCTGCATTTGAAGGGAAGTGTTTCACGTTAGTCAAATGTAAACGTGAATGTAATTTTCTGTTTAAAAAACTACATTTGACACACCTAGTTATTAGACTCCCTGTGTAGTCATTAGGCAACTATACACACTAGCTTGCACACACTTGTCAGGGGCGTGTCCAGAGAAGACAGTCTAGGGGGCACTAAAACCTCCACTGGCGTCCGAACCAAATGATGTAGAACAATTTCGGAAGACGGGGCGGGGGAGACTGGGGGGGGGGGGGCTGTCAAAAATTTCTCATTGCTGCTCGGCTGCACTTCACCTTGTTCTCGCTGTCCCGCGCGCTATCTCGGCTCGACTGGTGAACTCCGAAGACGGAGAGGGGGATGCTGTTGAAATGTGTTCGTCGCTGCGCCGCTGTAACTTCAGTTACGGGGGCACGTTAAAAGGGTCTAGCGGGGCACGGTCAATGGGGGCCCATGCACAAAGGTCTGGGAGAACGCCAAAATTCCAACTGCATAGGGGGCACGTGCCCCCAGGCCCCCTCTAATGCGCCTATGCTTTTGAACAAAGAACCTAAATACTATTTCCCGATAGAGATCGCTTCCCGCAAAATCGAACATAACGCGATGTGGTGCCTTGTGGACAATGTATCACTGTCATAACGCGATGTGGTGCCTTGTGTACAGTGCATCACTGTCATAACGCGATGTGGTGCCTTGTATACAATGTACCACTGTCATAATGCGATGTGGTGCCTTGTGTGCAATGTATCACTGTCATAACGCGATGTGGTGCCTTGTATACAATGTATCACTGTCATAATGCGATGTGGTGCCTTGTGGACAATGTATCACTGTCATAACGCGATGTGGTGCCTTGTGGACAATGTATCACTGTCATAACGGGATGTGGTGCCTTGTGGACAATGTATCACTCTCCATAAAACAAAAAGGAAATAACTCTAAATAAATATCATTGTGTTTGTTGATGCACAGCGCCAGTAGGTAGGTCAGAGGTCAAAGGACCAATACCGCGAATAAACACAATAAGGGGCAAGTGGATCTCGGCGCCTCGGATGTGATGTGTATTTTTAGAATAATCCAACATTACTGTATTAATATATAACTATTATTGTCCTCGAAAGTATCACGTTATGCTATGCTGTACTACGCTGTGCTATGCATATTTCTACTCCACTGTTTTGTAAAACATGATCTTAACTTCAAATTCATATCAATCGTTATGTGTCAGGCTGATTCATAATGATTACTACCAACACGGTCACCTTTACATCGGCTTGTACGGAATTAAGCTTTGCATAAATTCCTAGTTATTGTTAATCGATGAAATATATTAATTATTATAAACTAAGTTATGTTTAATAAGTATATCCTCAGAACTGCTTTAGTCTAGTAGCTTGGGGTCTTATTATTAGATCTGAGATACAGGAAGTTTCCCTAGGTTTAGCTCAAGTCATCTCCTAAGATAGCTAGTCTGGACAAGCTTAGTCTAGTTGTTTGAGTAGTTGGGAGATGAGTCAGTTTGCAGATAAGGTCATATGCGGGGACAGTGACCAAATGGCCAGGTAGCGAGCCCGACTGTAGCGCGCCATATTAAGAAATGCAGAAGAGGCACAGACCGATGGGAATGGCCAGGCACGAGGAAGAGAAGGGAGTAGCAATTATTTAAGGAAAGAGTTATGCGCGATTGGGGGATGACTTGCAGACGACTTGCAGAGGACTTGCACGCGAGAACCACGTAACATCACGTCTGGTTCCTACGGAGAACCAATATTGATTGTACTCATCTGTATCGTGCTGTCTATATTAAAGTTCTTGAAACGAACAGTGGAAAGTCTTCTGCGATGATTGAGTAATTAGAATCTTTCTCTGTGAGTATCCGATCTCTATTACAAAGTGACACATTAGCTAAAGTGAGTAGGTCGATGTCTAAATTGTCTGGGAAATCAACACAGAGGAAGACCGTTGAAATATGTGCCCAAATTAGAATACCGAGTCTACAAACGGAATAGGCAGACGCGACAAAGGGAAATAATAGTAGACCTGGCATTATATTAGCGTGTACTCAACGACTCTATGAGCGGGGCACAACTTTGCACAGTAAAATCCATGCCTACATAACGCACAATTCACACAAACAATAGATAATTAAGTCAACGATAGGACAATAGCTCGTCGTACAAAAAAACGTGAGTGATTGTTTCGTAAAATCAACAGCTCGCCATACAATATGACATGTGAGAGGCTCATAAAATGTTTGATTGTGGAGACACCTAGCGCTAGACATTTGACAACAAGCAATGTAGATACGTGTTTCTCCCTGAGAATATGTCTGTTTCACCTCGTCACATCGTGTAGCGACATGTTGGAGCGAGCGTCCTTTGAACAAATCACTAGATACGTGTTCCGACTAATCACATATCATAATTACACACGTTGATCGTCAAGCGGGCATGCAATTACTGATAAAGCATGCGGTATAGCGTTCACTGATATGGACACGTAATTGCTCAATTTATATAATTAGATTTATCCTCAATAATGACCCCCAAAATATGTATTCCACGAATATAAGTTGCAGCCCCTTTAAATAAACATGGCGGTGTTTGAAGTTGTCATAGAGCCTGGAGTCGTCGGTGCAGTGTACCTGGTTGTATAACCAAGGTGAACGGTGAGAGACAATGCACGTGAAGTTAAAGTGGGTGCAGTGTAATAATAATAATATATTTTATTTAATATAGCGCCAGATCCAATTATAAATTGTTCGTGGCGCTTTACAACATGTAGAACCCAGATAGAGGTATCAATGATGGCTAAATAAGCATGCATTTTCTAAAAGAATATTAAAATATTAGTAAAATACGAATAAATACAGTAATTAAATAAATATATTAAAATAATGATCATAGCTACAGTTCTATGTAGAAATAAGACATTGTCAATTCATTTAACTGAACTAATGTACATGTAAGTATAAAATAAATATATAAATAGTTTAATTAATACATAAGAGATATAAAACAAATCAATGCAGAGAGTAAACTATGCCACATTGGACAAGAACGAGAGTCTAAAAAAATGAGTCTTTAAGCGTGCCTTGAAAGTAGAGAGACAATCAGACGTTTTAATGTCATTAGGCAAAGTGTTCCACAAAGTCGCTGCGGCGACCGCAAACGAATTGTCCCCAGCTTTGACATGAGTCCGCAGGACCGTTAACATGTTATTGTTGGTAGAGCGCAGGGCTCTTGTTGGTTTGTATGGGCATACAAGGTCGCATAAATATTTCGGGGCATCGCCATGCACAGCTTTATATGTAAACACTAATAGCTTAAAGTCGATTCTGTGTGCTACAGGCAACCAGTGAAGAATGCACAACAGAGGCATGGCGCTGTCACTCCGTGGGCGGCGTAGGATCAACCTAGCAGCAGAGTTGTGCATTCTCTGCAGTCGAGCGATGTTGTTGACAGAAGTGCCGTTACCGTGTACCTGGTTGTATAACCAAGGTGAACGGTGAGAGACAATGCACGTGAAGTTAAAGTGGGTGCAGTGTACCTGGTTGTATAACCAAGGTGAACGGTGAGAGACAATGCACGTGAAGTTAAAATGGGTGCAATGTACCAGGTTGTATAACCAAACTGAACGGTGAGAGACAATGCACGTGAAGTTAAAGTGAGTGCAGTGTACCTGGTTGTATAACCAAGGAGAACGGTGAGAGACAATACACGTGAAGTTAAAATGGGTGCAGTGTACCTGGTTGTATAACCAAGGTGAACGGCGGGAGACAATGTACGTGAAGTTAAAATGGGTGCAATGTACCAGGTTGTATAACCAAACTGAACGGTGAGAGACAATGCACGTGAAGTTGAAATGAGTGCAGTGTATCTGGTTGTATAACCAAGGTGAACGGTGGGAGACAATGTACGTGAAGTTAAAGTGGGTGCAGTGTACCTGGCTGTATAACCAAGGTGAACGGTGAGAGACAATGTACGTGAAGTTAAAATGGGTGCAGTGTACCTGGTTGTATAACCAAGGTAAACGGTGAGAGACAATGCACGTGAAGTTAAAATGGGTGCAATGTACCAGGTTGTATAACCAAGGTGAACGGTGAGAGACAATGAACGTAAAGTTAAAATGGGTGCAATGTACCAGGTTGTATAACCAAGGTGAACGGTGAGAGACAATACACGTGAAGTTATAGTTGGTGCAATGTACCTGGCTGTATAACCAAGGTGAACGGTGAGAGACAATGCACGTGAAGTTATAGTTGGTGCAATGTACCTGGTTGTATAACCAAGGTGAACGGTGAGAGACAATGCACGTGTAGTTATAGTTGGTGCAATGTACCTGGCTGTATAACCAAGGTGAACGGTGAGAGACAATGCACGTGAAGTTATAGTTGGTGCAATGTACCTGGTTGTATAACCAAGGTGAACGGTGAGAGACAATGCACGTGTAGTTATAGTTGGTGCAATGTACCTGGCTGTATAACCAAGGTGAACGGTGAGAGACAATGCACGTGAAGTTATAGTTGGTGCAATGTACCTGGTTGTATAACCAAGGTGAACGGTGAGAGACAATGCACGTGAAGATATAGTTGGTGCAATGTACCTGGTTGTATAACCAAGGTGAACGGTGGGAGACAATGTATACGTGAAGTTAAAATGGGTGCAATGTACCTGGTTGTATAACCAAAGTGAACGGTGAGAGACAATGTACGTGAAGTTTTGGTTTGGGATGGCAGAATCACCTCCACGTGGTCCAACCTGGGTGCCCGTCTTCGACCGGTAGCTAAGTGTTCTGCCCCTCACCGTTGCATTGCGGTATTGCATTGCGCGTGTACGTATTGCGCTATGTCGGATAGAAATCCGGTTATTGAGTTAGAGGGAACAAGAAAGAACAAGAACAAGAAAGTTTTATTTAGACCCAATTGCAATATGTGTATAATATCAAATTAACGTAACAAGAACAGGCATATATATATACAAATGCAGTGTAATTTCAAATTAGATGGGGTCTGTGACTCCTATTAAGACAATAACAGTCGCTCTCATAGGAGCCACAAGAATAATTTGTTTCAACTCAAATTTACCGAAAGGAAGTGCAAATGTAAATGTAAAAGTAAAAGTGCAGGAAAAGAAAAGAAACCGAGCTACTAGATTGCATATATGCATGTATTGGAGTATTAAAAGGTATGGTAAAATAAACAAATACTAGTTGTCAATAGTACACTTCAATCTACTTGATATGTATGTGTATATGCACAAATACAATATCCATATGCTGATTTATATATATATATATATATATACAATACATATATATACAATACACGATACATATCCATACATATCACGTGCATTAATACAGTTTTTTTTTACAGTTTTAATGACTTTGATAGCATGTATAGCAGTTTAATATTGTACACGTATCAACGTATTTTTCTAATAAATTGTTTTTTGCATAATTTCCAAAACTTCTGAAGCTATGTGTTCCAATCTTCTCTGTGACTAACTTTGAGGTATTGTTTATGACATGTGGCAAACTGTATCTAAGACATCTTTTGGCAAATTAATGTTTTGTTCTGAATGGGTGTAACTCTGTTTTTTTCCTTGTGTTGTAAATGTGTACGTAAGCATTTATAATTATTTTCCAATTTAATAGGTAAGCAGGGAGGTCATGATGTACGTATTTATAATAACACTTAAGTTCATGTAATTTTAACATGTCATCAATTTTTAAGATATTCATTTTTTTGAAAAGTGGCTCAGAGTGTGAATTATATTTACTTATAGATAAAATTCTCATAGCTTTCTTTTGTATTTTCAACAACCGACTACCTTGGTATCCCCACACCATAATGCAATAGTTGATTTGTGATAAAAAATAACGTATTATATAAGATCATTTTAATTTCTAGGGGAAAGACATATTTTAGTCTGTTTAAGATGCCGACTGTTTTGGAACACTTGTTTGATACTTTTTCAATATGTTTATTCCAATTTAAATTTGTATCTAAAGTAAGTCCTAAAAAATTTATTTCATCTACTCTTTCAATGTTTGTACCATTTATATTGAGCATAAAGTTATCGACAGCTTTATTTTGCATGTGAAAAATCATATATTTGGATTTTTTTCTGTTTAATGATAATTTATTAATGTTTAACCATTCAATTATTTTAAGGAGTTCATCATTTATTGCCGATTCTATATTTCTATTTGGGGAGTTACCTTGAAAATGATTGATGGTGCTAAATAAGGTGGTATCGTCGGCATACATAATAAAGTTAAACATTTCGCTAGCTTTAGGAAAATCATTAATGTATATTATGAATAATAGGGGACCAAGAATAGATCCTTGTGGTACACCAATTGTGATAGGTAGGATATCAGAACTTTCATTTTGAAATTCGGTGTATTGTCTTCTATTGCTTAAGTAGCTATTAAATAGATTCAGGACCCTGTAATCCATAATATCTTAGTTTAGTTAATAGTATCGAGTGATCAATTGTATCGAAGGCCTTAGAGAGGTCAAGAAAAATGCTGAAAGGAACATAATTTTTATCAATTTGTGTAATTATTCTATCTATTAGTTCAAGTGATGCATACTCGGTAGAGCGTTTTTTTCTAAAACCATATTGATTTTTAACAAATAGATCAGAATCATTAAAGTATGCTGTTAGTTGACTAGATATTATTTTCTCTATCACTTTTGAAATTGTTGGAAGAAGAGATATGGGTGTATAATTTTTAAAATCAGATGGGTCAACTTTCTTTAAAATAGGAATTACTTTAGCGAGTTTAAGTGTATCGGGAAATATACCAGTATTTATTACTTTATTTATTTATATATACTTGATTTAGCCGCTGTTCCCCCAAGAGCACATTTGGGAGTTGCAGAGGAGGATGGCTTAAGAGCCGGTGTTAATCCCAGTCAGTATGCAAATCAGGTGTCTAAGTGATGCCAGTCGCACTGGCCTTCCCCTGAGGCACGGGGCATCGTTTTGTTTGTGGCTGTCACTTTTAACTGGAGAGGAGCTATGTCGTCTCGATCCGCCTCCATGTGTCACCATTTGGGGCTGACCAAACCGACACTCAAACTTATGGCAGTTTCCATTGTAGAATGGGGTTGGTAAATTTTCCGTAACTTCCATTACTGTACCGCCAGTTGGCGATAAGGTGATAACAACGAAGGTAAACGTAAGCTGGTGAAGCCGCTTAGCCGGCCCTCCGTTGGAACTAGTCCCAATGTCGTTTCACGTCTACGAAAAGACGTTAACCAGAATCCTCAGTCCAGTGATTTAATTTGCACATGTTATGTTATGTTAATATTTAGTTAATATTAGTCACGCGCATTTGTATTATTTAAAGATCTGGTCTTAGAGTGAGTAAATTCTGGTGGGTTTATTTTGGGTATGGTGTACCTGGTTGTATAACCAAGGTGAACCGTGGGAGACAACGCACGTGAAGTTATACAGCAGTTGAAACTTTGTTATTATCTATCCTCGTATATTAATATAATAGTCTTCATAGTATGGCGATTACGTTGAAGGTATACGGCCTACGTTTAATATGCCCGGACCCACGCCGGATCGAGAGGGAGCCTGGGGGCACGGGACCCCTAGACCATTGCAATTTGGCATGCCCGTAGACCTTTTTGAATTGGCCCATGGGACCGTGCCCTCAGATCTTTGTGCCCCTTTCATGTTACAACAAATAATTTCAACAGCTCCCCCCCGTCTTCCGATGTCATAATCGAGACGCTGAAGAAGAGCTGAAATTACGGCCGCGCAGTGACGAACAAAAATCAACAATACCCCCCTACCCCGTCTTCCGATGTCACCAGTCATGTCTAGCAGAGGCGAAACATTTTCTACACCATTTGGTTCGGCCGCAAATGGAGGTTTTTGTGCCCTTCTAGACAACCCTCTCTGGTTCGCCCCTAGGAAGAATGCTTGTAATGGTTCAGAATTAGAAATGGTATTGATTAGAAATCTTGCCACGTAGAGTTCTGCAGTACGACTTCTGCAATTTGGATTGTACTGAATAATGATATCCTAAATACGCATTCTACGAACGCTTTGTGCCGCACCTTTAAATGACCGTGGCTTTAGTTGTTGTCCTACTCTGTACACGCGTTAGCGGACTTGACTAGTTGAAGGCTCAGCACAGTTTATCTTATGTTCATTTGTAAACATCGTGATTGCAGACATTGAGTAGCAGGGGGAATCGGTCAGTCTTCTTCCGTTGATCTTAGCACTCATTCACAGCGGGTTTTTATGACAATACGACGCTACCAGCGATAGACGGGCTAAATGGATAAGCTACGTACAATATAAAACACACTCCAATGATTCGACTAGCGGCATACAAACTGTACAAAACAATATACACTAGGCAGAAATGAATCAGTCCAAAACCAAACAATTTGTCTTTGATCCTACACAGCTCTCCGTTCGGTGTTTCACCTCCGAATTTGATCAACGCTCTAAGTTTGACCTGGCGTGTTAATACTGTATACATATATATATATATATATATATATATATATATATACAGTATTAACATGACTGTAGTAAATGTATGTAATTTGTTTTGGTTTTGAGTGTAACAACCATTGCGCACCCTCTAACGGGGTCTGGAGAGACACTAAACCAATTGCCTCACAAGTGACTCGATCTGTGCGTATCACGAACGATCACAACAGCCTTTCGCGGTGTATCACGGGATAATCCATAACAGTAATCTCCAGCTCGTTAGACGGGTAAGTAATGCTTACACAGAAATATAAATAAAACGGACGCTGCTTTTTGCGTTTGAGTCCACGCTATTTTTTTCGAAGGATTGATTTTGTATTTGCTCCTAGTACACGATGGACTAATTCTAGTCAGCCATAGAGTGCGTTTACTTGAGAGAGCCGTGTAGTAAACATTATATACAGTTTTCCTCTGGTCATACATCATTTTAGCAATACACAAGACGTTCTTACATTTGTTACTCTTGTGCAATGACGTCTGTACAAATACGAGTAGATTTCTGATTGAGTATCACAAACGTCGAATTAAGAACAATTATTTATTTACGTGCGATGACGACAAACGTACCGCTGACGTCATCGCGTAGAACACACATTTCATATATCTTCAAACCAAACAACAACCTATTGCGACGAGAAATACAAAGACGACGCCGTTGAATATTGTAATGTCATTAGGAGCCTTACATAATATCACCAGTTACTTGTGACCTGCATGCCGCTGTATTTGGAGGATTAGTAGCACAAATAATCGGACTCGGCCATGTCCAATTAAGTCAGCTACTATGTCACTACATCGTACAATTAGACCTGTGTGGTCGCTTAGGGTTAACTTTATTCAAATAATGTCCAACGAACCGAACAGTTCTTGAGACAGATACATATAAGTAACTTGCAACTTTTGAGTTGTAATGATACTGCTGCATTGTTTTCTGGTCGTCTCGTTGCGTCATTAACGTCATTTAGTACAGGCCTCTCAGTTGCTGAACCTCTTGTCTCGTTGCGTCATTAACGTCATTTAGTACAGACCTCTCAGTTGCTGAACCTCTTGTCTCGTTGCGTCATTAACGTCATTTAGTACAGGCCTCTCTGTTGCTGAACCTCTTGTCTCGTTGCGTCATTAACGTCATTTAGTACAGGCCTCTCAGTTGCTGAACCTCTTGTCTCGTTGCGTCACTAACGTCATTTATTACAGGCCTCTCAGTTGCTGAACCTCTTGTCTCGTTGCGTCACTAACGTCATTTAGTACAGGCCTCTCAGTTGCTGAACCTCTTGTCTCGTTGCGTCACTAACGTCATTTAGTACAGGCCTCTCAGTTGCTGAACCTCTTGTCTCGTTGCGTCACTAACGTCATTTAGTACAGGCCTCTCAGTTGCTGAACCTCTTGTCTCGTTGCGTCACTAACGTCATTTAGTACAGGCCTCTCAGTTGCTGAACCTCTTGTCTCGTTGCGTCACTAACGTCATTTAGTACAGGCCTCTCAGTTGCTGAACCTCTTGTCTCGTTGCGTCACTAACGTCATTTAGTACAGGCCTCTCAGTTGCTGAACCTCTTGTCTCGTTGCGTCACTAACGTCATTTAGTACAGGCCTCTCAGTTGCTGAACCTCTTGTCTCGTTGCGTCACTAACGTCATTTAGTACAGGCCTCTCAGTTGCTGAACCTCTTGTCTCGTTGCGTCACTAACGTCATTTAGTACAGGCCTCTCAGTTGCTGAACCTCTTGTCTCGTTGCGTCATTAACGTCATTTAGTACAGGCCTCTCAGTTGCTGAACCTCTTGTCTCGTTGCGTCATTAACGTCATTTAGTACAGGCCTCTCAGTTGCTGAACCTCTTGTCTCGTTGCGTCATTAACGTCATTTAGTACAGGCCTCTCAGTTGCTGAACCTCTTGGCTTGTGAAATGTGGAACTTGTACGTGTAGATCGCTTCTGCTACACGTACATGATACAAATTTGCCGCACTGAACCTTTCTGCTACGAACAAAACTTTAGTTACCTTCGTTGTTTAAGGAAATATTGTTTTTTCACGAAGGGCGGTCAAGAACTTACTTATCTTTAGCTTGCGCGTGAAGTCTGAATGGGACTGTGAGCTGGTGTTTGTTACTACCAAAACTGTTTTCGGCAGCTCGAACAAAAGCTCGGTAGAGGGGTCGTATTAACGAATACTTTGGGCCGCACCTTTAAATGACCGTGGCTATCGCTGTTGTACCTACCCAGTACACACGTTGGCGGACGTCATTAGTGCAAGGCTAGGCACAGTTTATCTGATGTTCTTTTGTAAACATTGTCTATGGAGACATTGAGTAGCAATCCTAATCGGTCAGTCTTGTTCGGTTGATCTTAGAACAAATTCATAGCGCATTTTTATGACAATCAAGACGCCACCAGCGGTAGACCGGCTTTATTGGTAGACTACCTACTCTATAGCATATACGACAATAATACTGAGCAGGTTATAATACGATATATTTAAAAGAGTCTGTCCCAAATCAAACAAGAATATTCAGTAAGTCATTATTCGTTGAACCACACCTGTTGGTAGTGTCAACACTACATAAGTCATTATTCGTTGAATCACACCTGTTGGTAGATTCAACACTACATAAGTCATTATTCGTTACACCACACCTGTTGGTAGTGTCAACATTACATATGTCTGACAAACAACGCATGCCAGAAGCTGGGCTATTAATGTGGGCATTTTTCTATAGGTGAACCTTTTCAAATTAGCCTACGTCTTACAAAAAAGCATGCCCGAGGATGACTTCACTGTAATCCACTTTGTTGTCGGACTAGTCTGTGACTTTGTGTTGTTCATGATATGCTTTTTCAATGGAAACGTAAACTGTGCGACGCTAATCAGACAGTGTAATCTATGAATCTTAGTACTTAATTCTCGGCGAGACATTGTAATAATCACGAAATAGCCGGCGTAAATTTTCATAAGTTATGAACATTGTAAAAAAAGGAATTCAAACCAGCGAAAATTGCCCGTGTACAAAACAGGCCATACGGAACACATTTACATATATTAACCTGTTCCATGCCAACCAAGAATTGCCGCCAGGTCGTTTTTCTTTTGTGTTACCCAAACGCATTCCCAAAACTGTTTTGTTAGTTGTTTGCGTTATCCTCTTTCTATGCTATATTTTGGCTAGTAGGCCTGGGCACAATATCACCTCTCTACATTTCGTGGACGGTTCTAGGCACCTTTTAAACAATACTGATCGACCATACGGACTTGAACAACGTCGTCCCGATACGTTAATGCATTGCAAGTATAGTGAAATACTTAACTACGCGCGTTCGTTACGAACACAAGATAGTTAAACTTAATCGTAATGCAAGAGAATTGTCGTATCAATAACAATAAGTTATTCTAGTAGATATATATTTCTATATATATCAATGTCGTATCAATAACAATAAGTTATTCTAATAGATATATATTTCTACAAATATCAATGCATATCGTCAACGCGAGTAGGACTACCCTGTTTAGTGCTGATTTCTGTCAACTACAGCCCAACTGAACTGTTTTGATGTGTCCATTATTGGAAACTTTAATATCGTGATCGTCTCGGTGATAAGACGTATTAGAATAACAACACCCACAAGCAGACAACAACCGCGTGAAGTCCACTGCTGTTGACCGATGTTGGTATGTGACACACCAATGCTGGCTAATAGTGACACCTTGTGACACATATTAACAACCAATAAGGCTGACACGTGACCAATGTTGTTCTTTCGCACACTGGGTAAATTCTGGTGCGGTGCTCAGTCTGAATACAACATAACGCCGTAGTACGTGCACTTATTGCTTCTTTTAAACAACTCTGCCTTAACGACGCATTGCTTTCGTGGTCAGCTACTTCTCGCGTTACTGCGAACATTATTGCTCGGTTGAGGAATTTCGTGCGTCCCTTTTCATGACATAATATTTTAGTAAAATGTTTTTTTGTGTCTCGGAAATCTTGTTACTGCGAACAGCAGACATTATTGTTATTAAAAATTCAGCAATTTAAAAATAATCACTTCAGGGTATACTTATTTCGCTCGTTTCACATGCAGAACATAGATCTATAGCCCACTTATAATAAGAATCACAAACTGATTTCGACAATCTACTGAAACATACATAGAGCGAAATAGGGTTATTGACAATGGTCCTCACTCCGAATGTCCATAGGATGCACATAAAATATGACAACAAAATGAAGAAGGGAACAATAGCTCGCAAATCAATGTGACTGAGTTGCCAATAATATATTGGATTGTCGTGACACCTAGCGCTAGACATTTTACAACCAGCAATGTAGACACGGTTCCGTGATTCTTCCTGCGTGTATATCCGCTTCACCTCGCCACGTCGTGTAGCGACACGCTGGAACGAGCGTCCGTTGGACACGTCAGTGTTTACTGTCTGCTTTGGCAACTATTGCAACAGAGGGCCCAGTTCTTATGACCCGGCCTTCACAAAAGTCTATATTTGCATGCTCTACGCACAAACACAAAAGCGACATTCAAATCATGTCACACGAGAAGCCTATTTAGAGGAACAGTGCCACGCAGTGTTGATTATTATATACTTAAGTAATGTGCGAAGACAACAACGACTGAAGACGTTACTTAGTAGCTACGCATTTGCGGCGACGTTGGACGACGGAGATCTGTTTATCAACGTCTGTTTATTAAAGGGAATAAAAACATATATTGCTCGAATTCATGTTATATTATATCCTGCTATATATTTACACGTCCACCAAGCCAAAAAAATCAAATAAATTCAATGAATTAGAAATTTCCTCATTTTATGGTGTGCATCCGGACATTTTCGAATATGCATATTTTTTGCGCGCTTTTCGGGATGCCGAGATGTGACGTCACTTATGACTCAAACTTGCATCAGGCCGACCCTTTCCATGCATTCAGAGCATGTTTACAAGGACAGCTTTTTGGTCGACACGAGCGTCAGAACGAGTTATTGTGCAATATTCCGACGTAATACAAACACTAGAGGAACAAGCAGTTATCTTACGGTTCCACATGAATCGACTTTTATTCAAAACAACGAATGCGAATGGGCCTAAAAGTCGACTAGGTTTCGCCGAGCTTGGGCTCGTTTTCAGAATAATTATATCGAATGTAACCAACGGGAGATAATCTACACCAATAAACATACATAGCAAACATATATTGTATCCAGCTACATAAAGTAACGTGTATAATCTCATAATAGCACTAGAATATCGATGTATGAAGGCGGATTTGTACAATTTATCATAACAACTTAAATCAGTGAGAGAGTTTCTGTTGGTCCCGCTAGCTCAGTGGGTAGGCGCGTTATTTACTTGTTGTTAATTTTACAATCGGGCGACGACGGTTCAATCCTGACAGCATGCAAACCTTTGATTTTCTATACACTTTTTATGTTTTCACGAAGTAATATAAACAAAATCATTTTATACTATAATGCACTGTTTGTAAATATTTTTTTAAATTTTTGTTGTAATTATTTATTCGCCACAAAAATTAAAATATGGTCATTATATTTAACGATGTTTCTAAATTGTATTTATCCAGACAGATCTCAATCTGTTTTCACATGTATAATTACAATATATTACCGTATAATATATTTACAATTAATAAATTATATATCCATTACATTATATTTGTTTGGATAAATAAAATTTAGAAACATCGTTATATAATGACCATATTTTCATTTTTGTGGCGAATAAATAGTTACTACAAAAATAAAAAATTTATTTACAAACAGTGCATTATAGTATAAAATGATTTTGTTTATATTACTTCGTGAAAACATAAAAAAATGTATAGAAAATCAAAGGTTTGCATGCTGTCAGGATTGAACCGGCGTCGCCCGATTGTAAAATAAACGACAAGTAACCAACGCGCCTACCCACTGAGCTAGCGGAACCAACGGAAACTCTCTGACTGATTTAAGTTGTTATGATAAATTGTACAACTCCGTCATATATCGATATTCTAGTGCTATTATGAGATTATAGACGTTACTTTATGTAGCTGGATACAATGTATGTTTGCTATGTATGTTTATTGGTGTAGATTATCTTCCGTTGGTTGCATTCGATATAATTATTCTGAAAACGAGCCCAAGCTCGGCGAAACCTAGTCGACTTGTAGGCCCATTCGCATTCGTTGTTTTGAATAAAATTCGATTCATGTGGAACCGTAAGATAAATGTTTGTTCCTCTATGATGACTAGTGTTTGTTTTACGTCGGAATATTGCACAATAACTCGTTCTGACGCTCGTTTCGACCCAAAAGCTATCCTTGTAAACATGCTCTGAATGCATGGAAAGGGTCGGCCTGATGCGAGTGTGTGTGTCATAAGTGACGTCACGATACCACGTGATCGCCTAGCTCATTAAAATTTCATTTTCCGCGGGAATCGCATCACAGACGAGCTTAAAATCGAATTTATGCTACAAATGTATTTTTCTGTATTTGTTTAATGTTGTCAAATGTTACATACAATGTTAAACTTTGTGTACACATGGAAAAGGGATTTTAGCTAATGTCTTATTTTTATTTCCTTTAACGACTGAATATTATGTATCACCGCCTGATCTACTGATACCAAATAATACGCACAGACACATCGTCTAGATAACATTTAACGCCCGGATAAATGTAAACACGACAGTTTGTTTAAGATTACTGCGATGTTCTCGGTGTTGCTATTTGTTTACGCGCCTGTTGTGACTAGGTTGCTTGGCTTCCAGCTAATCACATATGATAATTACATACTTTGATCGTCAAGCGCGCTTGCAATTACTTATAAAGCATGCGGTATACAGTTCTATAATACGACCTCGTAATTGCTCTTTAATGCGATTTGTGTAATTAGATTTGTCCTCATTAGTGAATCCCGAAATATGTATTCTACGAATATAAGGTGCAGCACCTTTATATGAACATGGCGGTGTTTGAGGTTGTCATATCGCGTACAATCGTGCGTTCAGTGTACCTGGTTGTATAACCAAGGTGAACGGTGCGAGACACTGTACGGGAAGTTATACATAAGTTGTAACTTTATTAAACACACCTTATTTGATCCTCGTACATTAATATTATTCATACTGATTATGTTGAAGGGATACACCCTGTCAAGTAACGTTTAATATGCCTGGAACCGTTGGCGGATCCACAGGCGGTCTGGGGGCCCCCGTTCGTGTTACAAAACATTTTCAACAGCAACCCCCCACGTCTTCCGTTGTCACAGTCGAGAAGTTATCCGTCATACAGTGACAAAATGGAGATTGACCTGTCCGAGTTGAACTGCTGTGAAACCGCCCGCCCCGATGACCACTGAGCATCTACTTCAGCACTACCCACAGGCTGGCCATAGGCAACCAGCGTGGCCAGATGGCACCCCCCTAAATGAGACACTACATGGTGATATCGAGGCTTTGAGGACGACGGCGTCATTCGTGAGGGCGACAGGCGTTCCCGTATTAGTGAAGGACGAAGAAGAAGAGTCGAGAAGCTGAAGAATAGCTGAAATTACGGCCGCGTAGCAGCGAACAAATATCAACAGTCCTCCCTGTCTTCCGATGTCACCAGTCGTGTCGAGCAGCGGAGAAGCTGAAGTTACGGCGCAGCAGCAAAAGATTTTTACACCATTTGGTTCGGCCGCCAATGAACGTTTTTGTACCCCCTAGACCACCCTCTCTGGATCCACCCCTGGGAACAATGCTTGCAATGGTAACATTCAGAATTAGAAATGGTATTGATTAGAAATCATGCCACGAAACGTTCTGCAGTACGACTTCTGTAAGTTGGATTGTACTGAATAATGATATCATAAATACCATTCTTCGAACGCTTTGTGCCGCACCTTTAAATGACCGAGGCCATAGCTGTTGTCCTATTCTGTACACACGTTGGCGGATGTCATTAGTGCAAGGCTCAGCACAGTTTATCTGGTGTTCTTTTGTAAACATCGTCAGTGGAGACATTGAGTAGCAAGACTAATCGGTCAGTCTTCTTCAGTTGATCTTAGCACTAATACCCAGCGTGATTTTATATTGATGACGCTACCAGCGATAAGACGGGCTAAATGGATAAGTTACGTACAATATAATACATTCGTCACTGATTGGAATAGCAGAATACAAACTGTACAAAACGATACACACTAGGCAGAAGTGAATCAATGCAAAACCAAACAATAAAGATTGCCAGGTAATTTGTCTTTGATCCTGCACAGCTTTTCGTTCGTTGTTTTTGACCAATACTCTAAGTTTGACCTGGTGTTTTAATACTATATATAGTGTATTTTGTGAGAAAAACTTTTAAATTGTAATATTAATTCTTTCCCGCAAAAATACGCCCAGAGTTAAGTGCTACCATGGTTCAATTCAGTCTAGTCGACGGCTGAGTGCAGTTGATTGTATGGTTCTTTTGTGTGCATTAGCAATGGACACATAAAGAGAGCAATGCTGCTCGGACCGTGTCATTCTGTGGGTCGTAGTATTTAATTCACGGCGGACATTGCGTTAATCCCGAAGCAGCCAGCGACTGACGCGCCTCGTGCGTCAGCTGTTAGCAATCTTACGACACGACTGGGCTTGTTAAAGTAGAGTAAACAGCCTGAACAAGCCACGTTTATATAAAGTCGTCCGTCCCATACCAATCGATAGTTTCCCCTGGTCGTTCATTTTTAAAATATTACCGACGACGCATACCCAAACCAGGATGTCAACGTGTGCCTGTTTCATGCGGACGTTTGATTGATAAGCTGTCTTTTACCAGCGCAATTACTGGAAGGTTAAAACGTCGCTCTCGTCTGTTTTGATCAACATACCTCCATAATAGTTCTTGTACACGGTCACGAGCACTATTATTATTTTCATCAACTATTAAGGTGGATTATCAAACAACGTTCTATAAATATGAATTATATGTAGTGTACAGAGCAGAATGTTTGTCAGGTGATTGGTGAGAGCTGTACACGTTACCAAGGCAACGGCGACGCCTCCAACTTAATGTTGAACATTATGTTTTACACAGTGTTTGTTTATAGAGTGATCGTTGTCGTTACAAAGAAACACTGTTTTATATCAATAACTATTGTTCAACTACTATGGTCTGCTCAGTCTGTGTTGTATTCAAAGGAAGAGTCTTACGATATATCGGATTTATGATGGCATAAGCATTCAACATAACTTTATAAATTACATGCCACGATGAATATTGAAAATGTATGTCAGTACAGTTGAGAACACGTTTTGAATGTAACAAACATATCGCACTCATTGGTGGGGGTCTGGAGAGACACACACAACTAAATTAATCATTAATCGTCTCACAAGTGACTCGATTTGTGTTTTTTACGAACGACCACGACAGCCTTTTGTCGTGTATCACGGGATTATTCAATAAAAATAACCTCTAACTCATTAGATGGGAAAGTAATATTTACACATGAATATAAATAAGATGGACGCAGTTGTTTGAGTCGACGTGGTGTTTTTCGAAGGGATTGATTTTGTATTTGCTCCTAGTACAGGATGGACTACTTCTAGTCAGCCATAGAGTGCGTTTACTTGAGAGAGCCGTGGAGCAAACATTATATACAGTTTTCCTCTGGTCATACATCATTTTAGCAATACACAAGACGTTCTTACATTTGTTATTCTTGTGCAATGACGAGTGGATTTCTGATTGAGTATTACAAACGTTGAATTAAGAAAAAATATTTATTTACGTGCGATGACAACAAACGTATTGCTGACGTCATCGCGTAGATATTGGCAGACGAACACACATTTCAAATGTCTTCAAACCAAACAACAACCTATTGCGAATAGAAATACACAGACGACGCCGTTGAATGTTGTAATGCCTTTAGAAGTCTTACGTAATATTAACAGTTGCTTGTGACCTGCATGCCATTGTTGTTTGTTTTTCGTTGGTTTTCATTGTTTTTCTTTCTTTATTTTGAACATCCTTCTACGCGATTTTTTCCCTTTTTGTTCAACTGCCCTGACGTTACGCACCGCACAAATCCCAGTTTAGCTGTGAACAGCTGTAAAGGGATTATAACATCAAGCATCAAGCACCAAGCAAGCATCAAGCTGTATTTTGACGATTAGTAGCACAAATAATCGGACGCCGCCATGTCCGATTAAGTCAACTACTACACCACTGCCTCGTGCAATTATACCCGTGTACAAATCGCTTAGGTACAATTTTATACAAATAATGTCCAACGAACCAAACAGTTCTTTAAACTGATACATAAAAATAACTTGCAACTTTTGAGTCGTAATCCTAGAGCTGCATTGTTTTCTGGTCGTCTCGTTGCGTCATTAACGTCATTTAGTACAGGCCTCTCAGTTGCTGAACCTCTTGTCTCGTTGCGTCATTAACGTCATTTAGTACAGGCCTCTCAGTTGCTGAACCTCTTGTCTCGTTGCGTCATTAACGTCATTTAGTACAGGCCTCTCAGTTGCTGAACCTCTTGTCTCGTTGCGTCATTAACGTCATTTAGTACAGGCCTCTCAGTTGCTGAACCTCTTGTCTCGTTGCGTCATTAACGTCACTTAGTACAGGCCTCTCAGTTGCTGAACCTCTTGTCTCGTTGCGTCATTAACGTCATTTAGTACAGGCCTCTCAGTTGCTGAACCTCTTGTCTCGTTGCGTCATTAACGTCATTTAGTACAGGCCTCTCAGTTGCTGAACCTCTTGTCTCGTTGCGTCATTAACGTCATTTAGTACAGGCCTCTCAGTTGCTGAACCTCTTGGCTTGTGAAATGTGGAACTTGTACGTGTAGATCGCTTCTGCTACACGTACATGATACAAATTTGCCGCACTGAACCTTTCTGCTATGAACTAAACTTTACTTACCTTCGCTGTTTAAGGAAATAATGTTTTTCACGAATGGCGGTGAAGGACTCGTACACTTGTCTTTAGCTTGCGCGTAAAGTCTGAATGGGACAGTGAGCTGATGTTTGTTGCTACCTCGATTGTCTTCGGCACCTCGAACAAAAAACTCGGTAGAGGGGTCGTATCAACGTGTACAGGGGTCGTATCAACGTGTACGCATATTACTTAATCACCGCCCAACGAGACACATGTGATTCATTCCAATAATATATTGATAACATTATATACCTAATCAAGGGAATAAAGGTCGCCTACATCGGTGTACTTGCGTCACACAAGGCGTTGGTGGGGAAGGATTTTGAGCAAACCCCCAACACGTTTGTAGACTGCTAGTCACTGACGCGTGACAAGGTTGAGATTACAGTAGTGTAGCCTCAGCGTTTACGCCGCTGTTGCTCGGATTCTCGCTAATCTGATCCCGTTGACGGCCAAGTCCGGGCTATACACAATGCACAAAATGCTTCGTTCAACAATATGACGTCATCAATGCACCTTAATATCGCACACGAGTGCGGCTGTCGACTGATATCATTCTGCCAACATCGGCTCAACTCTAGGCAGTTGTTCTAGTTAATGTGTAATCACGTCTCCGGCGTTATTCCAATCTACCACGAACGGTTGTTTATGAAGACATCAAATGACTACGTCGGTTCCGTCGTTGTCCACAATGGACCGGACAGTCGGGGCCTGACACCGAGGATCGGGGGCCGGGGTCCGGGGCCAGTGATTGGGTGCCGATGAAACGGAGTGATGAGCCGCTGTGTGGGGCAGGAGGACGGGGACAGAAGTCATGGCCGCGGGCCCAGGGGCTGGGAGTATGGGGGCGGTTGTGGGGGATCGTGAAGTTTTTTTGAAAAGTGGATAGATGATCGAAGGTCGGGGGGCTTGAACCGGGGCGAGGGACCGGGACGCGGGGGCGAAGAACCGGGGGTCGGGGGCGAGGAACCGGGCAGAATGACGGGGGGGACCGGCGCGAGGGACCGGGGCCAACATTTCGCTCTATTATACGTTGCCATTCTCTGGTTTGGCAGCCTTCAATGTCAGAAGGAGCTTCCTGCTCCCCTCCTCGTGAAACGGTTGTATTGGAGTGCAGACTGGAATGTGTTATGTTTAGGTGTTTAGTGTTACGGTAAAGTTCCACTGGAGTGCAGACTGGAATATGTTATGTTTAGGTGTTTAGTGTTACGGTAAGGTTCCATTGGAGTGCAGACTGGAATATGTTATGTTTAGGTGTTTAGTGTTACGGTAAGGTTCCATTGGAGTGCAGACTGGAATATGTTATGTTTAGGTGTTTAGTGTTACGGTAAGGTTCCATTGGAGTGCAGACTGGAATATGTTATGTTTAGGTGTTTAATGTTACGGTAAGGTTCCATTGGAGTGCAGACTGGAATATTTTATGTTTAGGTGTTTAGTGTTACGGTAAGGTTCCATTGGAGTGCAGACTGGAATATGTTATGTTTATGTGTTTAGTGTTACGGTAAGGTTCCACTGGAGTGCAGACTGGAATATGTTATGTTTAGGTGTTTAATGTTACGGTAAGGTTCCACTGGAGTGCAGACTGGAATATGTTGTGTTTAGGTGTTTAGTGTTACGGTAAGGTTCCATTGGAGTGCAGACTGGAATATGTTATGTTTAGGTGTTTAGTGTTACGGTAAGGTTCCACTGGAGTGCAGACTGGAATATGTTATGTTTAGGTGTTTAGTGTTACGGTAAGGTTCCATTGGAGTGCAGACTGGAATATGTTATGTTTAGGTGTTTAATGTTACGGTAAGGTTCCATTGGAGTGCAGACTGGAATATATTATGTTTAGGTGTTTAGTGTTACGGTAAGGTTCCACTGGAGTGCAGACTGGAATATGTTATGTTTAGATGTTTAGGGTTACGGTAAGGTTCCATTGGAGTGTAGGCTGGAATATGTTATGTCTAGGTGTTTAATGTTACGGTAAGGTTCCATTGGAGTGCAGACTGGAATATGTTATGTTTAGGTGTTTAGTGTTACGGTAAGGTTCCACTGGAGTGCAGACTGGAATATGTTATGTTTAGGTGTTTAATGTTACGGTAAGTTTCCATTGGAGTGCAGACTGGAATATGTTATGTTTATGTGTTTAGTGTTACGGTAAGGTTCCATTGGAGTGCAGACTGGAATATGTTACGTTTAGGTGTTTAGTGTTACGGTAAAGTTCCATTGGAGTGCAGACTGGAATATGTTATGTTTAGGTGTTTAGTGTTATGGTAAGGTTCCATTGGAGTGCAGACTGGAATATGTTATGTTTAGGTGTTTAATGTTACGGTATGGTTCCATTGGAGTGCAGACTGGAATATGTTATGTTTAGGTGTTTAGTGTTACGGTAAGGTTCCATTGGAGTGCAGACAGGAATATGTTATGTTTAGGTGTTTAGTGTTACGGTAAGGTTCCATTGGAGTGCAGACAGGAATATGTTATGTTTAGGTGTTTAGTGTTACGGTAAGGTTCCATTGAAGTGCGGACTGGAATATGTAATGTTTAGGTGTTTAGTGTTACGGTAAGGTTCCATTGGAGTGCAGACTTGAATATGTTATGTTTAGGTGTTTAGTGTTACGGTAAGGTTCCATTGGAGTGCAGACTGGAATATGTTATGTTTAGGTGTTTAATGTTACGGTAAGTTTCCATTGGAGTGCAGACTGGAATATGTTATGTTTAGGTGTTTAGTGTTACGGTAAGGTTCCATTGGAGTGCAGACTGGAATATGTTATGTTTAGGTGTTTAATGTTACGGTAAGGTTCCATTGGAGTGCAGACTGGAATATGTTATGTTTAGGTGTTTAGTTTTACGGTAAGGTTCCACTGGAGTGCAGACTGGAATATGTTATGTTTAGGTGTTTAATGTTACGGTAAGGTTCCATTGGAGTGCAGACTGGAATATGTTATGTTTATGTGTTTAGTGTTACGGTATGGTTCCATTGGAGTGCAGTCTGGAATATGTTACGATTAGGTGTTTAGTGTTACGGTAAAGTTCCATTGGAGTGCAGACTGGAATATGTTATGTTTAGGTGTTTAGTGTTATGGTAAGGTTCCATTGGAGTGCAGACTGGAATATGTTATGTTTAGGTGTTTAATGTTACGGTAAGGTTCCATTGGAGTGCAGACTGGAATATGTTATGTTTAGGTGTTTAGTGTTACGGTAAGGTTCCATTGGAGTGGAGACAGGAATATGTTATGTTTAGGTGTTTAGTGTTACGGTAAGGTTCCATTGGAGTGCAGACAGGAATATGTTATGTTTAGGTGTTTAGTGTTACGGTAAGGTTCCATTGAAGTGCGGACTGGAATATGTAATGTTTAGGTGTTTAGTGTTACGGTAAGGTTCCATTGGAGTGCAGACTTGAATATGTTATGTTTAGGTGTTTAGTGTTACGGTAAGGTTCCATTGGAGTGCAGACTGGAATATGTTATGTTTAGGTGTTTAATGTTACGGTAAGGTTCCATTGGAGTGCAGACTGGAATATGTTATGTTTAGGTGTTTACTGTTACGGTAAGGTTCCATTGGAGTGCAGACTGGAATATGTTATGTTTAGGTGTTTAATGTTACGGTAAGGTTCCATTGGAGTGCAGACTGGAATATAATATTTTTAGGTGTTTAGTGTTACGGTAAGGTTCCACTGGAGTGCAGACTGGAATGTGTTATGTTGAGGTGTTTAGGGTTACGGTAAGGTTCCATTGGAGTGTAGGCTGGAATATGTTATGTCTAGGTGTTTAATGTTACGGTAAGATTCCATTGGAGTGCAGACTGGAATATGTTATGTTTAGGTGTTTAGAGTTACGGTAAGGTTCCATTGGAGTGCAGACAGGAATATGTTATGTTTAGGTGTTTAGTGTTACGGTAAGGTTCCATTGGAGTGCGGACTGGAATATGTAATGTTTAGGTGTTTAGTGTTACGGTAAGATTCCATTGGAGTGCAGACTTGAATATGTTATGTTTAGGTGTTTAGTGTTACGGTAAGGTTCCATTGGAGTGCAGACTGGAATATGTTATGTTTAGGTGTTTAATGTTACGGTAAGGTTCCATTGGAGTGCAGACTGGAATATGTTATGTTTAGGTGTTTAGTGTTACGGTAAGGTTCCACTGGAGTGCAGACTGGAATATGTTATGTTTAGGTGTTTAGTGTTACGGTAAGGTTCCATTGGAGTGCAGACTGGAATATGTTATGTTTAGGTGTTTAATGTTACGGTAAGGTTCCATTGGAGTGCAGACTGGAATATATTATGTTTAGGTGTTTAGTGTTACGGTAAGGTTCCACTGGAGTGCAGACTGGAATATGTTATGTTTAGGTTTTTAATGTTACGGTAAGGTTCCATTGGAGTGCAGACTGGAATATGTTATGTTTAGGTGTTTAGTGTTACGGTAAGGTTCCATTGGAGTGCAGACTGGAATATGTTATGTTTAGGTGTTTAATGTTACGGTAAGGTTCCATTGGAGTGCAGACTGGAATATATTATGTTTAGGTGTTTAGTGTTACGGTAAGGTTCCACTGGAGTGCAGACTGGAATATGTTATGTTTAGATGTTTAGTGTTACGGTAAGGTTCCATTGGAGTGTAGGCTGGAATATGTTATGTCTAGGTGTTTAATGTTACGGTAATGTTCCATTGGAGTGCAGACTGGAATATGTTATGTTTAGGTGTTTAGTGTTACGGTAAGGTTCCACTGGAGTGCAGACTGGAATATGTTATGTTTAGGTGTTTAATGTTACGGTAAGGTTCCATTGGAGTGCAGACTGGAATATGTTATGTTGATGTGTTTAGTGTTACGGTAAGGTTCCATTGGAGTGCAGACTGGAATATGTTACATTTAGGTGTTTAGTGTTACGGTAAAGTTCCATTGGAGTGCAGACTGGAATATGTTATGTTTAGGTGTTTAGTGTTACGGTAAGGTTCCATTGGAGTGCAGACTGGAATATGTTATGTTTAGGTGTTTAATGTTACGGTAAGGTTCCATTGGAGTGCAGACTGGAATATGTTATGTTGATGTGTTTAGTGTTACGGTAAGGTTCCATTGGAGTGCAGACTGGAATATGTTACGTTTAGGTGTTTAGTGTTACGGTAAAGTTCCATTGGAGTGCAGACTGGAATATGTTATGTTTAGGTGTTTAGTGTTACGGTAAGGTTCCATTGGAGTGCAGACTGGAATATGTTATGTTTAGGTGTTTAATGTTACGGTAAGGTTCCATTGGAGTGCAGACTTGGATATGTTATGTTTAGGTGTTTAGTGTTACGGTAAGGTTCCATTGGAGTGCAGACAGGAATATGTTATGTTTAGGTGTTTAGTGTTACGGTATGGTTCCATTGGAGTGCAGACAGGAATATGTTATGTTTAGGTGTTTAGTGTTACGGTAAGGTTCCATTGGAGTGCGAACTGGAATATGTAATGTTTAGGTGTTTAGTGTTACGGTAAGGTTCCATTGGAGTGCAGACTGGAATATGTTATGTTTAGGTTTTTAATGTTACGGTAAGGTTCCATTGGAGTGCAGACTGGAATATGTTATGTTTAGGTGTTTAGTGTTACGGTAAGGTTCCATTGGAGTGCAGACTGGAATATGTTATGTTTAGGTGTTTAATGTTACGGTAAGGTTCCATTGGAGTGCAGACTGGAATATATTATGTTTAGGTGTTTAGTGTTACGGTAAGGTTCCACTGGAGTGCAGACTGGAATGTGTTATGTTTAGGTGTTTAGGGTTACGGTAAGGTTCCATTGGAGTGTAGGCTGGAATATGTTATGTCTAGGTGTTTAATGTTACGGTAAGATTCCATTGGAGTGCAGACTGGAATATGTTATGTTTAGGTGTTTAGTGTTACGGTAAGGTTCCATTGGAGTGCAGACAGGAATATGTTATGTTTAGGTGTTTAGTGTTACGGTAAGGTTCCATTGGAGTGCGGACTGGAATATGTAATGTTTAGGTGTTTATTGTTACGGTAAGGTTCCATTGGAATGCAGACTTGAATATGTTATGTTTAGGTGTTTAGTGTTACGGTAAGGTTCCATTGGAGTGCAGAATGGAATATGTTATGTTTAGGTGTTTAATGTTACGGTAAGGTTCCATTGGAGTGCAGACTGGAATATGTTATGTTTAGGTGTTTAGTGTTACGGTAAGGTTCCATTGGAGTGCAGACTGGAATATGTTATGTTTAGGTGTTTAATGTTACGGTAAGGTTCCATAGGAGTGCAGACTGGAATATATTATGTTTAGGTGTTTAGTGTTACGGTAAGGTTCCACTGGAGTGCAGACTGGAATATGTTATGTTTAGATGTTTAGGGTTACGGTAAGGTTCCATTGGAGTGTAGGCTGGAATACGTTATGTCTAGGTGTTTAATGTTACGGTAAGGTTCCATTGGAGTGCAGACTGGAATATGTTATGTTTAGGTGTTTAGTGTTACGGTAAGGTTCCACTGGAGTGCAGACTGGAATATATTATGTTTAGGTGTTTAGTGTTACGGTAAGGTTCCACTGGAGTGCAGACTGGAATATGTTATGTTTAGATGTTTTGGGTTACGGTAAGGTTCCATTGGAGTGTAGGCTGGAATATGTTATGTCTAGGTGTTTAATGTTACGGTAAGGTTCCATTGGAGTGCAGACTGGAATATGTTATGTTTAGGTGTTTAGTGTTACGGTAAAGTTCCATTGGAGTGCAGACTGGAATATGTTATGTTTAGGTGTTTAGTGTTACGGTAAGGTTCCATTGGAGTGCAGACTGGAATATGTTATGTTTAGGTGTTTAATGTTACGGTAAGGTTCCATTGGAGTGCAGACTGGAATATGTTATGTTTAGGTGTTTAGTGTTACGGTAAGGTTCCATTGGAGTGCAGACTGGAATATGTTATGTTTAGGTGTTTAAAATTACGGTAAGTTTCCATTGGAGTGCAGACTGGAATATGTTATGTTTAGGTGTTTAGTGTTACGGTAAGGTTCCATTGGAGTGCAGACTGGAATATGTTATGTTGAGGTGTTTAGTGTTACGGTAAGGTTGGATGCTAGGGATACGTTGAAATTACTTTTGAGAAGATTTACATCAGGTGATTACACGTGTTTGTACGTGGAGGATTAATAAAGCACATGCTCCTTCAATCAACACCCAGCATTGCAGATGTCCCATCGGCTGGGTGTAGTTACATACCACCACACAATCAGGTCATCCACTCGGATTCTATGTAACGGTCACACGAGAGACGCGCTCAGACGCACATGCACGTTCGCGCATGCACACGTACTCACGCACGGTGACACATAAATACTGACACATGCTGTCGTAATTGTGTAGATCGGCATACAGGTTGTACAAGTTAACAAGTGCATTTGTGTACGCATAACACTACTGAGATCAGTAATACAACGTGCGACTGTGGCAGCGGCTTCAATGGATATACAACTTGTATGTGACGGAAACCTAACTGATGTCGCCAATGTCCTGTCGTCATCATTGTCTTGATGTCACAAATGCCCTGTTGTCATCATTGTCCTGATGTCGCCAATATCCTGTTGTCACCATTGTCCTGATGTCGCCAATGTCCTGTCGTCATCATTGCCCTGATGTCACCAATGCTCTTTCGTCACTATTGCCCTGACATCATCAATATCCTGTCGTCATCATTACCCTGATGTCGCCAATGCCCTGTCATCATCATTGTCCTGTTGTCACAAATGCCCTGTTGTTATCATTGCACTGATGTCACCAATGCCCGCTCGTCATCGTTGCCCTGATGTCGTCAATGCCCTGTCGTCAGCATTGTCCTGATGTCACCAATGCCCTGTCGTCACCATTGCCCTGACGTCATCAATGTCCTGTCGTCATCATTGCACTGATTTCACCAATGCCATGTCATCATAATTGCCTTGATACCACCAATGCCCTGTCGCCACCATTGCCCTGATGTCAACAATGCCCTTGCCTACAAATACATTGGTGTCATTAATGCAATGACGTCAACAATTTATAGCGTCATCAAAGCCAATATGTCATCAAAGCTCTGACGTCATGAACGTTCCGACGTCATCAATACCCTGATACAGTAGAACAACTTTCAGGCAACCACAATCGCAGGCACGAGCTGTTTCAAACAGATAAGTACCTTCCGCGAACTGCCACCTGCCTAACCACAATTTCCTGTCATGTTACCCTTATTTTTACCGGCTATGAGACACCATACAAGCCGACAGCCAAATTCAGATCATTGCAGGATTGATAACAAGTGTCATGTGTAGTATTTAAGTAACCTCCCATTGTCTGCCAGATTGTCGTCCTCTAATTAGTTTTGTTATTTACTTGCAACCTGCCGTTGTAGACCACCTTTCTTGAACGACCTGTATGATTGAAGATCACCCATAACCCTGACGTAATAAATGCACTGACGTCATCAATGTCGTAACGGCACCAATGTTCTGCCGAACCATTTTTGTTGTGTCGTTAATATAATATAACCTTTAATAATTTGACGAACTTTTTTGTACAATTGGTTACCGTTCTGCAACAGGTATTTGTATTTAAAAAATCTTATGTGGAAGCTTTAAAGACTAAGTGAAATGAAATATTAAATGTGTTTCAAACTTCATAAACGTAATCTTAATACCTTTGTCAAGTAATGTGTCAAATATGATTTGCGAACTCATGTTATTAAGACTCATGTCACAAAGCACCCAGCTCGTCATATGTTGCTGAGCTGAGCACGCCCAATCCATTAGCCTGTTGTTTCAGACTGAACTTGAGATTGCAAAAACGGAATATAATGTTTGTTTTATCATCGGAACGATGATAATCTTATCTACTCGTTTGTTGCTGGATGTACTAAGGAATTGTGTTAACTTTTTTGAATTATTGCCGTTTGAACATGACGAATGCTCAGCCTTGCATTACATCCGCTGCCACACACACGGCAGGGTTAAGTATTCGCAATGTTTAAACGGCATTAACTAAAAAAACGAAAAACAAATCATGGCTACATCCAGCGGCATGTTTGTAGATAGAATTATTATTTTATGGTGATATAAAGTTATACTAAATTCCAAGATTTTAGGTACGGCCTGAAACAACAAAGCGCATAGATGCGCGCGGTAAATCCTAGCGGTGCGGTGACGTCACAACGACCGCTAGGTGTCGCACAAGAAATGTGAAGAAAATGTGCAGAAAAGTGCGACCAGAAGGTGCCTTGAACAGGGTGATTGAGGGAGCTTAAAATAGTTGAATATCAGGACACTATTTTTGAGTGTATTTCATTCAGATAGGGAATAAAAAAAGTTCATTTCGCTTAGTCTTTAAGGACATCTTTGCATTCTCCTTTGATGGTTGATCGAAAAATGTCAATATCAGCTTAGTGGAGTTGCCATTCCGCGACATGTGTACGCATTGACAGATGAACCGAGCTGCTTCATGTAGTCGTGGGACTCCGGCGTTGAGCAACCCGGGACAACGCGGTCCCTAGAAGTAAGACGCCTCCGTCACCTACGCTAAATAACACGTCTGAATCCACAATTCTGCAACATTGCAACAATGCGCAGACGTCCACCCCTTGACACCATCACCACGATACATACGTATGTGAGGTTGATATAATATTTCGCATAAAATAAAACTGGTGCAATCGACTATATCTAGGTTTGTTTGCGTATCAGTTTGTCAATTTAAGACAATTCGACAGTATAAAATTTTGTGACGTTACAAGTTATAAAAACCTCAACCATCAGCAGACTAACTAGTTCCCAGTGTGCAGCACCATAAGACTATGTATGAATAAGACAACATTGTATTAACGTGAACTGTATCATTGCCAAGGAATAGTTGGACGTGAAGAGAAACTTGCGATTCCAACTTAAAAGAAGACACAGCAGACGAGTCAAACCGGAAGTTACCGCACAATTCGAAATTGCACAATATATCGCTCTACTGCAAAATATATTACAGGCAAAATAGTTACGTGCGAGAGCGGAAAACTCGTGAGCAAAAACTGAGTTGAAGTTCAATTCCGGAAAGACGAACTTCATGGCCACACCCACCCAAAACACTTGACCAGAGAAAGAACAACTTTGAAGAATGTGTAAGGCTATAAATGCATCGGTTCCACGGTCAGCTTTATAACCAATTATATCAAGATCATGAAGGCGATATTTAATCAAAGACTATAAATGTGAAATATACAGCAGCTCTTCGCGGTAACCGTGGAGTCTGTGCAGCTCTTCGCGGTAACCGTGGAGTCTGTGCAGCTCTTCGCGGTAACCGTGGAGTCTGTGCAGCTCTTCGCGGTAACCGTGGAGTCTGTGCAGCTCTTCGCGGTAACCGTGGAGTCTGTGCAGCTCTTCGCGGTAACCGTGGAGTCTGTGCAGCTCTTCGCGGTAACCGTGGAGTCTGTGCAGCTCTTCGCGGTAACCGTGGAGTCTGTGCAGCTCTTCGCGGTAACCGTAGAGTCTGTGCGAGTAGTGTACACTAAAAACATACTAAAAATGCAACGTGATGTGTGCAATACAAGAACGGTAAGAGCCATGTATACAACACTAACTGGAAAGACCATAATGTAAAGACATACAGAGATGTGGAGATTCAAGAAGAAAGACTGAGATTTGTTGCACATTGCGGCAGACAGAACAAGTTGAAATGACATCCAGACCTTACCGTGGCAACCAGTGCGCGGACGAACAAGTGTGGTAAGTCAGGGGCCTGAAACCATTTTGAACGGAAGGCCAAATACGTGGCGTCGACAAAATTACACATGTAATTATTGAATATCGTTGATCGTTAGCCTAACCCTCATGGGTGCTGGTACATTAGCTTATGCTGACCTGTCACTTTTTTTGGTTGCAATGTGTATTTTTGACCTAAAATGCTGTAAGAATCTGTATCAATCTGCATCATATAAGTATACATATATGTCGCGCATTCCACAACAGTACGTGAATACAAGCACGTCATTTTATTGCTCTTACATTATCTCCAACATTTGCCACAAACCGCATTCATCACTATGACTCAGCATGCATTGCTGATTTAGCCAGTCTCAGCATCTAAGCTGACACAGTCAACTGGTGGCAGGGGCTGTCGATGTTCAGTTTACACTGAAGGTACGCAGTAATGGTGCCCGCATTCAAGCTGTGGCGTGCGTCTGTGTGTATTTTCCGCAAGATGGAAAAAACCTCTCTACACCACCTTTGCCAATAGCGGGAAGCGGAAGGCCTGCAATGGCGTCTTGACTGAATCGCAGACGAGACGTGGTCGATCTGCCGCGCTTGGCCATCCTCCTCCAGCACGATGGCGTCATCGGCCAGCAGCTGAAAGTCCTCATACTCATCTTTCAGCTGTTCGGCATCAACGTCGGGGGCAAAGCCTGCTGCCAGGCGCACAATCGGCTCATGCATGAGGTTCACACGGGCTGCAGGGTCGAGGACACCCAAGTCGCGCAACACCGGGTTGCCGAACGGAAACTTTGCGACCATCTTGCACACAGCCGCACAGTGAAATGCGCGCGTTGAATGAATGACGCCTGGACGGCTGGCGTGACATATTCAGCCTCGAAGAAGGAGCGCATCTTCAAACTGACAGCGATGGTCGAGTCATCCGTCGAGTCATCGTGCTGGATGGGGCGATCGTTGATAGTGCGTGGGTCAACAACGTTGCGGATGTGGCGATTAGCTGTTTCCCGCCGTTGAACCACCTGCCGCATTTTTCAGAACTACAATTTACGAGCGCTCCATCTATTGGCTATTGCGCGCTACAACGAACTAAATGGGCGATTTAATGAGTTCGTTCTTTCGAGGTAGCCTGGTTGGTCATTAAAATAAACGATTACTTCATTGCACCGGAAACTGTTGTTTTTTCGACTGATGTAACAAGAGTATGACACATACAAGTAAATAGTGTGGCTATATAAAGGTTTTTCTAAATTTTATTGAAATCCGTGTGGAAATGGAATACGGCCGTATTACTAAAAAAATCGTCAAAATCCGTATCGGATACGGGTAATCCGTATCATGTGGCAGGTCTGGTTATGATTGGTAACAGATAATAGGCAGACTTGTATTTATGAATTGACGTTTAACGTACAAATTATTGCCGATTACGAATAAGATTCATTGTTATCATTATGTCTAATGTGACACTTTGGGCTGGAATCAGGAGAGCTACGGTCAAAGGGGACGCTTCTGTAGACCAATTGTGGTAGGTATTAGAGTGGCCGACATGAGTGAGTGAGTGAGTGAGTGAGTGAGTGAGTGAGTGAGTGAGTGAGTGAGTGAGTGAGTGAGTGAGTGAGTAAGTGAGATAGTGAGTGAATGAGTGAGTGCGTGAGAATGTGAGTGAGTATTTGAATAAGTGAGTGAGTGAGTGAGTGAGTGAGTGAGTGAGTGACTGAGTGAGTGACTGAGTTAATGAGTGACCCTGATATAAGAGTTTAATCGATATGAAATATACATTAACTCTTTCTATCGCAACTACGACTTTCCACGTAGTTGTGTAGGCCTATTGAATAACCTCAAGACAACGTACACATATTCCTATGACGTCACAAAATGTGTGTATATGTACTTGGCCGGGACACTTCCGTTTTATATGCGCTGGTCATTGGAAAGTGTCGACGGTGATTTTGAGAATTATAAATGAATAAATACACGGCTAAGTTTCATTTTTGGCGCAAAGCGGCCGACGCCATTGATGTCGTGCGTGGTGGAAGAGATGTTCATGCGTTTTCTGATGATTTGGACGATGTTTTGGACTGTAATTCAGCGGTTGTTTTCATTCGATCGAAGTCAAGTACATGTTGGTAACGATGTTTATGAGATGGATGCGACATGTACTTGAATTTAAATACTGAGCGTCCGTTGGAGGCGGTTATTTCGACGGTTTTCACGGACACAGAGGAAGGATGGTCGACGTTTTTGCGGTTAGAAACGTTTACGATTTTGGTATTCAATGGCGATCAAAAGCTTATACGTCCACGTGCGGCCGATTTATACAATCACATTTTTGTACCAACGGAATCAGGACTTAAATCTTAAGATTTCAGTAACTGATACCAGCGATCAAAATGTATTAATAATTGTCATAATGACATTGAATTTGACTGTGTATGTAAGTATCTTAAGTTTGTATGAACTCAAACATTTATAAAAATAAAAATTGTATTGTAAAATTAATATATACCTACACCTAAAAATGTCACATAGTTGCAAATGTAGTTTTATTAGCTTTCATTTGATATATAATTTTGGCGCTTTCTGATAAAAACGTATACCAAATACACAATGAACATAGACGGTGCAAACAAACAAGACATTAATACGAAAGCAAATCTGCTTGGGAAGTAGCCTCTGTAGTCTTCTTTTTCCTTCCACCGTGCCCTGGAGAAGGTCTTTGCTAGGCCACCCGGTCTTGTTACATGGCCGTACCACTGGACTTTCCTTTTTCTCACTGTTGTCAGCTGTTCCTCGTAAGGCCCTGTGTGTGCTTCAATCATCTGGCGCACGGTCGCGTTGGTGACATGGTCAGTGTTGCTGATGCCCAAGATCTTTCGGAAGCACCTAATTTCCATAGCTTGTATTCTCCTCTCAAGCTTCGCTGTTAGTGTCCATGTCTCGCATGCGTACAGGTAGATGGAGATGACCAGGGCACGCATGAGTCTGAGCTTGGATTTGAGACTCATGATTTGAGACTCATGATAAGTTTTCACCCCCTTAATTTGGGCCCCTTTAAACAAATGCTTACCGTGTCACAATATATCTTCAGGGGATGTGGTACAGATAGATGTGCCAAAGGTTGTGTGTTGCTTCATTAAACAATAAAATTTCACTATTAGATTGACTATGTTGTACAATGGGTGGTAGGGGCACGGAAGTACTACGGCCTGCACATTGACTACATTGGGGTAGGTGCACGAACATAAACACTTTTCACAGGCATTTGTTGACAAGGCCATTCAGGTAGACAGATTAACAACATTGATTAAAATGGTGGATATTTGTAACAAAACGATACCTCAAGGAATGTTAAATAGATCAGGATTTGTTGTAATTGTTCCAATGTCATTAAACATGTAATATCAAGTTCATATAATATGCATAGTAAACATTTTTTGGACTGTTTATGTAACTAAACAAATAATAAATAAATTACCCAGAAGGCTAATATAAAAACTGTATTTTAGGACAACTGTTCATGCCCTAATAGCGATACATTTTATTTTAAGACAACTATCCATGCCCTAATAATATTATTATAAAACATATTAATTTGAAGTACATATGTGTAGGGAACTAGGCAAGGCTCGAAATTTCGCTTGTCTATTAGCCCGAGGTAACTGGATTTGCTGCTGGACAAATGAAATTGCTACTACTTCTTTTCCGTGGGACAACCTAGCCATTTACAGTCAGGACAACTACAACATTAGTACTAAGTCGTCCGTTCTCTAAAACATATATCATACAGTAAATTTCTTCAGTAAATGTTGTTCTCTAATGACGGTAAACACAAAATAAACCGCAAGAAATACAGCCGACACCGTCTGCCATTTTGAAAATGAAAGTCATAGTCGGCATGATGAGGTGCCACCCTCTGCCGCTGAATCGGCCTGCGTTAGTGGACTTTGTCTATGGCGTGTTGTCTGTAGACTTTGAAACATACGAAAATTTCTGTTTGCCTTTTATTTAGTTATTGGGTGAATTTGCTTGAATAAAATAGCATTCATTTTATAAGAATCTAATCAGGGTTTTTGTCAAGAGCAGGACTCGGGTGATTTACCTGGCTATGGTGCTTGTTAAAGAATAACGCCGTCACCGGTACGCGGTAGGTAAACGGCCCGTTTTGGGGCACAACATTTCAGCATCGAAGTCCCATGAACAGATTAGCACATTGATCATGATAACGGTACATGACAGCAAAACAGTGCCGGTCAACGAATGTCATTTGGCGATAATAAACGGTGGTTTTAAATTGTTCGCGCAGAAGTTTGCGAATTGCCGTAGCACTACTTGTAGTTCATAGAAAGTCCGCCAAGGGCCTAGTAGACAGATCGGCAACTACCCCACGCGTAGCGGACAGATGAGCAACTGAAGCCCTAACGCTGTAGCATAAAATACTGCTGTTATAAAATAATGCAGTTCCAGCCATTAATGCGCATGTCTAGAAATGAAAGTTCGCTGTGTAAGTAAATATTCTCCTCCGAAACATCAATTATTTTAGCACCAAATATGTGTTTTGGTAGTTTGTTGAAAATTTGTGCTGAATACAACTTACAACACCTTAATTACCTAATATAAGTATTTCCACATTTATCTTTCTTCCAAATGTTTCAGATGAGTAACAGTCTAGTAATTTTGCACCCATCCATTCGCAAATATTCATAACGCTTAGATTCATATTTTGGCGATCTTTTACTTAATTGGTCTACATTATTAGCAGCATCTGCCTGGTAGGTAATCCCCTGGGTTGAAGCATAGGTTTGGAACGTAGAGTCATTCGGATGAACCTAGTTTGGGTCATTTAAATACAATATTACACATTGTTGTTAGAATAGAGCAGACTATTCCCTTACACAGTGAACTTCTATTTCCAGATATGTGCATTTAAGGGCTGGAACTGCATTATTTAACAACTGTAGTATGTTATGCTACAGCGCCACTAATTTCACTGTAATAAGTGGTATGTGCATGGCCATCATCATTCGTGGTTGCCCGCAATAACATTATAAAGCAAATGCATTTTGCAACTTGATATATTTGTTATTTTCAGAATTGCAATTTCGAGCCACCACATCCATACCAAAATAATATCAATGTGTCCTCAGAATGGATAAAATACAACCACATTTAAAAAATAACTGTTTTGCAAGATGCATTTTCTATTAGTCATTCCATTTCAAATAAGAGAAGATGAGTTTTCAACTCTACTGATTCCACCTGGCAATGCCCTGGGGGATTGCATTGCCCGGAAAAGTACTGTACTGGGAATGGGGGTTGTTTGTACAATTCAGTGTCCATTTTGCTGAAAGGTGACGAGTCATTTGCACCAGACTTAGACTCATTTATTTTGTTTAAATAAATATAATACAATCAACATATAAACAAAAATAAATGGTCACGGAGACTCCAATTAAGAGCCACCTTTATCTTAGTCAAACAATTGAAAATAACAATATATTAAACTTTGAGAGACCTTGGATGTTCGTGTTGCATGACTGATGTATCTGCCTATTCTAGACAAACTTAACAGGTGCTTTCAAACGTAACCATGATATTATTTTCATAAAATATGTTGTTTTGCCTAAAAACATGTGAAATCAAAGTATACAATTAGTGACAGTTCAACACAATAAGTGTTTATTGTTTGTTTTCCCAGCAGCTATTCCATGTCTCCATCTACATGTGTTCCAGCGCCATCATGGTCTAAACACCCAATTAAGGTGAAGACTTGTATTAAAAAAAAACCTAAATATAGCCATCTCCCTGTGCTGCTTCTAGTAAAAACACACTGGAACTTCAAATATGTCATAATTTAATCATAATAGGGCACAGAGCAGCATTGTTCGTCTCTGCTAAACATAAAAGTGTAGCATGCATTGCCTTTGATAGCGTTATCAGCACACACTATCCAACTGTAAATATTGTATGTGACTGGGAACACTAGTGTACATTGGTTATCAGCACACACTATCCAACTGTAAATACTGTATGTGACTGGGTACACTAGTGTACATTGGTTATCAGCACACACTATCCAACTGTAAATATTGTATGTGACTGGGAACACTAGTGTACATTGGTTATCAGCACACACTATCCAACTGTAAATACTGTATGTGACTGGGTACACTAGTGTACATTGGTTATCAGCACACACTATCCAACTGTAAATACTGTATGTGACTGGGAACACTAGTGTACATTGGTTATCAGCACACACTATCCAACTGTAAATACTGTATGTGACTGGGTACACTAGTGTACATTGGTTATCAGCACTCACTATCCAACTGTAAATACTGTATGTGACTGGGTACACTAGTGTACATTGGTTATCAGCACACACTATCCAACTGTAAATACTGTATGTGACTGGGAACACTAGTGTACATTGGTTATCAGCACACACTATCCAACTGTAAATACTGTATGTGACTGGGTACACTAGTGTACATTGGTTATCAGCACTCACTATCCAACTGTAAATACTGTATGTGACTGGGAACACTAGTGTACATTGGTTATCAGCACACACTATCCAACTGTAAATACTGTATGTGACTGGGTACACTAGTGTACATTGGTTATCAGCACACACTATCCAACTGTAAATACTGTATGTGACTGGGAACACTAGTGTACATTGGTTATCAGCACACACTATCCAACTGTAAATACTGTATGTGACTGGGTACACTAGTGTACATTGGTTATCAGCACTCACTATCCAACTGTAAATACTGTATGTGACTGGGAACACTAGTGTACATTGGTTATCAGCACACACTATTCAACTGTAAATACTGTATGTGACTGGGAACACTAGTGTACATTGGCTGCCGATGGCAAATAGTGCTACAGTAATGATTTAAAATAGAAAAAACAAATTAATTACGGAGAAGTAGCTTTTGAAAGTTAGTTGTTTTTAGGACAAGTGAATTGTTGTACGGACAAGTGAACTTTTGGTTCTACTCGTCCACTGGACAAGTAGATAATTTGATAAATTTCAAGCCCTGGTTGGATATAAAATATCAAATGTTGATGGCTAACAAGCTTTTAGAAAAAAAAACACCCAAATATCGTATCGTAATTTATCATGGCAGTCATGTCTTTAGGATTGCATGAATTAAATGTGTTGATTTTTCTACCAAAAGGGAGAAACATTTAACACTGTGTTTTCATATCCTGATATTGTGAACATATAATTTGTAGATCTGTAATGAGAGGGCGTATACTCCTACATACATCAAGGTAAGTAGGTGTTTGTATATCATTTTTGTTTAGCCTCTTTATAATTTTCATTGGAGGTAAAAACATTTAAGCTGTAATGACACTGTAGAAATAGCCATTCTAATGCGAGCCTTTCTTGTGCATTCAGTATATAGACTTATAGTAATCGTGTATTCAGAATTCTTCCAAGTCAATTCAAATCCACCCTCATAATATTTTTGGCACTAAAATCTGTGGAAAATGGATAAATTCATAGAATGGGTAAGCCGGTAATACTCAGATAGTATTTTTTAATATTCTTGTGTCTCTGTATTCTTGCATACCCTGTCTTCGTCGATCTAGGTACTGAGAACAACTCTGGAAAAGAACGACCTCTCGAATGTCACAATTGTTGCCGCTGATGGATCATGGAGCATCAGTAGAAACATCTTGAAGGATCAGAATGTCACAATTGTTGCCGCTGGTGGATCATGGAGCATCCGTAGAAACATCTTGAAGAATCAGAATGTGACAATTGTTGCCACTGATGGATCATTGAGCATCAGTAGAAACATTTTGAAGGATCAGAATGTGACAATTGTTGCCGCTGGTGGATCATGGAGCATCAGTAGAAACATCTTGAAGGATCAGAATGTCACAATTGTTGCCGCTGATGGATCATGGAGCATCAGTAGAAACATCTTGAAGAATCAGAATGTGACAATTATTGCCACTGATGGATCATGGAGCATCCGTAGAAACATCTTGAAGGATCAGAATGTCACAATTGTTGCCGCTGGTGGATCATGGAGCATCAGTAGAAACATCTTGAAGAATCAGAATGTGACAATTGATGCCACTGATGGATCATGGAGCATCCTTAGAAACATCTTGAAGGATCAGAATGTCACAATTGTTGCCACTGATGGATCATGGAGCATCAGTAGAAACATCTTGAAGGATCAGAATGTCACAATTGATGCCACTGATGGATCATGGAGCATCCGTAGAAACATCTTGAAGGATCAGAATGTCACAATTGTTGCCGCTGATGGATCATGGAGCATCAGTAGAAACATCTTGAAGGTTCAGAATGTCACAATTGTTGGCGCTGGTGGATCATGGAGCATCCGTAGAAACATCTTGAAGAATCAGAATGTGACAATTGTTGCCACTGATGGTTTATGGAGCATCAGTAGAAACATCTTGAAGGATCAGAATGTGACAATTGTTGCCGCTGATGGATCATGGAGCATCAGTAGAAACATCTTGAAGAATCAGAATGTGACAATTATTGCCACTGATGGATCATGGAGCATCCGTAGAAACATCTTGAAGGATCAGAATGTCACAGTCGTTGCCGCTGATGGATCATGGAGCATCAGTAGAAACATCTTGAAGGATCAGAATGTGACAATCGTTGCCGCTGATGGATCATGGAGCATCAGTAGAAACATCTTGAAGGATCAGAATGTCACAATTGTTGCCGCTGATGGATCATGGAGCATCAGTAGAAACATCTTGAAGGTTCAGAATGTCACAATTGTTGCCGCTGGTGGATCATGGAGCATCCGTAGAAACATCTTGAAGAATCAGAATGTGACAATTGTTGCCACTGATGGTTTATGGAGCATCAGTAGAAACATCTTGAAGGATCAGAATGTGACAATTGTTGCCGCTGGTGGATCATGGAGCATCAGTAGAAACATCTTGAAGGATCAGAATGTCACAATTGTTGCCGCTGATGGATCATGGAGCATCAGTAGAAACATCTTGAAGAATCAGAATGTGACAATTATTGCCACTGATGGATCATGGAGCATCCGTAGAAACATCTTGAAGGATCAGAATGTCACAGTCGTTGCCGCTGATGGATCATGGAGCATCAGTAGAAACATCTTGAAGGATCAGAATGTGACAATCGTTGCCGCTGATGGATCATGGAGCATCAGTAGAAACATCTTGAAGGATCAGAATGTCACAATTGTTGCCGCTGATGGATCATGGAGCATCAGTAGAACCATCTTGAATGATCAGAATGTCACAGTCGTTGCCGCTGATGGATCATGGAGCATCAGTAGAAACATCTTGAAGGATCAGAATGTCACAGTCGTTGCCACTGATGGATCATGGAGCATCAGTAGAAACATATTGAAGGATCAGACGCTTGCTCTAGCCGTTGGTGTTATTGGGTATATTCGATAGTTTGTTGTTGATGAGTTCCGCTTGTGTAGACATTGTGTGCTGTTTGTACAGTGGCTTACAACGTTGAAACTTGGAACACAGTTATCAGTTGAACCCTACCACATGTTATAATCTCTTGATTTAGTTATGTCGAGGGAAGTCTTATCTTTTGTCTGCAACATATATTTTTCAGGTTTGACGTAGTTTAATGGTATGTACAGATGCCAAGATTTGACAAAGGAAATGTTTATAAAAGATAGCTGTTTTATACACACGTCAACATTTCAATTACAAATGCGTTTAGCCGGTTGATAAACTTTCAGAATACACACATTCATGCATGCATACACAAACACACAGCATGCTCACACACACACACACACACACACACACACACACACACACACACACACACACACACACACACACACACACACACACACACACACACACACACACACACACACACACACACACACACGCACATCAGGCCCGTGACGTCGTTGATTATTGGGGTGAGTTTTTCGGCTCTCGGAAACCTCCCACTGCAGTCCACTTTGAGGCACCCCAAAAACCGCCGAATGAACCCCCTTTGAGACCTCCAACTGCACACTATTGGGCTACCAAAACCACCAACCGCACGCACCCCTCTTGAGGCTCCCAAAAGTATCCAGCTGCACTCCACATGACACTGCAAATCGACTTTTTTCTCAAGCAGAACTCTTGCCCATCCTCTCTCCACACGTACCCACATAATTGTACATGTATATGCACACGCACACACACAACCACAATGGCACGCATTCGCGCACCCACACACACACACGAGACGCAGAAGACGCTTTCCCGAAGAATTCTGATGTGACTTAACAACCAGCATACAGTCATCCGTGGAGCAACAATCCAAGAGCTGCAATTGTCGCCGTGCAGAAGATAATGTTCACACATAACTCACGTGGCGCCATCTGGGGAATGACTGTCAAGTAAGAAAATAAAAACATCTACCTGGATTTGTTCTAAAACACTGCCAATGAACACATGCCAATAATTATCAATGGAACCGAATCAGTTTAGAACGAGGTAACTGAAACTCGGCGCATAAGAAGAGATACAAGCTGCAAAGTTAACGTCATTTACGTGGCATATTAAAACACAGCTGACGTAACTTTGAGCAGATTTAGGCAACGCTCCGCGTGTTTTCTACGATTGTTGCAAGTTACGTAAACCGCCCCCAAGTGATCGGTGAACGGTTTACGTTGCTCGGAACAATCGCACAAACCACGCATAACGTTGTGAACGATCGACTAACGTCCAGTACGAACCTTGTAAGAACCCTCAAATATACGGTGAATTAATTAAATTTCGAGAAAATATATAACAGCGAATTACGTGTCTTCCGAAGTGTCGTTGATCCCTGAAACTTTGACGCCCGAAATGTAAACCGTCTAAAAAGAAAAAGTTTACATATCCACATATACATGCACACGCGCGCGCACACACACACGCACTCACGCAATGACAGGCACGCTAGTTCGATTATAGTAAAATTAGATAGTTATAACTATACGCGATGTCGTTAAGTCAGTCCACACTGTCATCGAAGTCAAGGCCAGGACGTCCCTGTGTACATGACGGCTCCACAGATCCTAGTGCTGGGCCTACGTTTCCCTCTGCCACGTGTTGTCGTCCTGGACTGTGTCCAGCAAAACCACCTCTCTCTCTCTCTCTCTCTCTCTCTCTCTCTCTCTCTCTCTCTCTCTCTCTCTCTCTCTCTCTCTCTCTCTCTCTCTCTCTCTCTCTCTCTCTCTCTCTCTCTCTCTCTCTCTCTCTCACTCCAACCAGCACCGAAACGTACATGTATATTAGGTACAAGGCTACATTCTTTAACTATATATATTTTTCAACTATATATATTTTTAAACTTTATAAAACTTTGATGATGACTGTTCCTCCATCTTCATCAAGACAAGCTACAATTGCTTAATATGTTTACTATAGTTTTCTTAACAATACACGGACATTCATTTAGGCCAGCTGTTATAAAGAATGAATGATTACGCACGAACACAAGTAGGCCAACGTACATAGACCAGGAGTACGCATGCATTCGTATAGTTTCACCACTAGACCTTCTCTACACGTTCTGGCTAGCAACAATGCAACACTTATCATAACAGTGCTGCAACATTATAGGAAATTAATTAGGACAGCTAACCAAAATAATCATAATATACTGTATATATAATCATATATATATATGCCAAATGTTTCTGTGACCAGGAATTTGATTCAACTCGGCGTACAAGTACAGGGGTACTAACAGCTGCTGAAGAATGGGAAAATCCGCTGAACTTGTTCAATTATGAACTCAACCGTGGTCGGTCCCAAGCCCGGGTGAGAAAGGAGGAGGGTTGAGCGTGGGGCTAGCACCCCTACCTCATAAAAAAAAACTTGCTACAGAAACGAAACGTCGACTAGAGAACTTACAGAGAACACATGCTTGGAAGAGGAAGGGTCTTCATCTCAAAGCACTATGACGCCGTGTGGTGAACGCCGGGATTTACCCTTCTTTCGACTAGGAACACAACCTCAGGAACATAGAACGTGAGGACCTTGCACCAGACATGAAAAACTGCGCAGGTTGCAGCAGAAATGAAGAACTACAACCTTGCACTGCCCCATAATGCACTTCACTCTGAAGGCGTAGCACTCGGGCTATCAAGATTGACACAGAGGGTACTGCACAGCATCCTTCAGAACAAAGAAACAGAAAATCAAGATGAATGTGATCCAGTGCTACACACCAACGCACGATAGAGATGAAGAAACGAAGGACCAATTATATAACAGCATCCTCGACAAGTGCCCAGAGAAAGATGTCAACATTCTCATGGGAGATTGCAATGCGAAGATTGGAATGGACAGAACGGGGTATAAAGAAGTAATGGGGACCCTTGGACCTGGAGAGATGAACGAGAATGGAGATAGATTTGCGGACACGTGTGCCCTGAACAAGATTGTCATCGGGGCAGCATTTTCCCACACAAGAGGATACACAAGGCTACGTGGATGTCACCAGATCACGTGGCAGAAAACTAACTGGATCACATGTGTATAGGCAAGAGATTCAAGTGGTCACTTCAAGATGTGAAAGCGATGAGGGGAGCTGACGTTGCATCCGACCATCACCTGTTGGTTGCTAGACTGAAACACAACCTAAAGAATGTTGGATGGAGACAGCAACAAAGAGACGAAAGTACAATGTCGGCCTCCTGAAAGATCCACTGACAAGAGAGGAATACAAGCTGAACCTTGCTAACAAATTCCAAGTGCTACAAGAGCTACAAGAAGAAGAACTCGAACTGAACAGCCTGTGGCAGAACATCGAAGAGACACTGACATCAACTTGCCAAGAAGTTGTTGGCCAGCAGCAAAGAGAGTGGACATCAGCAGAAACTTTGCACAGGATCAAAATGCGGAATGAGAAGAAAACAGCAGTAAACAACAGTCGCACAACAGCGCCGAAGGCTAAGGCAAAGGAACAGAGAAGTAAAGAAGAGTGTAAAAACAGACAATCAATCACAATCACAATACTTTATTGTCCCTTGGGAGGGAAATACATTTGGATCGTGGCAGCATATTAAAACAAATAAAACAAATGTACATGCAATATAAAAATATAAAAATAGTAATAAGAGTTATATCAGTTAAATAAGTTAAATAAATTAAATAAATTAAATATGTTAAGTAAGTTAAATATGTTACAAAAGTTAATCATCTCACAAATCACAAATCATATCAGGCTGAATTGATAAACTACATTGACAGCCTGGCTGAAGAGGCAGAGCAAGCGGCATGTAGTGGAAACACGAGACAGCTGTATGACACCACCGGGAAACTATCAGGCAAGTACAGCAAGCCAGAAAGACCCGTCAAAGACTAGGAGGGAGGGGTCATCCCAGGAACTGTGCAACAGCTGAACAGATGGGTTGAACATTTTGAAGAACTTCTGAACAGATCTGCCCCACCGAACACCTTCTCTGACATTCAGCCAGCTGAAACACCTACCCATCAACTGTGACAAGCATACCAAGGAAGAAATCAGGAAGGTCATAAAACAGCTGACGATCTACAAAGTAAAGAGACCAGACGATAGTCCGCCAGAAGCACTCAAGACAGATGTAAATAAATCTGTGGAACAACAGTACCCCCTCTTTGAAAAGATCGGGGAAGAGGAAGTAGTGCCATCAGACTGGAGAGAGGGATACCTCATAAAACTTCCCAAGAAAGGAGACCTCAGCAACTGTTCCAACTACAGAGGAATCACACTTCTGTCAGTGCCAGGGAAAGTTTTCAACAGGATCATTTTAAAAGGATGAAAGACACAGTTGACCCACTGCTGAGAGATCAGCAAGCTGGAGTCCGTCAGAACAGATCATGCGTGGATCAGATCGCAACACTGCGCATCATAGTAAAGCAATCTTTGGAGTAGAGCTCCTCTCTCTACATCAGCTTCGTCGACTACGAAAAGGCATTCGTCAGTGTAGACAGGGAGATCATCGGGAAACCACTACGACATTATGGAGTGCCAAACAAACGGGTAAACCTGATCACGAACATCTATGAGGGAACGGGGTGCAGAGTAATCCACGCAGGACAGCTCACGAGTCGTTTATAAGAGAAGACTTGAGTTAAACAAAGCTGCCTGCTGTCCGCATACCACTTCCTCCTGTCCAGTGATTGGATTATGATGAAGTGCACAATGCCGATGAGGAATTGAATCCAATGGACACTGTAGACACAACTAGAAGACCTAGACTTCGTCGATGATCTGACACTGCTGTCCTACAGCCACCAGCAGAAGCAGGACAAGACAACAGAACTGGCAGTAATTTCCTCACAAGTGGGACTTGGCATACATAAAACAAAGACGGATGTCCTCAATGTTAACACAGCTAGCACTGACCCAGTCACGCTGGAAGGAATGCAGTTGAAGAGGTAGATGCCTTCACCTACTTGGGCAATGTCATCGATAAACAGGACGGCACAGACGCAAACATAATAGCAAGGTTTGGCAAGGCGAGAGTAACATTTCTACAGCTAAAGAACATCTAGAGCTCCAAAGTGCTGTCATTACACACAAAAATCCGGCTGTTTAACCCAAATGTGAAGTCAATCTTATTGTATGGAGCCGAGACGTGGAGGGCAACCAACACCACCATCAACAGAGTGCATACCTGCATCAACAACGGTATAAGAAGAATCCTCCAGATCCGCTGGCCAGACACGATCAGCAACGTCGACTTGTGGAGGAGGACACACCAACTCCCAGCCGAGGAAAAGATCAGAAGAAGAACATGTGGGTGGATTAGCCACACACTCCGGAAACCAGGCTCAAGCATCACCCGACAAGTGCTGACATGGAATCCAGATAAAAAGAGGCCGACCGAAAAACACTTGGCGAAGAGATCTCGTACACTAAGCAGATGATCGAAGCTATATATACACACCTGGAAACAGATGGCGAGAAGTGCGGCCCCAGGACAGATGACTCTGGGAGAGCTGTTGTCGACGGCCTATATCCCAAGAGGGACGATGGGCATAAGCAAGTAAAGTTGTTCAATAATGTGGGAATACGCGGGGTTTATTAATCACCGTACATTTTCTTTTGCGGAAATAATAGTTCTCCGTTGCTCTTGAGTGCATCTGAAAAGAACAACTATTGATCACCTCTCGATCTCCGTGAGAATAGTAAAACTATAAAACTGCAAAACATTTACAAAATCCCCATTTTACTATTTGGTGCCGGAGATAGAATTAAATTACATGTATTCTGTATTCAGCTAATTTAATTTAAGACTTTCAGAAAAAAAATCAGCATAAACGTTGATCCAAGGAGTTTTTTTAACGACTGGCCCAAACATAGGATATGCTGTTTTTACATGTGAATGTGTTCGTATTAAATAAATAAATAATTGTCGGACACTCGATAAATCGAGTTACAGACCCCTAGTTCATTATCTGGTCCGCCTGTCCGCTTGCCACTTGTTTGTGGTTTTGTTTGGTCGGAATGTCTCTGTTTGTTCATATCCATGGCCATGTCCGGGTTTCATCCAAAGCGCCTAGGTTACATCTTTGGTTACGTGAAACTCGGAAACGAATTGCAAATGTTATGTCTCGTGCCTATGATTGTCAGATGATTTGTTCTCATCGTAAATTGCATAAGCGTTACAACTTTTTAATCTTATCTTGGTATTAACATATCCGATAAATCAAAAATTTCCCATGTGCCTTCACGTGCGTTCAAGATGGACGATTTAGCAGTGGAGGTATGCGGTAGAAAAGGAGTTTATTATAAGGTAAATATTGCCGTGTTCTGTTGACATTGACCTTAATTCGAAACACAGTGTCTTAATTGATACAGTGTGATTAATTTCGTTTAGTTTCTAGTCTGCTGTTAATGTATAAGTCCTATTTTAGCGTGGTAATTAGCACCGGGTATCGCTGTTCCCAGGCCCAAGCATGACGATGCTACATAACACACAACCGGTTGAGTGACAATTCATTTTTGCATAGCAGTAAACCTTCAAGCAGGCGAACATGCCTTGGTATGTTACGTGACCAGTGCTTCATGTAGGGTTAATATTTTTATTTCATTGGACAGACCCATAAATATGCATTAAAGACATAACATGTCATGATGACAACTTTTACGACAGTAGACGTAGTCAGTACGCCAGTCAGAAAACGAAACTGGTTATTGACTTATTCATTTATTGGTGTTACTTTTGGGACTACTCGGTACAGGCCAAAGCTGATTAAAGATGGCAATGTGTATAATATGAACACCGTTGAATTGGACAATTTAGGCTAGACCTGGTGACTGGATGTGTTGTCTTCTAAATTAAAGCAGAAAGTCATATTCATGAACTGGATTTAAGAAGTTTAGAGGATGGAACAAGGAGTCTCGGACTACTGTGAAAATAGAAGACTATTTAACATACAAATGTATTTAGAATGATGGGAGATTGTCTAATAACAACATTTATAGCAAGGGATAGTTTGTGACATGATTGTTATCAGGGGCAGAATAGTCCGCCTATGAGTTTATTAGTCCTGAAATAAATCATAAGCACCGTCACCCATCATTTATTCAACAAATAACTGGTATCATCATGGGAAACAGAAACCATGGCAGCCATGCTGAGGTATGTCACAGTTTACTCAACTGTTTGATGTGTCAGTCATCTGATGTATTCGGCACAATGTACAAAACATCATCACCCATCATTTATTCAACAAATAACTGGTATCATCATGGGAAACAGAAACCATGGCAGCCATGCTGAGGTATGTCATAGTTTACTCAACTGTTTGATGTGTCAGTCATCTGATGTATTCGGCACAATGTACAAAACATCATCGACTGCTGATCATCGTATGACAGCCGTGCATACTCTCTGTTCCAACTTTTTAAATAGCCACATGTGTGCTTCAACTTGTTAAGGTGTCCTAGTCGCACTTTTCTAACCTTCGTTTCAGTACTGGCTTTGCAACGCTAGTTAAATAACAATGCATGTTGCAGAATAATGACGAACGGATCATGATAATTAAATATAAAAAGAAAATTTAATAACGGCAAGGTTGGGTTCAATTACATGACTGGATAATTTTCAGTTACAATTATTTTTCACTTCAAATGCAATTACAATTACTGTCCCGAAATATTCAATTATAATTGTCAATTACAATGGATTTTTGTTTCGCTTAAAATAATATAAACAGAACTAATGATATATCTGAGAACATCCCATATTTATATCATTACCACACAATTGGCTTCTCAGCACCTTGCTGCCCTCAAGCTTACTAGAAAATAATTCCACAGTGAAAGGATAGTGTTAGTGCACAGCCTTATTTAACTAAATTACAATTAGTACAATTTGTTCTTGGCATCCTACTCCACACTTTTCAACTGCTGAAGCCTGCTACTGCTAGAGCTAGTGCTTCAATGGATCAGCTCTATGTGCCCTCCCCAATGGAAGAGAAGCCATGTTTTATCTCTCTATCAGTGCTTCCAATGTGCCAAGTGAATAAGGCAAATGATGACTAGTTGGCACTGTGCCTGTCCATGGGTGACTGATTGTTTGGAAAGACACTGCTAAATGCTTTATGCAACATGACTGTGGCAGGACAGCCAGGCAGCTGTTATCTGCCCATGTTCACCAGAAAGAGTCACTGTCTGACTACATATAACACACCCAAAAATGGGGAGCATGAGAGGGAAGGTGATTTCAGAGGGGAACATCCTTGGTTTTCATAATGAAATAAAAAAAACAGTTCTGGGAGTTTCACCCACAATTGGAGAAATGACAGGAAAGTAACTGAATTGTAATTGAACAATTAATGCAATTACAATGGCCAATTACAATTATTACGACACAAAATCAGTTACAATTGCGATACTTTCAAATATTTCAATTACACCGTAATTGTAATTAATTACACAATTACGAATTATAATTGACCCCGACCCTGAAAAGCGGATGTAGGAATTCTTGCTCCCACTCTCCAAATGATCAACACCGTATCATACCACAACCAACCAGTAGCTCAGTCTTTGTCTGGTGGTGCTAGGTGGTGGTGCACAAAAGTTTTGTTTTGTTTTTACTAGTGGTGGCACCATGCAACATATTCAATTTTAGTAGACACGTGGACTAGTTGGTTCATGGCTTTACTGGTCCGTGGACATTTTTACCAGTGTGTGAACTTGTGGGTAGTTTTGTCCCTGATTATTATCAGGGTCTCAAGGCATAACCAAACTTAAAACTGAAGTGTCATCTCTGTGTTCTGTCTTTTGTTGCAGGGTTTTGTAAAGAACGTCCTGGATGGAGAACTCATAGTGTCCTTTGAAAATGAGTAAGTACATCCAATGTTATTTGGCTGTTTAAATGGACCTTTTCAGTTTTTTTTTTGTGTGTCAAATCCGCATTCAGCAAGTTTCCTATTCGAAGTTTTTTTGGAATATTTAGATGTGTGATAAAATGCTACCTCATTGTCTTATTTTGTTTTATTCCATCACAACACCCAACTAGCATGTACACAGCTCAGTAAGTTTCCTATTTGACAGTTGGACGGAATATTTAGCTCTGCATATGATAACAGGCTATCATATTGTCTGTTCTTTTATTCCATCACAACACTCAACTAGCATAAGTTAATTCACGTAATCACAGCTAGTGCGATGGGACTGCTCCTAAACATGGACTAGTCTGGTCAATCAAACTGCTCATCCATGATGATTAGATGGGCCTTATTTCACAGTCTGAGTAAACTATGTTAGAACAGACTGACAGACTGTCCTAGTGTGTTTAAAATTATAATTAACTGCTTTTTGTTGTGGAAATTTAAGTGTTTTGTGATGAAACATTTTGTTGACATGGCAGTGCATTGCTTTTGAAGGAATGGCCTCATGTCTGTAACCGTGGTGACAGTGTTTTGACCTTGAAGCTTCACCCTGTTTCTCACGTCCTTGCTATGTATTATTCTAGCTTGTAACTTGGAGATTTGAGAGACAGCACAGTGATTTTTGCAAATATTGAACTTGTATTCTAAAATGGTTTCTGGTGGTCAGTATGTTATAAATATATATAATTGTTATTGTTGTTTATATTGCGTAACATGGTTTTATAGTAAAACAAACAGTAAAGATCACAAAGTTTAATGTAGTGTGTGTGAGATGTATATGTCTGACTACAGAATGCTGATTCAGTAGTGTTTACAGTTTTGAAAGGGTTCCAGACCATAATGACGATGTGGCTTTGTCATCATTTGGGAGCACTGTTGTATTACTATTATTTTCTGGGTAATACACTGAATTGAGCTATTTAGCTACTTTAACCAGCAGCTAAAAGCTGTCATTTTAACAAAACAAAAATATGGGTTGTTACTCGTGACATCTGGCTACGTGCCAAAGTCAACTGTTTGGCCGACGTTTAGCCTTCTAGTACTACCCTCATGATTTGTTACTCACATATAGGGTTTATGAGAGAGCAAAATGAAACGACAGTAAAATTATAAACAACTTTACAGGGGGCAATATAACAGCATGCCAACCACAAAGCTCTTAACAGCCTACCTTTAAGTTGGTCCTTACCTGCTTTAGCACATCACGTATCTGATTCTTTGATGTCCAAATGTGTAATAGTTTAAATAATATCTGCAATCGGTTTAATACAAAAGTACATTTGTTTTAATGGCCAACATAACTTATGTTGGTCGTTACGTGTGGAAACTGGCCAAAGTCAACTGTTGTGCAGACATTTAACCTTCAAGTTCAAGCCACGGGATTTGTTGGGCACATGGTTTTTGAGAGAGCAAGGAAACACAGGCACACTTGAGTAATCATATTACATATTCACATGTAGATTCCAGTATTGAAAATCACTTTAATTGATTCTTTCTCGGGCAAGAATTAAAGTTATTAATTTGTCAAGCGATTTTACTAAAACAACAGGCTAACATGTCTTGATGTTTACTATGTAGGCTAGTTTTTTCACAAAATTAATTTGAAGTGAGACAAACAAAAATCGAATTGATGTAGCACCTTTAAAGGGAGATTGTTTGTTTGTTTTTATTCTAAAAACTATATAATTTATTTATTTTAACATACATACCACCGTAATATATTTAAATGAAACAGAAACGACTTTTGAATTCAACAGTCTCCCTTTAATGTGTTGTTGTTGATCCTCTGTGTTGTGTCTACAGTGTGCTGCCTGAGCGTTGTATCCTGCTGTCTGAGGCGAGACTGTCTCCCTTTAATGTGTTGTTGTTGATCCTCTGTGTTGTGTCTACAGTGTGCTGCCTGAGCGTTGTATCCTGCTGTCTGAGGCGAGACTGTCTCCCTTTAATGTGTTGTTGTTGATCCTCTGTGTTGTGTCTACAGTGTGCTGCCTGAGCGTGTATCCTGCTGTCTGAGGCGAGACTGTCTCCCTTTAATGTGTTGTTGTTGATCCTCTGTGTTGTGTCTACAGTGTGCTGCCTGAGCGTTGTATCCTGCTGTCTGAGGCGAGACTGTCTCCCTTTAATGTGTTGTTGTTGATCCTCTGTGTTGTGTCTACAGTGTGCTGCCTGAGCGCTGTATCCCGCTGTCTGAGGCGAGACTGTCTCCCTTTAATGTGTTGTTGTTGATCCTCTGTGTTGTGTCTACAGTGTGCTGCCTGAGCGTTGTATCCTGCTGTCTGAGGCGAGACTGTCTCCCTTTAATGTGTTGTTGTTGATCCTCTGTGTTGTGTCTACAGTGTGCTGCCTGAGCGCTGTATCCCACTGTCTGAGGCGAGACTGTCTCCCTTTAATGTGTTGTTGTTGATCCTCTGTGTTGTGTCTACAGTGTGCTGCCTGAGCGTTGTATCCTGCTGTCTGAGGCGAGACTGTCTCCCTTTAATGTGTTGTTGTTGATCCTCTGTGTTGTGTCTACAGTGTGCTGCCTGAGCGCTGTATCCCACTGTCTGAGGCGAGACTGTCTCCCTTTAATGTGTTGTTGTTGATCCTCTGTGTTGTGTCTACAGTGTGCTGCCTGAGCATTGTATCCTGCTGTCTGAGGCGAGACTGTCTCCCTTTAATGTGTTGTTGTTGATCCTCTGTGTTGTGTCTACAGTGTGCTGCCTGAGCGCTGTATCCCGCTGTCTGAGGCGAGACTGCCGGCCACCGACACCTGCGACATCAACAGTCAGCTGAGGGAGGGCGAGGAAGTAGAGGTAGGCACTAATGTCGTCAGTGAAACCCCTCAGACAACTCCAGTATAAAGGGGGTGATCAAGATGTGGAACCAGTTTTAGAAGTAGAGTTAGGAACTAGTGTTGTCAGTGAACTGACTTGCATGATTTCTACAATGAACTGGCATTTGTGAGTTGGGCTTCATTTGCACTGAACATAACACGTATTTAAACCATGTATACAATATTTGTGTGGATCGCACGTATTGTGTGGATCACACGTATTGTGTGGATCGCACGTATTGTGTGGATCGCACGTATTGTGTGGATCGCACGTATTGTGTGGATCGCACGTATTGTGTGGATCGCACGTATTGTGTGGATCGCACGTATTGTGTGGATCGCACGCATTGTGTGGATCGCACGCATTGTGTGGATCACACGTATTGTGTGGATCGCACGCATTGTGTGGATCACACGTATTGTGTGGATCGCACGTATTGTGTGGATCGCACGTATTGTGTGGATCGCACGCATTGTGTGGATCGCACGCATTGTGAGGATCGCACGTATTGTGTGGATCGCACGTATTGTGTGGATCCCACGTATTGTGTGGATCCCACGTATTGTGTGGATCGCATGTATTGTGTGGATCGCACGTATTGTGTGGATCGCACGCGTTGTGTGGATCGCACGCGTTGTGTGGATCGCACGCGTTGTGTGGATCGCACGCGTTGTGTGGATCGCACGCGTTGTGTGGATCGCACGTGTTGTGTGGATCACACGTATTGTGTGGATCACACGTAAGCCATAACCCATTTCATTCGGGATACGCCTACGGGCGTAGTTAACCTTTTCATTCGGGATACGCCTGCAGGCGTAGTCAACGCACGTGACGGCCTTATCGGGTATTTATAGAAACTGTGTGCATCGTAGCAAGCTTTTACCATTTTTCCCATGATGCAGTATGACCACACTACCGGTTTGGAAGCCATTTGCAAATTTTCAACCGAGTGTTTATCTGCAAGTTTGGAGTGAAGTTCGAGTTCGATATTTTGGAGATTTTTGGCATTTAAAAATGGCGGATGATGGTGCAGTTAGTGATGGAAGCGATATCGACGTGGAAGACAGTGAAATCGGCAGTAGTACGAGCAGTATTTCGACTGAAAACGACTGAAAACGACGAATCTGTTGTGTCCAGTGCCAACAGCTTGGAGTGTGTCTGTACGCACTTCCACAGCCTGTTCAACTTGTGAGTTGGCACTTGGCAGTCAGTGACGTGAACAATATGAACTGTGACATCGCCGATGTCATGAACAGTGTCATGGACATTATATTACCTTAGTTCGGTGAAGGGTTATTGTTTCATTAAATTTTATTATGCACATTATATCTTGTGTTGTAATTCGTTTTCATTGGAAACTGCAATGCCAAGGCAATGGCAATGGTGAATTACTGTAAGGAAATTACTAATTTTGTGTATGTGACGACTTCCATTCTAAAAACTATAACTTTGGACTGACATATGACATTTACATCAAATTTTTACCACTGTTTGAAGAAATTAATTTGGGAGGTTTCTCTCACTGGATATATGATATGTCTAAGTGGCTATATAATAGGTAAAACTAGCCCCAAGTCTGTGTACACATTTTGTTTTTATTTTATTTCTTTCATTCTTCTTCTCCGTGAGATAACTTCCTCCATGTTCACTCTACAGAAACAGTTTCAACACCATCATGTAGGCAATTCTCTTCTGATTCCAGAAATGTATGGGTTTATACACTTTTCTTCAACAGTTGCCTGAAAAAATATTATAATTGAAGCGTTGGTGAATCCCTGTCAGGAAAGATATCTTTTCACATACTCGACAACATTCATTCAGAAATGTGTAACTTCCGACTGAAACAAGATATTTACATGAAATTTTTACCACTGTTTGAAGAAATGAATTTGGCAGATTTCTCTCATTGGATATATGACCATCCTGAGTGGTTGTATACAGGTAAAACAAGTCCAAAGTCGATGTACAATCTGTTTTTATTATTATTGCTTTTCAGTCTTCTTCTTCACCTTGAGATAACTTCTTATATGCTCCCTCTATACAAACAATGTTAACACCATCAGTAGGCAATTCTCTTCTGATTCCAGAAATGTAAGGGTTTATACACTTTTCTTCAACCAAAACCTGGCAAAAAATTAGTATGTGACCCACCCGCTGAAATAATTTATCACAACTGTAAATTGGTAATTTTGTCCAGATCTGAGCAATGTGGCCAGCTAACTAGCTGTCAGAATGAAATGGGTTAAATAAACTGGGTTTTAAGGTTTCTTTTAGCAACAGCATCCATCATTGTTGTTGAAGTGAGATTCTGTGGACGCTGTCACACCAAACAACCGGTCACCCCAACGGTGCCTTGCTTGCAGGACACAGAGTAGATTGTGTTCGCTGGAGCGTAGTGATCTAACCAACTGGCACATTCCAATATATTCAATATGATACTGTAATTCATTGGCCCCTTGGGATATCCTGTAACACATGGGGGTGCCTGCATTCAAGAAACAAATCTGACAGTCAGAGTTGGTGTCTCCTGGGGTCATGTGACCCCCCTCAGGAGTAGCAGTAGTTAAAAAGATAAGCTTGTGGCCTGTCCCCCCCAGTTGGGCTGATATATGTGATCTGACACCAGAAATATACTACCAGAGATTTCTTGTAATCTCCAAGTTATAGCCCAGTGCAGGTGACTATCAGAGATCTGTCTGATCAAGGTAGGTGATCCAATCATTGGAGGCTACAGTGCTTATCATGGCGTCTGCTACCTATTTCTGACAGCACCAGTCTGCATGCAATATACCTTACGGTGTCCGTTCAGACCTGGGGCCCATTTCACCGACATTCTGATGAGCTCATAAGCCTGGTTTGCTCATTAAAACTGATTTCACGCCTTAACAGCGATCTTCTATAGTGACAACTGTCGACCCAAGGACGTGCCACCGGGGTACTTTCGCCAACGTGTAACAGAAATACTGCCCTCTGTAATATATCAGCGGTTTTTTACATGTTGATCAAACTCCTTAAATTAAATAAATTCTGTTTAATGATGGATTTTTTCTTGTATGAGCTTGTAATCTTAGTGAACTGGTCCTGTGATGTCTTGAACACAGTGCTTCTAGTCAGCATTCTTCTGTCTTGCTTTTGCATTTGTGGGTATTTGATAATAGGTAGGTAGACAGTTTGACGTATTCTTTGTAATTAATGTTGCAAAAATATTGCACCCACAACTTCTTCTGAATAAGAGACAAATATATTTCCTGGCATGTTCTGACAGCTGGAGGTTAGATGGCAAAGGTTTATGATTTCTTATGCTTGGGTTGATGCAGGGTTGCACATAAATGTCACAAAATCTTATTGTGACATAAACACTGCTACATTCATTTACCTGATAACCAGAAAGATCAATATTATTTGGTCTACCTAACAGGCTGGGATAATAGTAATCTGTAATAGTAATAGTAATGATTACAAATATTGAAGTAATAGCAATAGGTTTACCAAAAACTCAATGTAATAGTAATAGGAAGCAATGTAATAGTAATTTACCTATTACTTTTATATCACTATTGAACACATGTAAACCAAATTTCAACTACATAACAATTCTATTTGATTAGGTTGTAGATTCCACTAGTTTCTCCAGGTTTTATGGTTACCCCCCTTGTCAACTTGAGCATGGCCCTGGTAAAGTCTTACCCTAGAGTTTGATGGGCCTTTACATAACAAGAGACACTTTACATAACAAGAGACACTTTACATAACAAGAGACACTTTACATAACAAGAGACACTTTACATAACAAGAGACACTTTACATAACAAGAGACACTTTACATAACAAGAGACAGTGTGACTGCTGCATTGACTAAATCAATTAAACTGGGCTTTCACTGCTTTGAAGCCAGTTCTGCCAAGTTGCCAACTACTCTTTTGAAGTAAGCCTATGGGTTTAGTGACTGCCTCCATGGTGCTCACTATTCAGCCTAAACTACAATGGATGTGAAAAACATCCTGATGTATTTGTACTTGAGTCAATAATTAATTGTTCACCAAGCACCAGTAGAGCAATGTGGTTTAGTTTGACTGTAATACAAAATTATAATCCACTAAGTCATGTGGCATTACACTGCTGCCTGAGTCTATCAGTATCATTGAGACCAGTGCTCTATGTGACTGTGGCTTACACTGCTGCCTGAGTCTATCAGTATCATTGAGACCAGTGCTCTATGTGACTGTGGCTTACACTGCTGCCTGAGTCTATCAGTATCATTGAGACCAGTGCTCTATGTGACTGTGGCTTACACTGCTGCCTGAGTCTATCAGTATCATTGAGACCAGTGCTCTGTGTGACTGTGGCTTACACTGCTGCCTGAGTCTATCAGTATCATTGAGACCAGTGCTCTGTGTGACTGTGGCTTACACTGCTGCCTGAGTCTATCATTGAGACCAGTGCTCTATGTGACTGTGGCTTACACTGCTGCCTGAGTCTATCATTGAGACCAGTGCTCTATGTGACTGTGGCTTACACTGCTGCCTGAGTCTATCATTGAGACCAGTGCTCTGTGTGACTGTGGCTTATGCCTGAGCTCTATCCAGTGCTGTGACTGTGGCTTACACTGCTGCCTGAGTCTATCAGACCAGTGTTCTATGTGACTATTGACACACTGCTGCCTGAGTCTATCATTGAGACCAGTGCTTATGTGACTGTGGCTTACACTGCTGCCTGAGTCTATCATTGAGACCAGTGCTCTACACTGCTGCCTGAGTCTATCATTGAGACCAGTGTTTATGTGACTGTGGCTTACACTGCTGCCTGAGTCTATCATTGAGACCAGTGCTCTATGTGACTGTGGCTTACACTGCTGCCTGAGTCTATCATTGAGACCAGTGCTCTATGTGACTGTGGCTTACACTGCTGCCTGAGTCTATCATTGAGACCAGTGCTTTATGTGACTGTGGCTTACACTGCTGCCTGAGTCTATCATTGAGACCAGTGCTCTATGTGACTGTGGCTTACACTGCTGCCTGAGTCTATCATTGAGACCAGTGCTCTATGTGACTGTGGCTTACACTGCTGCCTGAGTCTATCATTGAGACCAGTGCTCTATGTGACTGTGGCTTACACTGCTGCCTGAGTCTATCATTGAGACCAGTGCTCTATGTGACTGTGGCTTACACTGCTGCCTGAGACCAGTGCTGAGACCAGTGCTCAGTGCTGCTGTGGCTTACACTGCTGCCTGAGTCTATCATTGAGACCAGTGCTCTATGTGACTGTGGCTTACACTGCTGCCTGAGTCTATCATTGAGACCAGTGCTCTATGTGACTGTGGCTTACACTGCTGCCTGAGTCTATCATTGAGACCAGTGCTCTATGTGACTGTGGCATTACACTGCTGCCTGAGTCTATCATTGAGACCAGTGCTCTATGTGACTGTGGCATTACACTGCTGCCTGAGTCTATCATTAAGACCAGTGCTCTATGTGACTGTGGCTTACACTGCTGCCTGAGTCTATCATTGAGACCAGTGCTCTATGTGACTGTGGCTTACACTGCTGCCTGAGTCTATCATTGAGACCAGTGCTCTATGTGACTGGCTTACACTGCTGCCTGAGTCTATCATTGAGACCAGTGCTCTATGTGACTGTGGCTTACACTGCTGCCTGAGTCTATCATTGAGACCAGTGCTCTATGTGACTGTGGCTTACACTGCTGCCTGAGTCTATCATTGAGACCAGTGCTCTATGTGACTGTGGCTTACACTGCTGCCTGAGTCTATCATTGAGACCAGTGCTCTATGTGACTGTGGCTTACACTGCTGCCTGAGTCTATCATTGAGACCAGTGCTCTATGTGACTGTGGCATTACACTGCTGCCTGAGTCTATCATTGAGACCAGTGCTCTATGTGACTGTGGCTTACACTGCTGCCTGAGTCTATCATTGAGACCAGTGCTCTATGTGACTGTGGCTTACACTGCTGCCTGAGTCTATCATTGAGACCAGTGCTCTATGTGACTGTGGCTTACACTGCTGCCTGAGTCTATCATTGAGACCAGTGCTTTATGTGACTGTGGCTTACACTGCTGCCTGAGTCTATCATTGAGACCAGTGCTTTATGTGACTGTGGCTTACACTGCTGCCTGAGTCTATCATTGAGACCAGTGCTCTATGTGACTGTGGCTTACACTGCTGCCTGAGTCTATCATTGAGACCAGTGCTCTGTGTGACTGTGGCTTACACTGCTGCCTGAGTCTATCATTGAGACCAGTGCTCTATGTGACTGTGGCTTACACTGCTGCCTGAGTCTATCATTGAGACCAGTGCTTTATGTGACTGTGGCTTACACTGCTGCCTGAGTCTATCATTGAGACCAGTGCTCTGTGTGACTGTGGCTTACACTGCTGCCTGAGTCTATCATTGAGACCAGTGCTTTATGTGACTGTGGCTTACAACTACAAGGCTGTTTCACTGATGAAATTATTACAGAGATTTATCTATCAGATACTGTCTGACATACTCCAAGGAAACACTGATTGCAGCTGATTAGAGACTTTCATTTTGAGGCTAGTGGCATGGCAGTGTACACAAGGCTGCCCAGTGAAAATGACAGGGTTTTGGTGGATTCACACTACAGTTAGTTGCAAGTCGAATTGGAATTGATTTTGTGTGGAATTGTAAGAATGAGTGACTTGATATTGTTAATCTTTGTCCCTTAAATTTGCTATTAAAATCATATTTGTCTACTGTCACCGTGAATCTGGTAACAGCCAGGAAGCTGTCAACATTGCAGCACAGACACTGTCTGCTCTGTCATTGAAATAATGTGAACAGTAGAGGTGAATAGACTGATAGCTGGCTTCTAACATACCTGCTCAGTAAGACGTGCACATTCCTAGCAAGACAATTGCTCTGTTAGTCCGTCACTGTTGACACTAGGAGTGTCAACTCCATGTATCAGATTAAATACGATTGTGCACACATGATTTCAAGTACAAACAAAACTTAAAAAACAAATTGAATTTGAATTTTTCCTTAGTTTAGGGTTTTAAAGGTTAAAATTGGACCAGATAATTTAGAACTGGAATTGATATTTTGCAAGGTACTATTAATTTTTAGAATTCACTAGACTAGGAATTAACAAAATGGAATTGATCCCATGCCTGCAAGACTACATAGGCTCTTTTCAGGGACACCTCTTGTGTGCAACCCACACAAAGATTATGTGAACCTTGTTGATATCCACTAACCAGTGAAGTTGAAAGGGTTAATGCTGCAGCTACATGTGTTTTTCGCATGACTAATGAGGGTTGAGTCAGTGAGTAATGCCAGCCTCCTGTGAAGGTGTTCCCTGAAGTTGAATCATCTTTCTGTGTGGACAGGCCATGGTCTTACATGGCCACTTATGTGTGTGTCTGGTAGACAGATACTGAAATCTCAAATTCTCATTTACCTGTTCATATATTAGAATGTAGACGTTTTGATTTCATCACTTGTCATGTTGAAATGTTTTATTACTGTATCACAGTTTAAAAAAACCACTGACCAATCACATGAAAGATTGCAATATAGACTAAGGGAAAGATTTGTAATTGTTTTCTCATTTAAGTTTACACTATATTATAGACACATACTGAATGTGAAATTGTGTGTTGCCACGCTGTGTTTAACATGTAACTGTGTAAACCATTTACAGTATTGATAATGTAAACCGTTTACAGTATTGATAATGTAAGGTACAAATGTGTGTTTATTTTAAAGAGTATGTAACATTCTTTCTGTGTCTCTACAACTGTAAGATTTTGTTAGATTTGCCTTAGATTCACATTAACACGATTGTAAAATTTGACCAACTTGTCAAATTACATATTTGACATCCAGGCTGCCTAGTGTGGTCAGATTGTAGCATATAATCGTAAACAACAGTTGACCAGTTCACTAAGATAACAAACTCTTAATGGAAATCCATCATTGAACAGCATCCCTTGTTACATTTAGGAAACTTTGTCAACAAGTAAATAGGTGCTGCCATTTCGCTGAGGATACTATTTCTGTGACACACCAGTGAAAGAGTCCCAGTCGCACGTCCGCATGTTGACAGTTTTTCATTTATAAATTCACTGTTAAGAAGTGAAATCAATTTTATATAGCAAAATCAGACTGAGTAGTTGATAAGAATGTTATTGAAACAGTCCCTGGAGCATTTAAATGTTATGATTACCAGCAACTTGTGGGTCAGCTGATGTCATGCTAGCTGTTGATGATAATAAATCCTATTATTTTGAGATTGCACTCTGTTTTGTTAGTATTAGTTGACTGAGAGTAAAGGTGTTTATGTACAGTTAACACCATGACATTGGAATTCTTATAACCCAGGCAGTGGACAGCTTACATTCCAATCATGTATTCCAACAGCTCCTGTTATGAACACATCACTTTGGCACTCACACATCACTGATGAACACATCACTTTGGCACTCACATAACTGGTGAACACATCACTTTGGCACTCACACATCACTGATGAACACATCACTGATGAACACCCACACATCACTGATGAACACATCACTTTGGCACTCACACATCACTGGTGAACACATCATTTTGGCACTCACACATCACTGATGAACACATCACTTTGGCACTCACACATCACTGATGAACACATCACTTTGGCACTCACACATCACTGATGAACACATCACTTTGGCACTCACACATAACTGGTGAACACATCACTTTGGCACTCACACATCACTGATGAACACATCACTTTGACACTCACACATCACTGATGAACACATCACGTTGGCACTCACACATCACTGATGAACACATCACTTTGGCACTCACACATCACTGGTGAACACATCACTTTGGCACTCACACATCACTGATGAACACATCACTTTGGCACTCACACATCACTGGTGAACACATCACTTTGGCACTCACACATCACTGATGAACACATCACTTTGGCACTCACACATCACTGATGAACACATCACTTTGGCACTCACACATCACTGGTGAACACATCACTTTGGCACTCACACATCACTGATGAACACATCACTTTGACACTCACACATCACTGATGAACACATCACGTTGGCACTCACACATCACTGATGAACACATCACTTTGGCACTCACACATCACTGGTGAACACATCACTTTGGCACTCACACATCACTGATGAACACATCACTTTGGCACTCACACATCACTGATGAACACATCACTTTGGCACTCACACATCACTGATGAACACATCACTTTGGCACTCACACATCACTGATGAACACATCACTTTGACATTCACACATCACTGATCAACAAATCACTTTGGCACTCACACAACACTGATGAACACATCACTTTGGCACTCACACATCACTGATGAACACATCACTTTGGCACTCACACATCACGGATAAACACATCACTTTGGCACTCACACATCACTGATGAACACATCACTTTGGCACTCACACATCACTGATGAACACATCACTTTGGCACTCACACATCACTGGTGAACACTTGTAGTGTGCCTTCTACTTATTTCTACCCTCTCAGAAGTTGTTCGGAACTGTGACCCTCCATCTTCAAACCATCCATGATCTCCCTTCCAATGTTTGACCATGTTGCATACTAAAATTGCGCAGAAATGCACAGGAAAAGATAGTGAAACTCAGTGAAAGGTTCTTTCAAAGTTAATTTTGGTTTGTTACAATTTAGATTAATTTAAGAAAATGAAACCTACCTAGTATCCAGTACGAGATGCTAGGTTGTTTCCTGTAAATTTCCTATACAAATCAATATCTGCCATGTGTTTTGTAAATCTATCTGTGTATCTTAGACACTCTGTCTGGTATTGTCTGTAATCTGCCCTGGTATTCAGAAATTCAAATCTGTGAAATTGTTTATTGATACAGATGTTGCGTCATTGCAGATAGCTGAGAAAGAATGTCATTTGGCTATGCACAGCAATGTGCTGGGTCTGTACATCTCACAGAGCTAACCTTACATTGCAGCCACAGCTATGTGCTGGGTCTGTACATCTCACAGAGCTAACCTTACATTGCAGCCACAGCTATGTGCTGGGTCTGTACATCTCACAGAGCTAACCTTACATTGCAGCCACAGCTATGTGCTGGGTCTGTACATCTCACAGAGGTAACCTTACATTGCAGCCACAGCTATGTGCTGGGTCTGTACATCTCACAGAGCTAACCTTACATTGCAGCCACAGCTATGTGCTGGGTCTGTACATGTCACAGAGCTAGGCTTACATTGCAGCCACAGCTATGTGCTGGGTCTGTACATCTCACAGAGCTAACCTTACATTGCAGCCACAGCTATGTGCTGGGTCTGTACATCTCACAGAGCTAACCTTACATTGCAGCCACAGCTATGTGCTGGGTCTGTACATCTCACAGAGCTAACCTTACATTGCAGCCACGTTAGTTATTTCAGTAGCTGCTTTTTATCTTATGGTTATGCAATTGTCTGACGTCATCAGTAGTTTTTCCCGAGTTCGTAATTGCTGTGTGAGAAACAAAACAACCACAGGAATAGCAGTATGAGAGACAGTGTGGGCACTCAAATGACTGAACTATTTACAACACTTATTTGTATGCCTGAAAGCAACATTTCTAAGGGCAGTTTCACTTTCAGTATATATACCATCACTATAAATTCTTCACTTATATTAAACTACAGGTCCAGTTTTTGTTATGATTGTGAGTCTAGAATTACTGTATTTAGGGAAAACATCAAAATTAATATATAACAGTGTTGTTTCCTGTTTTAAATATGCATGATATCGTTCAAGTACAAAGTGGTACATTCTATCCCAGCATGCAGTGTATGATTGTTATGTCTGTCAACATGGCCAGATGGTTCTGAACTATTTTACAACTTTACTGAGCACTTGTAGTATATTAAATGTGCCATTAAACAAACATCAACTAGTTTGCTATGACATGTGCTTTGCTTGCGAAGGACTAACAGCTACATGATATGATGGAGAATGTGCTGTCTTCAAACTAGATCACTTCCACAATCTGGTGGTGAAATGTTGCAGTCGGGTGACTACGCGCTATGCTTCCTCTGGAATCAGTTAGAGTTTGTTTACGTTGTCTACGTTATCCAAAAACAGGAGTTTGATTATGGTTGAACACAGTTAATTTATGGTAGCCGCTGGTCCTAAAGTACTACTGGCCGTATCTTGGTGAAAACTCATCATATTTTCATAAAATTTGAGGATAACATTAGTTGGGGAAGGTTGTTGAACATGTGAACAATCAGCTAATTTGCATAATTGTTGCCATGGCAACAGCAATTTATGGACATATGCCCCCACAGGAAAAATTATTCAGAGTAAGTGATTGCAAATACCATCAAACTATTGCAGTAAGTTGCTTGTTGGAATGTTACTTTGTGCAATAAGGTGGTTTGGGCTCTCACTTCACATGTTTTATGACCATAACGAATTGTGCTGTTCAGGTGAAGATTTTTTTTAAATTCTCTGATTGTTTGACCCTTGTTTACAAACACTTAAAATAAAGCCGATATTGGGTTGTAGAGTCCACATTTCTTTTATTTAAATATTACAGTGTGCCAAAAAGGCTTATACACTGGTTACCCATAATAAACAAACGTCATCCATTTGGCCTTTTTCATATCTATATTTGTCTCCGTGTTGTTGCTTGCATAAATGATGGTGTGCACATCTGGCACAGCCGATTTGCATACTTGACTTTGTGCAAGACAACAGCACACGGAGGCCTCCCATTAGAGGAGGCTAATTTATGCAAGGACGTGTTAATTACTCCCGTGGGGAGAATCAAATCAACCAATCAGCGCGCACTGGCGCGCGTCCCTCGGGAGAATCCTAAGCTGATCCCGCACTCCGTTTGCGAAAGCGTAAAGGGGCAGACGTTTGTCTAATTTGACCCACCCGCCTCCCTATTTTTCGTCCAGGAATGTTTGATGTATAGTCATGATTTGTACATCGTTATTGGAAAGGGGTTGCTGGTCTCGATGCTTTCCCCACATTTATAATTGATTGTGAGCATAGGGTTTGCACCGGAGGTGTTCACGGGGTTTTATTGCAAGAGATGTTGCATGCCTTTTTTCCACTTTCGATTTAGGAATAGTATGGAATTGTATATATCGGGGCGAAATACCCCCACATTTGGTATTAGTATAATTTTAGATTTAGTGTTTTTGGCAGCAGATAGCGTGGTATTCAGAAAGGCACTTTTTAGTTAATCATGTTGGCTTAGTTAATAATGTTGGCTTTAAAATTAACTCTACACATAACAAGCTCTGCTGTGATTACATGTCATTCCTTTCAATTGTTCTAGGAATACCGCTGCTGCTTTATATGTTGAAATGTGGGCTCTAACAGCCTGATGTTCAGGAGACTAGTATGGGCTCAGTCACAGGCCTGGCATTGGGTTGTAGAGTCCACATTTCTTTTATTTAAATATTACAGTGTGCCAAAAAGGCTTATACACTGGTTACCCATAATAAACAAACGTCATCCATTTGGCCTTTTTCATATCTATATTTGTCTCCGTGTTGTTGCTTGCATAAAGGCTATGCCCCGGATCAGGGTAACCAAAGAAATTGACTCTTGAGAAATAAAAAAAATCAGTCCCATTTTATCATATTTTAGTTTTTAATTTAATTGGTATTGGGCACATCCCTAATTTCTGCTGCACAAGGTCCACCCATGGGATGATAGCTGGGGAGACTTGAAGCCAATTGTTCAGATTCGCAGCCGCCAAACTGAATTTATTCCACTGTCTCCCCAGACGAGTGTAATCACTGTTGTTGTAAGTCAGATAGACTGTCTGAAACACTGCTCCATCTGTATGGGATTTACCTCCACGACATGTGTATGATATTTACGCAGTTACAAACAAAGACAATGTTGAAGTATTATATTTAATTTTCCAAACTAATGGATCACGAAATATATCTTCAGTGATTAGAGCACTGCACTCTCAGTTGAGAGATTCCTGGTTTGAATCCTCTTGGGTTTGTTTCTAACTCACTTAGCTGTACGAATGAGTACCTGGCAATAGACAGTGGTTTCTAACCTCAAGTGGGCATGTTCGTTCACTCTACCTTGCTCCGGTTTGCTCAGCTGTATGAATGAGTACCTGGCTATAAACAATGGTGATGTTTGTGTACGAATAATCTTGGCGCAGTAATTGTAGCATGGCTGAATGCTTCCCAGCGAAATTTAGATGGTATTTGATTGAACAGGTCTGCCACTGCCAGAGAGTAAAGTGCAAAGCGCTCAGAGCAGTCCTAAGGACTGGATGCTGCACTATATAAGAACTTCTCCTTAGCTTGACTTCGTTTCACCTGTTTCTGTCCTGCAGGTGTTGTCACGGTCGTCAACAGAGGAGCCATGCGGCTGGTGGCATGCCAAGGTGAAGATGATAAAGGGTGACTTTGTCGTGGTCGAGTATCTCGGCTGGGACTCCACTTACAGCGAGATTGTACAGAAGGATCGAATTCGGCCACTAAACAAAAAGTAAGTGCTGCCGCTACTGCGATGTCTGCAAGCTTGGAAAAGACAATTTCCAAAGATTCAGTTCTTTAAGACTTTAACAATAAACCTGTGAGTATTTGCTATGATACGCTGGCTTGTTTGTGCATATTATTTAGTTTTGATGAAACCACTATTAAGTTATTTTTATCATGTTAGGCTGTATATTACTTAACGTAAGTTTGTTCTCAGTTTTGCAAGTGACTTAATCTCGCATTGAATTCAGTCAATTCTTTCAACAATTTCAACAGAAGTACTCGCTTTTTATTAAACCATCTACACAGTGCATACCAATTTAACTGTACAAGTTGACTCATTAGTATTATTATTACTAGTCACACACTGTATATTTGAACATTTTTATTATTATTACTAGGTACACACTGTATATTTGAACATTTTTATTATTACTAGTCACACACTGTATATTTGAACATTTTTATTATTACTAGTCACACACTGTATATTTGAACATTTTTATTATTACTAGGCACACACTGTATATTTGAACATTTTTATTATTACTAGGCACACACTGTATATTTGAATATTTTTATTATTACTAGGCACACACTGTATATTTGAACATTTTTATTATTACTAGTCACACACTGTATATTTGAACATTTTTATTATTACTAGTCACACACTGTATATTTGAACATTTTTATTATTACTAGTCACACACTGTATATTTGAACATTTTTATTATTATTACTAGGCACACACTGTATATTTGAACATTTTTATTATTACTAGGCACACACTGTATATTTGAATTTTTTTATTATTACTAGGCACACACTGTATATTTGAACATTTTTATTATTACTAGTCACACACTGTATATTTGAACATTTTTATTATTACTAGTCACACTGTATATTTGAACATTTTTATTATTACTAGTCACACACTGTATATTTGAACATTTTTATTATTATTACTAGGCACACACTGTATATTTGAACATTTTTATTATTACTAGGCACACACTGTATATTTGAACATTTTTATTATTATTACTAGGCACACACTGTATATTTGAACATTTTTATTATTACTAGTCACACACTATATTATTTGAAATTTTTATTATTAATATTAGTCACACACTGTATTTTTATTTCTGTTTCACACAGTTGTTTGTGGCACTTCTTGCAGAGACTACAACAATTACTTTCACTTTGTACCACCTCTGCTGTATCTACAATGACATTTGTGTCAATATTTGACCTTTCAGCCCTTCACTCACAAACAACAGCTTCCACCAATGCGTCATCAATGTACCGCCAGATCTCGAAGAAATGTAAGTTTCAGTTTGCCATCCGTTGTAATGCAGGTGTACATAACAAGGTAAGGAGACATGATTCTCCATTTTCTTGCATATTCTGCTGTTATTATATTTTCGTCCTTTTTCCATCTGTCAAATAAATCCATTCGTTAATTTTTTTCCTCCAACTTGTTTTTTTTCCTTGTAACCTTCTGTCATCAGCATCAAAACTCCTTCAAATTTCATGACATGTCCCAGCCAGTTTGATCTGTCTTCCTAATAACATTTGTCAGTTTTCTTTGCCAAGATTGTCTCTGTTGCATAAAATAAAAAAAATTCTAGGATATCCTTTAAGCAAGTTAAACATGATCTTTATCGTGACACTATGCCTCATTGATCATCACTGCACAAGCATGCACATTGTGACCTGTGCAGTATGTATGACCTTGACCTTAATATGTCTCTGACCTTGACCTTCGCCATGCAGCTGTAGTGATCTGAGCATGCACCGAGACTTCAAGAAGGCGTGCCAGCCGTCAGTGATGCAGTACATCCCAGACGACAAGACCATCTTGATCCTGGTAAGTTGCACTCAACTATCGCCTAGCAAAAGGGTCCATTTTTAAAAAATGGCTGATCTCATTGAATATGAGGTTTTATTAACCAACTATTTTTTATTCCATGGTGCGTGTCTATATCTTTGTATTTTTTTATTTGTATTTTATGTATACATATTTGTTAAGACTTGTCTGAAATAAACGTTATTATTATTGTATTATAGTATTAATAAATTGGAAATTCCTCCATAATATATTTTGTTGAAATTCTTACCCAGAGTGTTTTTATTTTTTACAAAGACTATTTGCGAGACATATTGATCTGGCAGACGTTGTGCTGGTAGTGTGAATGTAATGCACCTGTCATTTTGATTGTGATGTCAGTTTCTGGAGCACTATTGTCATGTCACCTGTGTTTGATAACAAAATGTTACTTTGTGGAAGCTAATTGGTCTGTATTGAAGGCAGCAGAAAGCTGCGAGTAGTAGAAACTGTTCCGATAATATACTGTACAAATAGCCAGGGGCCCTGCAGCGGAAGTTATGTCACATGGTGCATGTGCAATGACCACAGGGTTAGGGTTATAAGTTATGTCACATGGTGCATGTGCAATGACCACAGGGTTAGGGTTATAAGTTATGTCACATGGTGCATGTGCAATGACCACAGGGTTAGGGTTATAAGTTATGTCACATGGTTCATGTGCAATGACCACAGGGTTAGGGTTATAAGTTATGTCACATGGTGCATGTGCAATGACCACAGGGTTAGGGTTATAAGTTATGTCACATGGTGCATGTGCAATGACCACAGGGTTAGGGTTATAAGTTATGTCACATGGTGCATGTGCAATGACCACAGGATTAGGGTTATAAGTTATGTCACATGGTGCATGTGCAATGACCACAGGATTAGGGTTATAAGTTATGTCACATTGTGCATGTGCAATGACCACAGGATTAGGGTTATATAGTTATAAGGACAGGGTTATAAACAGGGTTAGACAGCATTCCGCTGTTAGTGCAGTGGTTATATACTCTAGTAGTACACCAATTACCCATCGGGGTGCTAGAATGGAAGGAAACCGAGAAAGAGCCAGTTGCTCTCTATTTCCTCCCCCGTCATGTAGTCACCTGGTTCTGATGCGTGTCGTGCGTTATACTGTTGTACAGCACTCGTGTGTTGTGACCTGGTTCTGATGCGTGTCGTGCGTTATACTGTTGTACAGCACTCGTGTGTTGTGACCTGGTTCTGATGCGTGTCGTGCGTTATACTGTTGTACAGCACTCGTGTGTTGTGTTTGCAGTCGACCTCGGAGGTGTCTGTGAGACGGGCGTCCATGTTGAGTGATATGCACTTCCGCAACCTGCGACAGAAGATGTTGTTGAAGCAACGTACAGAGGAGGCAGCGCGCAAACTCGAGGTAACAGCTTTAATATAGACCCTCCACCCGTCTTTTGGATGGGCTCAGTTCATTTAGGACAGGGGGAATTTGAGCTGACGGGGTGTCCTAGTGGTTGTGAAAATAAATACTATTGAGTCTCACTGAAATATAACATATTGTTCCCAATAAACGCGCAATTTGCGAATACAAGGGCTTGGGTGCACGTCTGTTGATTTCTCGTACCTACGTACCACACTGGACGAGTTTGCGTACATCAGTTCGCTGTAAACTATTTTTAAATAAGAGAAAACATGATAAAAAGAAACTGAAAGAACTTACATACATCAGTGTGCATTAAACTATTCGTAAATAACAACACATTGTGTGATAAAAACGAAACTGAAAGTGTTTGTGTACACCGATGTGATCGAATTGCTAGAACATGAAGCTGCACAATTGTGCACATCACTTGGAGATCATTTGTAAATAACAATATATGAAAACACATACATTCTTTGATTAAAGCGTAATGTTACAAAGTAATACAAAAGTGAAAGCGACATAGAGTGACACATCATTCTGCACAAAACTCTGTTTTCAGATAAGTGCAAGCATACATTCTACGGTTAAGAAATAGTTTCCATACACTGATTTCCATTAAACTATTTTTAAAGAACACAAAAAACATGATTAAAGAGAAAGTGAAAATGTCTACTGTGGTTTGCTAGAGCACGAAGCTGCACAGTCGAGCGCCCCACCTGGAGGAATTCACAGTGCATGAGGACCTGATGGGTCTGGCCATCGGGTCTCACGGGGCCAACATCCAACAGGCCCGCAGCATAGAGGGCATCACCGCCATCGAACTTGAAGAGGACTCCTGTACCTTTCGTGTCTACGGGGAGGTGGGTGCCATACACTGCTCTATCTATATACATGGTTTGGAGGCCTAATGTTAAAAAGGTCGATTTGATTTCAAGCAAGGCCGCCATATTACTTTCCCGATTGTTACGTATAATGATTTTGCTGTCCTATTATTTCAACCACGTTACGCATTGCGTCCACATGCAACGCTCGCGTTTTCTCATGTATCTGTAACAAAACGTGTGCGTATGTGTCCACAAATCTTACTTTTACATGATCCTCCCTCTAATTTAATTTGAATCTGCCGCTAGATGTGATGTAGGTATTCATGCACCAAATGTGACACGTACTCACTGCACGTAAATCGTTCTCTGACCTCTTATCAATGGTTTGTGGAAAGCAAGATGGCAGACAGTGGCTTTACGTAATCGCCTTCACTTCCCCTCCACTTCGTCCTGTCTAGAGCACACCGCTCTGCTGTTAAAAGCGGGAGTCCAGTGTCCTGTCTAACCTGGTCACTCCGCCTCTTCTGTGGCCTTCCTCGTTTTCTGTGTCCTTTAAAGTCTCCCTTGAAAGCTATTTTTATGAGGTTTTCATTTGGCATACGGCAAACTGGAATTAAAATGTTGAAGGTGCCTTTATGGCTGTACCCTCTGCACACCATGTTTTTGGACACCTTAAAAGTCGTCAAAAATAATACTCCTGTTGTTATTACGGACAACAAAACTATGTATTTTTATACTGTACGTTTTTGGATAGCTACGAATTGCATGATATTTAACTATCCAAACGTTTACAGTCTTTTTCAACAAAAGTACTGTTTTTTATTAAACCGACTATACTTTATTTAACTGGTCGCACACTGTATACTTGACCATCACTGGGCTAGGACTGCTTTCTGTTTATGTACGTGACAGCAAAGTGGATTCTCTACAGGACAATATATGTATGGATGTTTGTTGTTTGTAGACGGAAAAGGCCGTGAAAATAGCCCGTGACATATTAGAATTTACTGAGGACATGCTCCAAGTACCACGAGACTTGATAGGTGAGTGTACAGACAGCAAATACTATAACAAGTTTTGCCTTGTCGACAATGTTGATCACCTTGTCACCTTGCGCTGCCAAGTCGGGTCCGACTTTTGGCGACTCGAGCACAGCCTCCTGCAGTCTTGCCTGTCAGATGTTGCCTGGCTGAGTTGTCCTGGCGTAATGCTCATTTACAATGTTTATGACTAATACTATGTGCCTTACATTACATGGCAAACAAATGTTTAGACTTCCAAACTGATGTTCTTAAGGACAGGACACTGCAACTAAACTGACACTTTGATAGCATTTTATGTTTACTATTAATAAAGATCACTTTTATAACATTTACATAGTTCTAGGTAACTTATATGGATATATTGTGTGATGACATTTAAATATGTTTTTGAATGTTAAATAATGGCAATACATAAAATGCATCTCTGACGTTGCATAGAATAAGGTGTTGTGAATAAGAAATAGAAAGATTTACATTGATTACTGTATTACAGGAGGAGGTACAATGTTTCCAAATTATGTTGTATCTTCCCTATCCGATGGCCGTCTTTGATTGTTGCCATGGAAACTGGGGGTCTGGCAGAACAAATTTCAATTTCTTTAATCAAAAAGACCTATACTTAAACTCGGGCAAAACATTATGTTAATTTTGCATTTTAAAAATTGTCCTATCTAGCTGCCATACCTCCCCTTAATGGATGGTAGCACTAGTTAAAATATATAAAATGTTAAATATCATGTAAGGTGTAGAGTCAGGCACTAGTGAGAACGGTACTAGCGATGATCACCACTGGATGACCTTAATTGCAAGGTGGCTGCATTAGCGACGTGACTGTAAAGCGAGGTTCGACTGTACATTCTAGATGCCCCGTCTGTGTGCTTTCAGCCAAGGTGATAGGGAAGAACGGAAGAAATATCCAGGATATCGTAGACAAGTCAGGGGTTGTGAGGGTGAAGATAGAGGGTGACAACGAACAGCTCGTGCCCCGTGTAGAGGTAGGCTCCCCTCAGGTACAGTGCACGCCCACCAGGTGTCTCTTCAACGGCCACGTTTTTTTCTGTTGGTTTCAATTTCATATCGTCGATTCGGAAAGTGCCATAAAAATAGTGTGATGTAACACGCGCGACTTGGAAATAACGACCATTTTGATGGTGTTGCTGCTGGCTTCAAACATAGGAAGCAGTATTTTTTTATTCTGCATTAAATCAAATATCTTTCCACCAAGTTTTGTGCCTCTTTGTGAATTAGAACACAATTGTATATTGATCATCTGTAAATTAACTAATTATTCATTTGGCAGCCATATTGGAAATGGTGGCTATTTTAATTATGTTACCTTTGGTTCCCAAAAATATTGTTATACTACATATAATAAGGCATGCGTCTGTCAGATTTCATGCTGCAATGATGATTTGAATAATTCCCCTATATTTAAGCATACAACCAATGTACTATTAACAAGCGTAATTTTGATTATGTTTGGTTATAAGTAAGAGTTGTTCCAATTTTCTTTATTGATTGTCCTATGATGAATGAGTCACATTTGAACATTGGTGACTGCTTTTCTTATGGTTACAAATGTATGCATTAAATGATTTATTCGTCATAGATAACGTTTTTTGTTTCTTGAATGTAAGTTACATTTTAAATATGTTGTTCCACACAGGAAACTGTATATTTCTAAAATAATATTTGATATGATAAAACCACCATACTGAGGATTACATAAGCTGTACTTAGTAAGTTTTGTATTTGTATTATATACATAGTATTTATAAATATTAAAATACAATTTCAGTAATGCTGTTAATTGTCTTCAACGTAAATTTGTCCATTCTTTGTAGCAATGTTTTAGGCATACTCCTTTATCTAATTATCTACCACTAGATGGCAGCAGGGGTCATGCAAAACACGAGTTGACTGTGAAACAGAAGAGAAGAATACAATCGCCAGTCATAACCTTCCGAACTTCCGTGGAATTATTACTTAATATTATGATAGATCGTGTTTGCATCACCATTTGAGCGCCCCCTGGTGGACACTAGGCTGACTGTTGTAGGGGCAGGTGCCGTTTATCTTCGTTGGAACAAAGGAGAATATCGCAAATGCGAGACTACTGTTGGAGTACCTTATTTCACACCTGGAGGTGAGTCTGATGTCTACTCACACTAGGCTTCCACTGTGTCAATATGTTTACCTTATTTCACACCTGGAGGTGAGTCTGATGTCTACTCATACTAGGCTTCCACTGTGTCAGTATGTTTACCTCATTTCACACCTGGAGGTGAGTCTGATGTCTACTCATACTAGGCTTCCACTGTGTCAGTATGTTTACCTCATTTCACACCTGGAGGTGAGTCTGGTGTCTACTCATACTAGGCTTCCACTGTGTCAGTATGTTTACCTCATTTCACACCTGGAGGTGAGTCTGGTGTCTACTCATACTAGGCTTCCACTGTGTCAGTATGTTTACCTTATTTCACACCTGGAGGTGAGTCTGATGTCTACTCATACTAGGCTTCCACTGTGTCAGTATGTTTACCTCATTTCACACCTGGAGGTGAGTCTGATGTCTACTCATACTAGGCTTCCACTGTGTCAGTATGTTTACCTCATTTCACACCTGGAGGTGAGTCTGATGTCTACTCATACTAGGCTTCCACTGTGTCAGTATGTTTACCTCATTTCACACCTGGAGGTGAGTCTGATGTCTACTCACACTAGGCTTCCACTGTGTCAATATGTTTACCTCATTTCACACCTGGAGGTGAGTCTGGTGTCTACTCATACTAGGCTTCCACTGTGTCAGTATGTTTACCTCATTTCACACCTGGAGGTGAGTCTGATGTCTACTCATACTAGGCTTCCACTGTGTCAGTATGTTTACCTTATTTCACACCTGGAGGTGAGTCTGATGTCTACTCATAATAGGCTTCCACTGTGTCAGTATGTTTACCTCATTTCACACCTGGAGGTGAGTCTGATGTCTACTCACACTAGGCTTCCACTGTGTCAATATGTTTACCTCATTTCACACCTGGAGGTGAGTCTGATGTCTACTCATACTAGGCTTCCACTGTGTCAGTATGTTTACATCATTTCACACCTGGAGGTGAGTCTGATGTCTACTCATACTAGGCTTCCACTGTGTCAGTATGTTTACCTTATTTCACACCTGGAGGTGAGTCTGATGTCTACTCATACTAGGCTTCCACTGTGTCAGTATGTTTACCTCATTTCACACCTGGAGGTGAGTCTGATGTCTACTCATACTAGGCTTCCACTGTGTCAGTATGTTTACCTCATTTCACACCTGGGGGTGAGTCTGATGTCTACTCATACTAGGCTTCCACTGTGTCAGTATGTTTACCTCATTTCACACCTGGGGGTGAGTTTGATGTCTACTCATACTAGGCTTCCACTGTGTCAGTATGTTTACCTCATCTCACACCTGGAGGTGAGTCTGATGTCTACTCATACTAGGCTTCCACTGTGTCAGTATGTTTACCTCATTTCACACCTGGGGGTGAGTCTGATGTCTACTCATACTAGGCTTCCACTGTGTCAGTATGTTTACCTCATCTCACACCTGGAGGTGAGTCTGATGTCTACTCACACTAGGCTTCCACTGTGTCAGTATGTTTACCTCATTTCACACCTGGAGGTGAGTCTGATGTCTACTCACACTAGGCTTCCACTGTGTCAGTATGTTTACCTCATCTCACACCTGGAGGTGAGTCTGATGTCTACTCACACTAGGCTTCCACTGTGTCAGAACGTTTACCTTATTTCACACCTGGAGGTGAGTCTGATGTCTACTCATACTAGGCTTCCACTGTGTCAGTATGTTTACCTTATTTCACACCTGGAGGTGAGTCTGATGTCTACTCATACTAGGCTTCCACTGTGTCAATATGTTTACCTCATCTCACACCTGGAGGTGAGTCTGATGTCTACTCACACTAGGCTTCCACTGTGTCAGTATGTTTACCTCATTTCACACCTGGAGGTGAGTCTGGTGTCTACTCATACTAGGCTTCCACTGTGTCAGTATGTTTACCTCATTTCACACCTGGAGGTGAGTCTGATGTCTACTCATACTAGGCTTCCACTGTGTCAGTATGTTTACCTCATTTCACACCTGGAGGTGAGTCTGATGTCTACTCACACTAGGCTTCCACTGTGTCAGTGTGTTTACCTCATTTCACACCTGGAGGTGAGTCTGATGTCTACTCACACTAGGCTTCCACTGCGTCAATATGTTTACCTCATTTCACACCTGGAGGTGAGTCTGATGTCTACTCATACTAGGCTTCCACTGTGTCAATATGTTTACCTCATTTCACACCTGGAGGTGAGTCTGATGTCTACTCATACTAGGCTTCCACTGTGTCAGTATGTTTACCTCATTTCACACCTGGAGGTGAGTCTGATGTCTATTCATACTAGGCTTCCACTGTGTCAGTATGTTTACCTCATCTCACACCTGGAGGTGAGTCTGATGTCTACTCATACTAGGCTTCCACTGTGTCAATATGTTTACCTCATTTCACACCTGGATGTGAGTCTGATGTATACTCACACCAGGCTTCTACTGTGTCAATATGTTTACAGTATACTTACACTTATATATTGTGGTGGGCCACGGCCTACACACAGTTGTATAATAGCTGCAGATTAGCTACTCGTGATTGCCTTGAGAACACCCCCTTTAAGGTATATAAGGGCCACAGAATAATTAAACCAGTACTGTTACTGTGAATAAAGACCCGTGATGAAATTGCATGTAATTCATACATGGGGCTAGGAAGACGACAACATACTGTGAGAGTCCAACTTACGTATAGCTATGTTGCCATCTTCCCAGTCCACAGGAAGTGCCTACAACTATATTATTACATTACTAGCTGAGTTATCCCAGCATTCTACGGTGAGAATAGACACCTATTAATATTTTCTGATGAAAATCGCCTCTTGTTTGATGATATATGCTGCACATGTATAGCTACAATGTTACTTTAAGGGTAGCCACTACCCGAAAATGGCCATATAATCAATATGCTATCTCTATTAATACTGAACATATCTTAACAAAATTTGGTGTACTAGTTAGATAAATGAATGGTATATGATGTTTGAAATATGGGCCCATTTGCTTGTGTATTATCATGGCAATGAATGTTTCTAGTGAGACTGATTTTCACATCCTTGAAAATTATTCTGAGCTAACAACTGTACGTGTGATCATGCTGTTGTCAAGAATCATCAGCTAGAATACTCCTTTGTGCAATAAGGTGGTTTGGGGGAAGGATATCTGACTTCACTGACTGTTGTTCAGGTATTAGCATTTTTCAAGACGCTTTGAAAAATGCTCAAACCTAGTCCCGTCACACAAAAGTCATTGCAGTCAGATTTCCTTGCCCAAAATGACCTTATTGCACAAGGGAGTATTCTAGCTGATGATTCTTGACACCTACATGATCACACATACAGTTGTTAGCTCAGAATAATTTTCAAGGATGCATGCTCTTCTGTCACACTAGAAACGTTCAATGTCATGGTATACACAAGCAACTGAGCCCATATTCCACATATCAAATACTATTCATTTAACTAATCAGTACTCCAAATTTTTTTAAGATACGTTCAGTGTTAACAGAGATATGGCCTATGGCCGTTTTTGGGTAGTGGCTACCCTTAACGCTACACTGGTTCTGTTACTTGGCTATCCTGCCATAAATAGTGCTGGTCACCGATGAATGTTGACACGATCAGCGACAAGCAGAGCTGACGTTTCGTTTGCACCCAAGATCGCCATCCGATCGGGGCAGCCAAAATAGTGTGACATGGGTTCAAATACTGCAAGTTTTAGTTCAGTTAACAATGGTGTTTATTCTCTCAGAATTGCACATAATGTCCAAGTATGATTTCTGTATGTGACGTTTACTGTATGTGACGTTTGTATGACATCTGTGACGTTGTGTTCCACAGGAAGTGGAACAGTTGCGTCAGGAGAAGTCGCAGATTGACGCGGAACTGAAGATACTGTCTGGATCTCAGCCACCTTTCTTCCCGTCGGGCCCACGAGAACGAAGGTAGGTCCCCTGGACTCTGGGAAATGTGGGAATATACTAGGAAGATGTCTCAGCTAAGAATTTTGCCATATTGTATGCAGTGGGCCGTCACTAGCACTGGGCCGTCACTAGCAGTGGGCCGTCACTATTAGAGAGAAACAAAAGGCGATGGTATGTGTCCGTGCACCTAGAAGGACTAATACAATCTAATCATTTCCAACTACAATCAACAATATCTCGCCTGTGGTTTACTCAGAATCTATTTTCGAAGTGGGGGGGGATACTAGTGAAATCTTACAGTTCCCGATGGCTGACATATTGAGACATGCCGTCCGTGTTTGGCCAATAAACGGCTAGAGCTTCTTTGACCTTGAACTTGTGGTGTCGCGTCAAATGTCCCTGTTTCCTCGACAAGTTTTGTTTCTCTTTAAGGTCACCCTCGGGACTGGGGGAAAGTAACCACAGTCCACAGTAGCGAGGTGTTAATGGGACTAATTTCATATACTTCACTGTCATGACAATATTTTAGGATTATTCTAAGGTGACCTTAATTGCGAGGTGGCTGTATTACTGAGGTGACCGTAAAGTGAGGTTTGACTGTGCTGCAAAATAAATATATTGTATCATTTATATAAACATTGTATAGTGCATTACAAATAATTTTATGGTGTCTGTTTCATGTTTGACAATTGATAGGGTAAATGTTTCTGCATTGTTTGAAGTTTTATTTAAGTGGAGATTGGTTGCTGTGTCTCTGGTGTGTAACATTCCACTGAATGTTGGATTGTTTTGCAACCTGTGTGTGAATATTTAAGGGGAAACTCGGGTCGAAATTTGAGGATTTTTGAAAATAAAATGAGTTTTGATGTTTTTGACATTTCTATGCATAAAAATTATTCAACTTCCGATTCATACATGTTATACTACCAAAACACACCTGTTTATGTCACAAAACATGCAGTTTGTGTGATGCCTATCATTGCTAAGTCTTTGTTTTTGTCAAACGAAGCGTGAATAATCGAACATTATGCAATTTTCCGCAATCGATTGCGTCGCGAAAAATACTGCCATTCCATCATGGCGCATATCACGGGAAAGCCCTGTTTTCGCTCTGTATGATGATATAAACTATTTTAAGATGGCACCGCTGCTGCCTGAATAATCCAGCCTATAAACGACCGCCTCTCTTGCCGCTTCGGGGACAAAGGAATGGGTAACCCTACAACGATTGGTCAGGCAGCATCACGTGATGATGGAATCCTCTGATTCCGTCAAGTCAAATGTTCTGATTGGTTGTAATACGTCCAACCTATGATGTCAGCTTATAATACCAGCTACATTCGATAGGATCGACATTTTATTCTCTGCGTTTCTTTAGCTTTCTAAAACGACATTATGCCGTTTGGTCGAAAGTTTTCGTGCCGAGAAGCGACGCAATATTGCGCAGCTGCAGTTAGCACGTGAAAGAAAGACTATGCAAGTTGAATTTGTTGTTGAATATGTGACGACGACGTCTTCGGGTCCGACCACGATGCCAGGCCCAGGGCAGTGACTGTGTCAATAGCACCCAGAGTAAGGACAATTTCTGTGTTTTATATGTTCTCGATAACACTGACAGTGTAAATAATACATGTATATATTCATGTTGTCTCCATAGTTAGTCTTTGAACCCTGTATCAAGAAATTATTTGACATTTGCCTATAATTTTATATTCGTGGTCTTGCTGATGATCAGCCGTCCAGGGACTATCCAGGCACGCCAGAACCAATATAGTTGACATAAAATAATAGTGATAATTATATACATGCTCAGATTATGTTGTTTTAGGGATGACAGTTATACTTTATACATTATTCAATGGAATTATGGTTTATATTAGTACAACTTGCCTTGGCATGTCCCTTTATGACATATAGTTACACTGTATATAATTCAGTACTAATAAAATAAACAAAAGGCGCAACATAAACTACAGTCACAGACTTATAGTAATGTGGAGGGGCTTTTATTGTTTGTAATACTTGTGTTCATGAAATACATTGGTATTGTGTACTTGTTTCTTAGCGTCAACTTGGCTGTCAGTGTCACCCGATTCGTCTCAGACTGTCTGTGACTGAGCGGAAGTTTGGCTACACGGATCTTCTGGATGAGATGGGGGGTCTCACACTTCCCGGATGCTGCGACTGAGCGCAAGTTTGGCTACACGGATCTTCTGGATGAGATGGGGGTCTCACACTTCCCGGATGAGGATGAAGGAGATACTTGTGCAGATCTGTCGACTGTACTTGTATGCTGCGCCATGTTGCTGTCGCGAACCTGCCGTGCTCTTTCTCTTCTTCAGTGAACTATATTTAGGTTACAATGAACTTTACCTGAGCTCCGGTGAACTTTATTTGTGCTCCAGTGAACTTTACCTGAGCTCCAGTGAACTTTATTTGTGCTCCAGTGAACTTTATTTGTGCTCCAGTGAACTTTATCTGTACTCCTGTGAACTTTATCTGTATAAATGTTGGAATGATGTGCTATTTTACAAATACGGTTTCCTGTTCTGTAATGTTTTTGCTACATTGCTTTGTTTGACATATTACTATGCTGTTCAAATCACTTTGAACTATGCCATTTGATAGATTATACATTGAGTAACATGTGTACAAAGTTTCAATCACTTATGTTGCTTTTTAGATGTTGAAAAGTGTGTACAAGTATAACTAAACTTTGAACGCGATTTTCTCAGAAACATGATTTCACTCACACCAGCTGTCTTCTTGTTTATTTATTTGAGTAACCGCTTGACAGATTTGCTTGAAACTTGCTACAATGTATTTTGACAGTATGCCCCTGGTAGCCAGCAAGATGCTTTTTCAAAAGCAAGGCATGTTTTTTAATAAAAAAGAATTGCTAGTAAAAAAAATGGTGGGAACAAATACATAATTTTTTTTGAAAAATCGTTAAAAAAAGTTTTTTAAAAATACAAAATGTAGCTTGCTGGTTACACTTAGGGTTATATGGAGTAACTACACACAAAATGTAGCTTGCTGGTTACACTTAGGGTTATATGGAGTAACTACACACAAAATTTGAGTAATGTAAGTCCAGTAGTTACCAAGATATTTCAACGCATGCATTCAATCCAAGATGGCTGCCGTACCGTGGGAAAATCCCCCCGTAAAGTTTTGAAAAAATTCAGGCCTTCCTGTTAGGTGAACAATCAATCTGTGAAAGTTTCAGCTCTGTAGAGTAAGTAACAATGAAGTTATAAAATAACATACGTTTAGACCCAAGCCTCCCCTTAAACAATTAGGAGCCACCACAGCTGAAGCCAGGGGAAACCTGATTCCATCGTGTGTGATGCCCTGGTGTGTTTTGGGGTCTACAGTTCGTGTGTGACTTCTCTGAGTGTTTTGGGATCTACAGTTTGATCATGTGACGTCCTGGTGTGTTTTGGTTTCTACAGTTTGATCATGGGAGGCTTGATGTGTTTTGGGTCTACAGTTTGATCATGTTAGGCTTGGTGTGTTTTGGGGTCTACAGCTTGATCGTGTGATGTCCTAGTGTGTTTTGGGGTCTACGGTTTGATCATGTGACGTCCTGATGTGTTTTGGTTTCTACAGTTTGGTCATGTGAGGCGGGGTGTGTTTTGGGTCTACAGTTTTATCATGTGACATTTGGTGTTTTGGGTCTACAGTTTTATCATGTGATGTGTTTTAGGGTCTACAGTTTGTGTGTGACGTCCTGGTGTGTTTTGGGGTCTACAGTTTGATCATGTGATGTCCTGGTGTGTTTTTGAGCCTACAGTTTGATCTTGTTACATCATGATGTGTTTTGGGGTTTACTGTTTGATCATGTGATGTCCCGGTGTGTTTTGGAATCTACAGTTTGATCATGTGACATCCGAGTAAGTTTTGGAGTCAATAGTTTGGTCGTGTGACATCCTGGTGTGTTTTTGGATCAACAGTTTGATCATGTGACGTCCTGGTGTGTGTTATAGGAACAGTGACACGTCATACGAGGACCGAGGTAGTCGGGGGCGGGACCGGAGACGGGGCATGGGGCGGGGCTTAGGGCGGGGCTTGGGCCGGGGCGGCCGGCGGTGGGCAAACGAACGACATGCAGCGGCAATTGCAGGTGAGTTGAGATGTCTGTCTGTCTGTCTGTGTCTGTCTGTCTGTCTGTGTCTGTCTGTCTGTCTGTCTGTGTCTGTCTGTTCTTCAAAAGATTATGTATATATTAAACATATTAAATTCATAAACCTCTGGTAGACTTTTATTTTATTACTGTATCTAGTAAAAAAGCCCATCCTACAGATGGCGCTGTATTCCTACAGACACAGGAGACAGTTTCCCGAAGTGTTCGTAAATGGCGTTTTTTGCTACATAATTCACAACAAAAGTTAGCTATAATGTGCTCAGCGGTCTCATGGCTTAGAACAATGCATAACGTTAACAATTGATTTACGTCCGTCTAACATCTTGTATGAACCCTAAAATTGTTACAAAAACCCTTAACCAATGGGGAATTTCGAAAAATATAACGGCTTTTTCTTTCGAGAGACCGTAGTAGAATCCCTGGAAGTTTGGCACCTGCCTAGGAGGGTAACGTTATCAAATCCCCATATACACATACATACACATGTATGCATCATAGGTAGATTCTACAGCACTACACTGAACTATCTTACTTAATTTTGTATCACCATTTTTCACTTTAACCATATTTATGTATATAATAAACTTATAAAATTCACCAACCTTGGGTAAATAAAATAAAAAAAATTCGTAAATTTATATACTATTATTGATACATTTTATAAAAAGAACCTACCAGACTGAATGCTTGATAACTACAGCATAACCTTTGACCCGACCCCAGGTGAGTCGATGACCCAGCAGCCGGCAGTCAGTGACTGGTCAGAGGCAGTGGCCGAGGAGGAGAAGGACCAGCAGGGTTACTACACAGACAGTATGTTGAATGGGGGCGGGCGACCGCGCCCTCGAGGAGGGTGGTCCAGGGGGCGACGGGGAGGCCCACAGTACGGCTCACAGAAGGACCAAGGTAGGTGGATTGGGGTAATACGGCATGTTTATCTGTTGTGTTAAATAATTTAATATAATTTGCTTGTTTATTTGTTGCATTAAATAATTTGTCTCAGGAGCTTGTTTATTTATTGCATTAAATAACTTGTCAAGTGTGCTTGTTTATTTATTGCGTTAAATAACTTGTCACGTGTGCTTGTTTAGTTGTTGCGTTAAATAACTTGTCTTAATTGCTTGTTTCTTTGTTGTATTAAATACAAAATGATGGCCATGGTTTTCATAATGTCCAATCTGAATGTTTTTTATGTAGAAATATTATAATATGTTTTTAGAAAAAGATAAGTTCCAGGGGTCAAGTCAATGACTAAGCCAATGCCTTATCAGGAGTCCTACATGTATACAAAGAAAGTATCTTCCTCTAACTACTAGTCCCTAAATGGACCAATCAAGACTGTCATTTGGATGAGTCATTGACTAAGCCAATGCCTTATCAGGAGTCCTACATGTATACAAAGAAAGTATCTTCCTCTAACTACTAGTCCCTAAATGGACCAATCAAGACTGTCATTTGGATGAGTCAGTGACTAAGCCAATGCCTTATCAGGAGTCCTACATGTATACAAAGAAAGTATCTTCCTCTAACTACTAGTCCCTAAATGGACCGATCAAGACTGTCATTTGGATGAGTCAGTGACTAAGCCAATGCCTTATCAGGAGTCCTACATGTGTACAAAGAAAGTATCTTCCTCTAACAACTAGTCCCTAAATGGATCATTCAAGACTGTCATTTGGATGAGTCAGTGACTAAGCCAATGCCTTATCAGGAGTCCTACATGTATACAAAGAAAGTATCTTCCTCTAACTACTAGTCCCTAAATGGACCAATCAAGACTGTCATTTGGATGAGTCAATGACTAAGCCAATGCCTTATCAGGAGTCCTACATGTATACAAAGAAAGTATCTTCCTCTAACTACTAGTCCCTAAATGGACCAATCAAGACTGTCATTTGGATGAGTCAGTGACTAAGCCAATGCCTTATCAGGAGTCCTACATGTATACAAAGAAAGTATCTTCCTCTAACTACTAGTCCCTAAATGGACCAATCAAGACTGTCATTTGGATGAGTCAGTGACTAAGCCAATGCCTTATCAGGAGTCCTACATGTATACAAAGAAAGTATCTTCCTCTAACAACTAGTCCCTAAATGGACCGATCAAGACTGTCATTTGGATGAGTCCGTGACTAAGCCAATGCCTTATCAGGAGTCCTACATGTATACAAAGAAAGTATCTTCCTCTAACTACTAGTCCCTAAATGGACCGATCAAGACTGTCATTTGGATGAGTCAGTGACTAAGCCAATGCCTTATCAGGAGTCCTACATGTATACAAAGAAAGTATCTTCCTCTAACAACTAGTCCCTAAATGGACCGATCAAGACTGTCATTTGGATGAGTCAGTGACTAAGCCAATGCCTTATCAGGAGTCCTACATGTGTACAAAGAAAGTATCTTCCTCTAACTACTAGTCCCTAAATGGACCGATCAAGACTGTCATTTGGATGAGTCAGTGACTAAGCCAATGCCTTATCAGGAGTCCTACATGTATACAAAGAAAGTATCTTCCTCTAACAACTAGTCCCCTAAATGGACCGATCAAGACTGTCATTTGGATGAGTCAGTGACTAAGCCAATGCCTTATCAGGAGTCCTACATGTATACAAAGAAAGTATCTTCCTCTAACAACTAGTCCCTAAATGGACCGATCAAGACTGTCATTTGGATGAGTCAGTGACTAAGCCAATGCCTTATCAGGAGTCCTACATGTATACAAAGAAAGTATCTTCCTCTAACTACTAGTCCCTAAATGGACCAATCAAGACTGTCATTTGGATGAGTCAGTGACTAAGCCAATGCCTTATCAGGAGTCCTACATGTGTACAAAGAAAGTATCTTCCTCTAACAACTAGTCCTTAAATGGACCAGTCAAGACTGTCATTTGGATGAGTTGGAGTTAAATTTTCCTTTATGACTACAAGTACTTTTGAACTTCTGAAAATGTTGCTAAAATAGTTGATGGTTCATGAGTGTCGTGACTGGCAGTTGAAGCCAAAGGATGGCTGTATTAACTGTAGGGCATAATGATGGACAGTTAAATATTTTTGGAAAGCGTAAAATTATTCATAATAATATGTGTCATGGAAAAAGGATTATGAAAACCATGGCTTGTCTTACAATTTAGGTGACGATGTTGTTGCAAGGCCTCATTTAATTATAATTTAAAGAGCCTGTCTCAGCCTAATCAACGATGCATTCCTCAGTTGACTGGTTCATTAATACATTTTACGTGTCTGATACAATGCGTTTGAACAGGAACTTTAAGGTTTGTTTAACAAACAGCAGGACCAGTAATGTGGTTATCTTGCTACAACACTGACTTATGTGGGAACGAGACGGAAGGTTTCATGTTGATCCCAGAAAGTGTATTAGATGATAACATAAATAAGAGGATCAGCTTTATTCAGAAGTGGAATTGGCTTATAACGATGATTTGTAATCATTTCAATGTGCAGTGAAGTTGTAGCAGCACAGACATGGTTTTTTGCCCTTGGTTAAATTGGTTGATGAATGCATCTTTCTACCCCAGCTAACGTTGATACATTGTTTATCAACCACTAATTGCATAATTAATTATAAGTAATTGTTGTATTAGCATTCACTAACACTGTTAGTTTAACTCTTGTGTCCAAAACTTGTTGGTACCTGGTTTGTTTGTTTTCTTGGGATACACCTAATATGTTTTATAGTACACAAAGGTGTCTGTCACTACTGGCAGAAAAAAAAAAGAATCAAAGATAACACTTGTCTTTTACTTGGTTTATGTGCTAACAAGTAACTCTATAACACATTGCTCCATGTCTTTTACTTGGTTTATGTGCTAACAAGTAACTCTATAACACATTGCTCCTAGTCTTTTACTTGGTTTATGTGCTAACAAGTAACTCTATAACACACTGCTCCTTGTCTTTTACTTGGTTTATGTGCTAACAAGTAACTCTATGACACATTGCTTCTTGTCTTTTACTTGGTTTATGTGCTAACAAGTAACTCTATAACACATTGCTCCTTGTCTTTTACTTGGTTTATGTGCTAACAAGTAACTCTATAACACATTGCTCCATGTCTTTTACTTGGTTTATGTGCTAACAAGTAACTCTATAACACATTGCTCCTTGTCTTTTACTTGGTTTATGTGCTAACAAGTAACTCTATGACACATTGCTCCTTGTCTTTTACTTGGTTTATGTGCTAACAAGTAACTCTATAACACATTGCTCCTTGTCTTTTACTTGGTTTATGTGCTAACAAGTAACTCTATGACACATTGCTCCTTGTCTTTTACTTGGTTTATGTGCTAACAAGTAACTCTATGACACATTGCTCCTTGTCTTTTACTTGGTTTATGTGCTAACAAGTAACTCTATAACACATTGCTGCTTGTCTTTACTTGGTTTATGTGCTAACAAGTAACTCTATGACACATTGCTCCTTGTCTTTTACTTGGTTTATGTGCTAACAAGTAACTCTATGACACATTGCTGCTTGTCTTTGCTTGGTTTATGTGCTAACAAGTAACTCTATGACACATTGCTGCTTGTCTTTACTTGGTTTATGTGCTAACAAGTAACTCTATGACACATTGCTCCTTGTCTTTTACTTGGTTTATGTGCTAACAGGTAACTCTATAACACATTGCTCCTTGTCTTTACTTGGTTTATGTGCTAACAAGTAACTCTATGGCACATTGCTCCTTGTCTTTTACTTGGTTTACGTGCTAACAAGTAACTCCATGACACATTGCTCCTTGTCTTTTACTTGGTTTATGTGCTAACAAGTAACTCTATGACACATTGCTCCTTGTCTTTTACTTGGTTTATGTGCTAACAAGTAACTCCATGACACATTGCTCCTTGTCTTTTACTTGGTTTATGTGCTAACAAGTAACTCTATGACACATTGCTCCTTGTCTTTTACTTGGTTTATGTGCTAACAGGTAACTCTATAACACATTGCTCCTTGTCTTTACTTGGTTTATGTGCTAACAAGTAACTCTATGGCACATTGCTCCTTGTCTTTTACTTGGTTTATGTGCTAACAAGTAACTCCATGACACATTGCTCCTTGTCTTTTACTTGGTTTATGTGCTAACAAGTAACTCTATGACACATTGCTCCTTGTCTTTTACTTGGTTTATGTGCTAACAAGTAACTCCATGACACATTGCTCCTTGTCTTTTACTTGGTTTATGTGCTAACAAGTAACTCCATGACACATTGCTCCTTGTCTTTACTTGGTTTATGTGCTAACAAGTAACTCTATAACACATTGCTCCTTGTCTTTTACTTGGTTTATGTGCTAACAAGTAACTCTATAACACATTGCTCCTTGTCTTTACTTGGTTTATGTGCTAACAAGTAACTCTGTAACACATTTATCTTTGTCTACATTGTGTGGCTGTCATTTGACAGAGAAGTCACATTTTATCGATACTTTCTGGTTATGTCAACAATGTCAGAAAACCAAAAAGAAACAAAAGAAAACATGTGTCTTTGACTTGGTTTTTATACTAATAAGTAACTGCAGAACAAATTATTTTTTTATATTACACAGATGTCATTTGACAGAGAAACATTTTACTGATAGTTTCTGGTTATCTCAACCATGTCGTATCCCAAGAATATTATCACAAGCCAGATATTACTCATAGTGGTCCGCAAGTGAATTAAGCCGCCCAGTCGCTGAGAGGCTAGCTGATATCGGAACGTCGTGACCTTTGACCTTTTGTCGTTGCTGGTGACAGGAGGCAGAAACAGTCGGAGTCGAGACACGGACAGAGTGGTCAGTGCACACAACAAAGAACTATCAGTGAGAGGTGACCCATCGCTCCATCTGTTTATAACACTAGGTGGCATTGTATGTCTAGCTTTGGGTTCAACTGCAAAATCGTGATTGAAATAAAAATAACATATAGCTACAGATTAGTTGTCACTGTTAAGGTAGGATTAGTAGGATTTCAATAAATTGCTTAGGTTAGAAATTTAGTAAAATGTTTAATGTTTCTCCTAGAATAAGTGTGGGAAAACTTGGGTAGGAATATTTTTTTGTAAAAATGTTGGTGTAATTATAATAAAATTTATTACTGTAAAATCATTGTTACACACATATTACATTCAATTTCAATCATTGTGTATATAACGTAAAATGTCAGTACAGGTATTATGTATTATGGAATTATGTAACATGTTTCAGTGATTACAATATAGTTTTATTTTTGTACACCGCATGACCTGACATTACAATAATCCACTCTTGTTAATGCTGCATGTAGGACTGTTTATTATTAATACTAACAAGAGCATTAATAAAGATATATTGACTGTTAGGGTTGCTCCTGACACAATAACCTGATTTGATCTAAGCAGGACAAATTTACATTTCCTTTTTTTCGACATGAATGCGCTAGAAAACAATACTACCGGGTACATTACTATCATGTTTTGGAAGGAATCATTAAAAAAATACTTTTAATACTGGACAATATTCTACTGTTCAATGTATATTCAGAATTTTTAGATTTACCATCATTGTTATTTAATAGAACTAAAACTAGAACTAAAACTAAAAAGTTATTCAGTGCAAATTTGTTAAACAGAATTATAATTTTGAAGTACAGCTATATAATATTAATAACTATGAGTAATGTCTGTCAATGACTTATGAGTTAGATGCCACTACAGCCTGCTGTCTATCAACCTCTTTCAGTCGGCAATAACCAGCGACCATACAGACGATACTCCGGGGAGCGTCGACGTCGCGACAATGACGACGATGACACTGTCCTCGACAATCAAGACCGGTCCAGTGTCACCAGTCAGGACCAAGGTACGTCGTGATCATGCGTGCATGTCAGTGTCGTATGGTTCTCTTCTTTTGTTGGTTCGTTATTCTACAAAATCACCCTTGAGTGTATGTTACCCTTGCCCTGGCATAGGTAGCATTGAGAATATTAACATTGCTTGACTGAATTAATTAGTATTAGTTTAGTATTCTTACCACACACATCCATCTTCTCGTACAGCCCAGAGGACCATCTCACTATGATAATGAACACATACGGAAAATCCATCATTAAACGGGATCGTTTGTTCAACTTAAGGAGCTTAATACAGATGCAAAAATCTGCTGTCGTATCACAGAGGAGACTATTTCCATAAGACACTGGCGAAAGTGTCCCTGTAGTATATCCTGGCATTGAACGTATTCAGTATAAACGATCGTTGTTAAGAAGGGAAATCAATTTAAAAGGGCAAAATGAGCCCTGTGAACACATAAGACTGTTGGTGAAATGTGGCCCTGGTCTCTGTATTTGCCATAGTTAAAATGTGGCTAGATTATTATAGAGTTGGTCCTGTTTTATGGCAGTGGGTAGGTAGTATAGTGCTGGTTCTCATCTATGATGGCTAGAAAATGTCACATTTATGTAGTTTAGCAAAAATTTATTATCTATCATGAGAATGTGTGTACATTAGTAATACACTCAAGTTTGTTCACAACATATTCCACCTACACCTTGTATCAAACACTTCTGGAGTGTACATTAGTGACACACTCAAGTATGGTCACAACATATTCCACCTACACCATGTATCAAACACTTCTAGAGTGTACATTAGTGACACACTCAAGTATGGTCACAACATATTCCACCTACACCATGTATCAAACACTTCTGGAGTGTACATTAGTGACACACTCAAGTATGGTCACAACATATTCCACCTACACCATGTATCAAACACTTCTGGAGTGTACATTAGTGACACACTCAAGTATGGTCACAACATATTCCACCTACACCATGTATCAAACACTTCTAGAGTGTACATTAGTGACACACTCAAGTATGGTCACAACATATTCCACCTACACCATGTATCAAACACTTCTGGAGTGTACATTAGTGACACACTCAAGTATGGTCACAACATATTCCACCTACACCATGTATCAAACACTTCTGGAGTGTACATTAGTGACACACTCAAGTATGGTCACAACATATTCCACCTACACCATGTATCAAACACTTCTAGAGTGTACATTAGTGACACACTCAAGTATGGTCACAACTTATTCCACCTACACCATGTATCAAACACTTCTAGAGTGTACATTAGTGACACACTCAAGTATGGTCACAACATATTCCACCTACACCATGTATCAAACACTTCTGGAGTTTACATTAGTGACACACTCAAGTATGGTCACAACATATTCCACCTACACCATGTATCAAACACTTCTGGAGTGTACATTAGTGACACACTCAAGTATGGTCACAACATATTCCACCTACACCATGTATCAAACACTTCTGGAGTGTACATTAGTGACACACTCAAGTATGGTCACAACATATTCCACCTACACCATGTATCAAACACTTCTGGAGTGTACATTAGTGACACACTCAAGTATGGTCACAACATATTCCACCTACACCATGTATCAAACACTTCTAGAGTGTACATTAGTGACACACTCAAGTATGGTCACAACATATTCCACCTACACCATGTATCAAACACTTCTGGAGTGTACATTAGTGACTCACTCAAGTATGGTCACAACATATTCCACCTACACCTTGTATGAAACACTTCTGGAGTGTACATTAGTGACACACTCAAGTATGGTAACAACATATCCCACCTACACCTTGTATCAAACACTTCTAGAGTGTACATTAGTGACACACTCAAGTATTGTCACAACATATTCCACCTACACCTTGTATCAAACACTTCTAGAGTGTACATTAGTGACACACTCAAGTATGGTCACAACATATTCCACCTACACCTTGTATCAAACACTTCTAGAGTGTACATTAGTGACACACTCAAGTATGGTCACAACATATTCCACCTACACCTTCTATCAAACACTTCTGGAGTGTACATTAGTGACACAATCAAGTATGGTCACAACATATCCCACCTACACCTTGTATCAAACACTTCTAGAGTGTACATTAGTGACACACTCAAGTTTGTTCACAACATATTCCACCTACACCTTGTACCAAACACTTCTAGAGTGTACATTAGTGACACACTCAAGTATTGTCACAACATATTCCACCTACACCTTGTATCAAACAGTTTTAGAGTGTACATTAGTGACACACTCAAGTATGGTCACAACATATTCCACCTACACCTTGTATCAAACACTTCTAGAGTGTACATTAGTGACACACACAAGTATGGTCACAACATATTCCACCTACACCATGTATCAAACACTTCTAGAGTGTACATTAGTGACACACTCAAGTATGGTCACAACATATTCCACCTACACCATGTATCAAACAGTTCTAGTCTCTGCCTACACCATGTATCAAACAGTTCTAGTCTCTGCCTACACCATGTATCAAACACTTCTAGTCTCTGCCTACCATGTATCAAACACTTCTAGTCTCTGCCTACACCTTGTATCAAACACTTCTAGTCTCTGCCTACACCATGTATCAAACACTTCTAGTCTCTGCCAACACCATGTATCAAACACTTCTAGTCTCTGCCTACACCATGTATCAAACACTTCTAGTCTCTGCCTACACCATGTATCAAACACTTCTAGTCTCTGTTAGGAATTGTCCACTTCTCAATGTAATAGGACACACTAGACCAACAGAAGTTTCAGTACACCCGTGTGAAATCAACAAATACAGCTGTGTAATAAATAACACAGTATTTAATAACATAAGAACAGTTTAAAAACCAGTAAACACTTGCCGCCAGTGTAGGGTGGCCTCTTCAGTACTTCTAGAGTTCTAGTCATGTCTTGTGTTTTCCATCATTCCACTTTTATAGTAATCCGCAAGCTGGATACAATGTAAATTACTTAATTAATCTTTTTTCATGTTTCCTTTTCTGCACACAGTTTTGTAGCATCAGCTGGTTAGACAAGATTCAATCAACCATTTTGTTTTAGATAACACAAAACTGCAAACATCAGATGCATTAAATCATATATTAAAATTAGGTTACATTATGGCGGCATCTAAAAAAAACTCTGAATGCGACGACACGGGCAAAGGTATCACCGACGAAACAGGCACAGCCACTGGCGCAGTCTCCACTCTGTTCATGCCATCGTCTTCCCGTTGCATGATGGCAGTCACCTTAATTTTTGTTGGAATTGATTCAAAAACCATGTAGTGTCATTTTGACATTTCTTCAACGGCGGTGGCATGGCGAAAAAAAAAAATGCTATAGTGCAGTTTCAGTTGATAGTGTCGCATGCTTTCAATTAACCGGACCCCTCTAGGGAAATAACGAAGCACTGTCGTTCAGTATATTGGGCGCCAAAACCCTCGACGCTCCCGATTACTCGTATTTTCATATGGAGAATAACAGGCCGGCACACGAATGCTAAATAAGGAAATCATACGTAAACTCGGCTGAAACGATGCTGTTGTAATTTTGGCCGAATCGCATTGTTACAAAACAGTTTTAGCGGGCGAAGTTAACACCGCGTTAAGAAAATGTAAAATATGGTAATTTTCAAGTACTTTACATTTTCAAGTACTTTACATCCCGACCACAACTGGTTCGTGTCAAGTCTTTGGAAGGCTTTTTAAAATTAATTAAATATAATATTTAAATTCATTTAATGCAATATTAAACAAGTAATATCCACCAGTGACGCTGTGATTTATATATGTCTCAAAAACGTGATGACACCAAACCACCAGTGCGTAATAATGTACGTTTTGTTGAACGTTGAGAATGTAGGCTACCACCCATAGATGCTCGGCGATTGGTTTATAGGCAATTCAGACACCGAAAACTTTACCGCGATAGTGCCGAGGCAAATGTATTGCCAGTTTTTGACTGACAGCAGTAATTAACGATGTAGCTACGCTGTGGCATTAAAACGGTATCCATTTGAATATTGCGACAAACTATACACACGCCACTAGAGCGTAGAGTCTTTCCAGGTACTGCCCTGTGACGGCTGTGCCAACGTCAGAGAAACGCTCTGCGGCACTCCTCACATAGTATATAGCGTAGGGTGGGTTACGGGCTTGTACCCGTCAGTCAAAATTCCTACCCACTTCCGACTGACCCAGTCTATGTTCCACGGCGGGGTGACGGGTCTCTGCATCAGGCCCTCTTAGCCGTAAAAAAAAATTAATTTATTACCCGCTCAAATGACGGGTTGACACAATTCTTACCCTCTCACTGCGACTCAGCCTGTCCAAGTGATGGGGTGAGGGATGACGGGTCCCTGCATGTATATGGGTGATAATTAGAGCATGGGTGATAAGCAGCGTTTCACTAATCCACACACTTCATTAATCCAGCCAGAACAAAGGACTAGTAACCAATGTGAAAGGATAAACAAGACAGTGTCTGCATTTCTGCTCTGAAAGTATTGTATCGTTTGTTTACATCATTTTGCATGTGTAACAAGGTTGTTTACATTTAAAGACGGGGCATGTTTACAGGGTCTCCTCAGTGTAATGGTAACACAGTCAAACCTTGCCTTACGGTCATTTCTGTAATACAGCCACCTTGCAAGTAAGGTCACCGTAGGACATTCCCAAACTATTTCAGTTACAGTAAAGTATAGGAAATTAGTCCTGTTAATACGGTCACCTCACTCCTCAGGGCACTTTGGCACAGCCCCTGAGGTGACCGTACTAGACAGGTTCCACAGTACTACTTATATATATTTTTTAGGGATGAAGGTTGTGATAATAAAACTGTTACAGAAAGCTCATCACCATGTCACACTTGTCACCTCCACCTGCACAATTAATACCTAATTAAAGATGCTTCGCAGTTGAAAGTACTAAAACGCACACTTTCTCTGCACAGAACAGTCGCAAACACTGGCATGGATTTTACATTAACGTTTGACTAATTGGACTTGTTGACAAATCTAACTGGTGTCATGTCACCAAGGTATGGTGTAGGGTGTGACAACTGACACTGGACAAATCTAACTGGTGTAATTTCACCAAGGTATGGTGTAGGGTGTGACAACTGACACTGGACAAATCTAACTGGTGTCATGTCACCAAGGTATGGTGTAGGGTGTGACAACTGACACTGGACAAATCTAACTGGTGTCATTTCTCCAAGGTATGGTGTAGGGTGTGACAACTGACACTGGACAAATCTAACTGGTGTCATGTCACCAAGGTATGGTGTAGGGTGTGACAACTGACACTGGACAAATCTAACTGGTGTCATGTCACCAAGGTATGGTGTAGGGTGTGACAACTGACACTGGACAAATCTAACTGGTGTCATGTCACCATGGTATGGTGTAAGGTGTGACAACTGACACTGGACAGATCTAACTGGTGTCATTTCACCAAGGTATGGTGTAAGGTGTGACAACTGACACTGGACAAATCTAACTGGTGTCATGTCACCATGGTATGGTGTAAGGTGTGACAACTGACACTGGACAGATCTAACTGGTGTCATTTCACCAAGGTATGGTGTAGGGTGTGACAACTGACACTGGACAAATCTAACTGGTGTCATGTCACCAAGGTATGGTGTAGGGTGTGACAACTGACACTGAACAAATCTAACTGGTGTCATGTCACCAAGGTATGGTGTAAGGTGTGACAACTGACACTGGACAGATCTAACTGGTGTCATTTCACCAAGGTATGGTGTAAGGAGTGACAACTGACACTGGACAAATCTAACTGGTGTCATGTCACCATGGTATGGTGTAAGGTGTGACAACTGACACTGGACAAATCTAACTGGTGTCATTTCACCAAGGTATGGTGTAAGGTGTGACAACTGACACTGGACATGACTTAACAGCCCTGGTTCTTGTGTAACACATTGTAATGACGTTGTGACAACAGCTGTAGCTCTTAAAGTGATCTTTGGTATGCGTAAAGTCAAACTGCGTTGCTGTAGTGTATGTAGTGAATTGGCTGGATTCTAAAATATTTTTAAATGTACATTTTGTATTGAATGAATCACCATTTTGATAATGGTGTTAAAGATATTAAACAGTATTAATTTGTAATGATTGTGTCATCTATGCTAAGAAGGAGATGACTACCATTTTCTGGACAATGCAAGAGGGCAGATGATCAACCTGTCTCAAAACTAATGTTACAGAAACTGCTGAGTTTGACGTTTCCTGACTGTCTCAGTTTCTACTAACTTCACATAACCTGTAATGACAGTGCTTGAGCCCAGTGGTGGTGGGCGTGGCCCATTGTAATGGTGGGCGTGGCCCATTGTGATGGTGGGTGTGGCCCATTGTGGTGTTGGGCATGGCCCATTGTGGTGGTGGGCGTGGCTGGTGGTGGGTGTGGCCCGTTGTGATCGTGGGCATGGCCTGTGCTGGTGGTGGGTGTGGCCCGTTGTGATCGTGGGCGTGGCCTGTGCTGGTGGTGGGTGTGGCCCGTGCTGGTGGTGGGTGTGGCCCGTTGTGGTCGTGGGCATGGCCTGTGCTGGTGGTGGGTGTGGCCTGTTGTGGTGGTGGGCGTGGCCTGTGCTGGTGGTGGGTGTGGCCCGTTGTGGTCGTGGGCATGGCCTGTGCTGGTGGTGGGTGTGGCCCGTTGTGGTGGTGGGCGTGGCCTGTGCTGGTGGTGGGTGTGGCCCGTTGTGGTCGTGGGCATGGCCTGTGCTGGTGGTGGGTGTGGCCCGTTGTGATCGTGGGCGTGGCCTGTGCTGGTGGTGGGTGTGGCCCGTTGTGGTGGTGAGCGTGGCCTGTGCTGGTGGTGAGCATAGCCTAAAGTTGTAGTGGGTGTGGTCTATTGGGATTAGATCATTACTGGTGCAAAGGGCCAGTGGGGATGGGTATGGTGTGCATTGTTGGGAGGGGATGTTGAGGGAGGGTGTGGCCAGCTGCCGTCCAAGGTCACATGTGACAAGGGTCAGTAGTGGGGGTCGCTGATACTCTCCTAGGGTATTTATACAACACGTACATGTAGGTGGTATGAGTGAGTATATGCGAGGTGGTGCATAGTATTTAGGCTGCTTGTAGAGGGCGTCACAGTTCCTGGTCTTGGAAGTCTGTCAAAAGTCAGATGTCCGACTCGAGAACTGACCACTGCTATTGTAGATGGCACCACCAACTCGGCCCCACCCCTCCGTCATTACCACCAGATTGTCTGGCTACCGGAAGACGACGGTTCCGGCGGGGCATCGCAGAAACGAGGCGATCAGAGCGCCCCTGGCGGTGGCACCTCCGACGCAGGTAGCACCACTGGTGATGTAGGGGGCGCTGTTTGTGTTGGTTCACTACTAACGACGATCGTTGTTCTCTAACACAGGCTTTCCGCATTCAACGACCAGTGACCGACGTCGTGATCTAACACCAGCTTTCTACTGTCGTTTCCAGCCTTAACACGCGTTGCTTGCATTGCTGTTTTGCTTACCCATTTGTTCAGCAGGTGGTAGCACTGCCGCGTTAGGGACAACAGTTTCTGCGGTGGTGTAATCGCCCGGGAACTTGTTGATCTGTCTGTGTAAACGTCTGCGATCTGTCGCGTTTCCACCGTGTGCGCTACTAAGGGGTGGTCTCATGTTTCCACCGTGTGCGTTACTAAGGGGTGGTCTCATGTTTCCACCGTTTGTGCTACTAAGGGGTGGTCTCATGTTTCCACCGTTTGTGCTACTAAGGGGTGGTCTCATGTTTGCAAAGATCAAAAACGTTGTGTTCAGTTTTAGTTCAGCTCCCAACCTATGCAAGGTGCGGGGCTTGTGATTTTTATTATTAAAAAATTGTTGTCAGTGTAAATGTGTATTAACACGTTTTATTCACTAGATGGTGCCACTCTTGCTATATAATTATTTCTACTGTGACACGCGGTGCCGACCAATCCCCCCAAACTTAATGCCTGACGTATTTTGTGCCTGCGAAGGTACTTGACCACCTATAATGTTGCTCCCTGTACCAGTGGTTGGTGTGTTCACAGTGACGACAAGGTGCAGCTATTACGGGTCTCATATATTGGTCTGATAATGGAGCTTTACCATTTCAACTTATTGTGTGTGTGTTTGAATGTATGTGTCATATCGAGCAGACTCGATGATGTCAGCATGCAGTTTGTTCTGTCGTGTTTGCTAACAACATGTGTGTGTTACGTTATCCCGCGAGCCATGTGTGCACATGCATGTGTGTTTCTGACAGTGCTGGTGATGGCTGATGTCCACGCCTCTATACCTTGCCCTAACTGTGCTTCCGTCTCATTCCAGAGAGTGCGTCCTCGTTCGATGACGTCAAGGGTAACAAACAGCGCCGCCGACGTAACCGCAGTCGCAAGCAGCGCGGCACAAACGCCGGCCTCAACTCGGGCACGGAGACTGATACAAGCGTGTCGAACTACCGTGGCGGTGGCGGTTCCGGCGGTGGTGAGGGGTTGTCCGGTCAGTCTCGACGCGGTTCCAACGCACGCAAGTATCCGCCACCGCAGGGGCCGAGTCGCCAGGGAGAGCCACGCACGCGGCCTCCACGTCGCGGCAGCAACGCACCGGCTGAGTCGAGGGCAAACCGAGAGGGCAGCACCGGAGCAGGGGTCGGCGACCCGGGTCAAGCAAACGGTCAGGGGAAGGGGAGTAGCCACAAGGGAGGGACGGGCGGGAAGAACGGTGCCGGGAGTAAAGAGTCAACTCCGACTCCAGCCATCAACACCAAGACGAGCTCCGCTAGCATCGAGCTGAAGGCGGCTGACTCCGCTACCAACGCAGACTCCGGGCGACCGAAACCACAACGCGAGCCGCGGAAATCAGGTGGCCCGCATCGACGTCACGATTCCCCGGAACGCGCGGCGAACGCCGACGAGAAACCCAAGACCATGGTCAACGGGAAGTAGTTGCCACCAGCCGCTTGATCCCAGGGCAGCGTGCCGCGCAGACACGTTTGTTGTAGAGTTGTTTGCCATATGCGACGACGGACGTACACATACGTCAGTGTCAGCGAGTGTGGTTAGAGAAAAGGCCGGTATTGCGCGTGTTGGCGCTGTCGCGTGCTTTCACCATTGGCCGCACGATAGCGTGTCATCGCGCCATATCTCCTACTACGGAATCGGCATCCGCACCGTCTGAAGAAAATCACCGAAATGACTTTTCCCCGATTCGGGCTAGTAGCCACAAAAGATGATTGCGTGGCAGCGTCGCCCTAATGACAGCACCAATTAGCCTGTGCATGTGGACATTTTTCTGTTGCATCAGACATTTCTTTGCCGTCGCGCACACTGATGGAAGTTGACGTTTGAGCATGCTTTGGTCGTTAGGTTTGTTTGAGCCTCCGGTCATGACTTAGGACATTGTCTGTTTCTTGTCTTGCCTACACACGTTATGTTTGCCGACTGCTGCACGCAATATTCGACGTGAGCGAGCGGCACGTGCACTGAGTGTGTGTGTCCGGTGCGTGTTACCGACGAGCATATACACGTTACTGCATTAGCGACTTTAATTTAAACGTAGTTTCTAGTTGTGTGCGTGTGTGTGTGTGCGTGCGTACGTGTGTGCGCATGTATGTGTGTGTTTTTCTATGCTGTGCTGAATACACAAAGTAACTGTGTTAATTTATGAGTTGGCAAGCCGATAACGTTTTCTCATTGGCGTAAATGACATGTTCTCCTCGCCAGTCTATCGGTGGCCAACTTCCACCACGTTGAAGTATTAAACTGTATTTGTGCTTTGTTTTCGTTACCTCTGAGATTTATGGCATAGCTTGTTTGTCAAGTACCCAAACCAACAAAATGACTTGAAATGTTGCGGTCGTGTTGTAGCACACGTGTCACGTGTGTCTGTTTCACTGCAACTAAAAACATCAGCAGTTGCAAGAACGTAGACAGAGTAGAGATAAAAATGACATTTGTTTGCACTCTTGATGATATCAGTGGTACATGACAGCGTGACCTGCCCAGCTGAATTCATCTGAGCCTGTGATAACAAAACCTGCGTGCTGACCTGTCTATTGTCGCAGAGGTCACGTGTAGGTCTCGTATAGCGAGTCTTGGATAACATTAATGGCATTAAATGATTGCATTTTGAAAATGATTGCCCCTTGAGGTTATTTGTTTCTTTTACTACGTTGTGCTCAGTAAACAGACACATCATGCAGTGCACTCCTGACAATTTGAACACATATAAGTCGATTTTTGCTAATGTAGATTCTCATTGATCCCGGGCCTGTAAGACACTAGAACATAGGTCCTGATAAGTGAAGCTTCTGATAACTAGAAGTACTTTCATGGTTCAGCTTATCCAGAGTGTTCTGTGCATATGAGTTCTTTCAAAAATAAAGAATGAACAATGATTTTCATTTGTTTTAAGGAACATTGCAGCGCTGAATTTATTAGTATTGAATTCATAACATTTTAATTGCTAACGTTTTGGTTGGTCAAAGCTATTATGAAAACAAAACACTTTACATACTGGTATTGCACAGCAACATTACACAAAATAAAAAAATGTAGCCTAAGGGATCATCTCGGAACGTTGATGTCCGGTATCAGATGAAATTACTTTCGTTTGGGAAGGGTGGTCAGAGGGAGTTTTGTTTGCATGGCGTCGGACATCGATAGTTTATGCACGCTTCGGGCAGATACTGTTAGTTACTGTTTATATCATCATATCAATGTTTACAAACTGACATAGTTTGAGGGGGTGGGGGGGCTGAGGCCATATTAAAGTAATTTTGTGGTTGCAAAATATGGAAAGTGGTGTACAAAAAACAATGCTCTAAATTGTGCTTTATTTTATTGTTTCAATATGCGTATTCTAGAATTGTCGCGTATGCGTTGCACACATTTATAAAATGTACTTCCTAACTGAAGATGATGAGTTGGAATTAGTCCTAGGATGTTTTGATTCTCACCAAACATCTGGGCATTGCTGGATTTCGCACTGACATGTGTAGGGTGATACAAATCGGGCGGGTGTGATGACGACCTAATTACCGTCCTGGTTGGGCAAGTGGCATTTGATAGGTAGTGTAATAAACGGATAATGTAATCGTTAAGTTGCTTCTTCAACTAATTTGTGAGAGTGTGGCAAATTTGTCAACTGCAGTATGCATCGGTGGATGAACCCCAATCGACAGCACACAACGCAGCTAACAACAAAATTGGCCCAATGCTGGCAATATACTGGAATGCTATTGGTAAGTGCCGTTTGTACCATTAACAGTACAGCCAGTATTGAGCTAGTACAAAGTAACGCCACAATTAAATTGATCTTACTGACCCAACATTAGCCAGTATATAGCATGCAGCGCCACCTATGGAATGTAATTTTAGCTCTATGGACCCAGCATTGGGCCAGAACAGCACGCCGATACAGGTCCAATACTGTAAAAAATACACTGCCAGCACAGGGCCACCACTATTCCAGTATGATGCCAGCATTAGGTCAGTACAGCACGTACAACCTCTGTACAAGACAATACTGGACCAATACCGTTTTTATTTGTTGGGCAGTACGCCGTTAGTTATTGGACCAGTACAAGCCCGTTACACGTATAACACTGCAAGATCACCCAAACGAAAGTCCACGACTACACGGGCTTGTAGACGCCTGTGGCCGTTGTTGTGTCCAGCATTTGTCACTGCCCGTGAATTATATTGTCTATGACTCCAAATCAAGACTGGTGGCGTGTATTAATAGTGATCTACGCAAGCACGTCCCCACAGACACTCACACACCCACGCACTTGCACACACACAAACACACACACACTTGTTCCAAAGAGACATACGCTATAATTACCACTCTGCTTATTTTAAGTGCACTTCAGCGTCGCTTCCAAAGTTCACCAGCATGTCTCTCTCACACGACACCTAACGTCTACGTCGTGCGATGAAATGGTTATCGTTACACTATCGTGACATTAACATCCAGATCGATCTAGAAGTCGTGCCTGAAACAAGCACGATACGTTGTCCAGTAATTCACCGACTGGACAGTGCGTCAAATGAACACAGAAGCCCGCTCGGGAATGTCGTCCCGGGTGCCCGTTGACAGGGGCTGGGCGTGGGTGTGTGCTTTCGGTAAGTCGCACGATCGTGCTCCGTGGTTTGTCCCAACAAAGGCATGAAACGGATATTGCTTTCTGCTGTGGCACAGAATGAACAACACGTTCTACACATGTAAACTCTCAGTAGTGTAAACATGTACGGCACTACAAAAATCCGTAAGACTCGCAAAGTAACCCGTGTGATTATCTACTTCCGCTTTTTTTTTACAGCGCATGCTTAAACGTTATTGGATGTTTGACGCTGGCGCAGCTGACTACGCACGCACAGATAAAAATAGTATAATTACATGATCCCAGTTTATATATACCACACAGACACATACACATACACACATTAAAAAATAAATATAATATATATATATATATATACATATATATACATATATATATATATATATACATATATATATATATATACATACATACATACATACATGCAGACATACATACATACATATACACATACATACATACATACACACGCCCACACATACATACATACACACACACACACACACACACCTACATGCATATATATACGCTGAAGACTGGATCGATGGATGCTGCCACACTTGGTTTGAACTGCGTCGCATACTTAATATAAGAGGGCATGGTCACACTAGCCATCACCACTCAGTTGTATGACGGTGTATCACCCTAGTCATGAGGGCATGGTCACACTAGCCATCACAACTCAGTTGTATGACGGTGTATCACCCTAGTCATGAAGGCATGGCCACACTAGCCATCACCACTCAGTTGTATGACGGTGTATCACCCTAGTCATGAGGGCATGGCCACACTAGCCATCACCACTCAGTTGTATGACGATGTATCACCCTAGTCATGAGGGCATGGCCACACTAGCCATCACCACTCAGTTGTATGACGATGTATCACCCTAGTCATGAGGGCATGGCCACACTAGCCATCACCACTCAGTTGTATGACTATGTATCACCCTAGTCATGAGGGCATGGCCACACTAGCCATCACCACTCAGTTGTATGACGGTGTATCACCCTAGTCATGAGGGCATGGCCACACTAGCCATCACCACTCAGTTGTATGACGGTGTATCACCCTAGTCATGAGGGCATGGCCACACTAGCCATCACCACTCAGTTGTATGACGGTGTATCACCCTAGTCATGAGGGCATGGCCACACTAGCCATCACCACTCAGTTGTATGACGGTGTATCACCCTAGTCATGAGGGCATGGCCACACTAGCCATCACCACTCAGTTGTATGACGATGTATCACCCTAGTCATGAGGGCATGGCCACACTAGCCATCACCACTCAGTTGTATGACGGTGTATCACCCTAGTCATGAGGGCATGGCCACACTAGCCCTCACCACTCAGTTGTATGACGGTGTATCACCCTAGTCATGAGGGCATGGCCACACTAGCCATCACCACTCAGTTGTATGACGATGTATCACCCTAGTGAGAAACAAATCTGCAAGCAGGTGTTTTGGCAACCTCCTGGGGATACATAGAGCTGCGCCTTCATCTATTCCATCCAAGAATACGGATGATGATGATGATGATGATGATGGTGTTGGTGATGATGATGATGGAAACTATATTGATGTAATCACAACATTTTGTGCTGTTTCCCTGATAAGATCACATAACCATCTAACCAAATAGTGAGCTGTTTCCCTGATAAGATCACATAACCATCTAACCAAATAATGAGCTGTTTCCCTGATAAGATCACATAACCATCTAACCAAATAGTGAGCTATTTCCCTGATAAGATCACATAACCATCTAACCAAATAGTGAGCTATTTCCCTGATAAGATCACATAACCATCTAACCAAATAGTGAGCTATTTCCCTGATAAGATCACATAACCATCTAACCAAATAGTGAGCTGTTTCCCTGATAAGATCACATAACCATCTAACCAAATAGTGAGCTGTTTCCCTGATAAGATCACATAACCATCTAACCAAATAGTGAGCTATTTCCCTGATAAGATCACATAACCATCTAACCAAATAGTGAGCTGTTTCCCTGATAAGATCACATAACCATCTAACCAAATAGTGAGCTATTTCCCTGATAAGATCACATAACCATCTAACCAAATAGTGAGCTATTTCCCTGATAAGATCACATAACCATCTAACCAAATAGTGAGCTGTTTCCCTGATAAGATCACATAACCATCTAACCAAATAGTGAGCTGTTTCCCTGATAAGATCACATAACCATCTAACCAAATAGTGAGCTGTTTCCCTGATAAGATCACATAACCATCTAACCAAATAGTGAGCTGTTTCCCTGATAAGATCACATAACCATCTAACCAAATAGTGAGCTATTTCCCTGATAAGATCACATAACCATCTAACCAAATAGTGAGCTGTTTCCCTGATAAGATCACATAACCATCTAACCAAATAGTGAGCTGTTTCCCTGATAAGATCACATAACCATCTAACCAAATAGTGAGCTATTTCCCTGATAAGATCACATAACCATCTAACCAAATAGTGAGCTGTTTCCCTGATAAGATCACATAACCATCTAACCAAATAGTGAGCTGTTTCCCTGATAAGATCACATAACCATCTAACCAAATAGTGAGCTGTTTCCCTGATAAGATCACATAACCATCTAACCAAATAGTGAGCTGTTTCACTGATAAGATCACATAACCATCTAACCAAATAGTGAGCTGTTTCACTGATAAGATCACATAACCATCTAACCAAATAGTGAGCTGTTTCCCTGATAAGATCACATAACCATCTAACCAAATAGTTAGCTGCTTCACTGATAAGATCACATAACCATCTAACCAAATAGTGAGCTGTTTCCCTGATAAGATCACATAACCATCTAACCAAATAGTGAGCTATTTCCCTGATAAGATCACATAACCATCTAACCAAATAGTGAGCTATTTCCCTGATAAGATCACATAACCATCTAACCAAATAGTGAGCTATTTCCCTGATAAGATCACATAACCATCTAACCAAATAGTGAGCTATTTCCCTGATAAGATCACATAACCATCTAACCAAATAGTGAGCTGTTTCCCTGATAAGATCACATAACCATCTAACCAAATAGTGAGCTGTTTCGATCTAACACGGATACAGTGACGTAGTGATGGTTGTCGGCACCCGGGTGCAAAACAAACATCATTTAACCCCCCCCTCGACACATAGTTTACACGTTTCCTCTCCGAGGTAAACTGAACAGGTCGTGCAACCGTGCAAACTGGACATTACTTAGGCTTACGTGTAAAATACATAACTGTACATTACACTTTGTTTTATTGCAAATACAAACTACTTATGCGATCACCAAAAGTACAGTTTACTCTTTGTTCGCTACGAACTGTTTATAGTCCACTAATTAATCACAAATAATAAACAATGAACGCATTTCCAAACACAGATGAATATGCGCGCCAGTGAGGAATGTCACACCAAGAACGTTTTTCTTAGTTTGGTCGCTGTAAAGTTATAAATCACTTGCTCGAAGTTTATTTGATCCACAATCGCCCTCTCTGTGCTGAGAAAGGCAAAGTCACTGAGGCGATCAAGTTTTACAGACGTTTGCTTATATGTAAGTATAACATCACATTACTGAAAGAATGTTCACACCTGGCCGCTGCTGTGATCAGAATTTCTAACGTGATAAGTCGATTCTGGAATATATATATTCACCGTATGTGACACGATGAAGGAAAGCAACTGTCGTGGAGTCTCTTAATAAACATTTCCCAGTCGCAATCTCTGAATCGACTACGGTTTCACCCGAATCGATGCGTTGTAATGTTCCTTGACTCGAACAGTTTTGACGGAGGGTGGATCAGTCGAACCTTGGTGATCAATGTCCACGAGAAGTGTCGTGTGTCTGTCCAACAGAAAGCCAAATTTAGCATTCAGTTCCTGTTCGGCCGAGGAATGTTTGCCTCGTACGTGCTAGCTATCCGGACGTTCATTTCGGTCTGCATATATACCCATCTCTAAACGTGAACTCCCCAATCTATGCATCGCTTCTTGCCTTTCTCCACAAAGCTCTGGCGTCACACTACGACGTCGAGGGGCAACTTCCCGCCTCCTCACGGTTGCAGGCGATTCATAACGATCCCCAGACAGCCTCCCAGGTAGTCCAAAAATGTCATCGAACACTATTTAGTATATGACATTTTCACTCCGGCACACCAGGGCTTCCATCGGGTTTCAAACTCCCGTTTATCTATGGTGGCCCCCGTCTGCCTTCAAATCACCAATCGCAGAGATGAACTTGCTAAAATCTAGTTAAATTTTCAAGAATTTCACCTGACGGTAGACTGAACACCAGCCAAGTTCAAACTGTGATTGCCACAACTGAAGAGCAGAATATGCGATGTCATCCGCTTGGTGGGTAAGTTGCCACTCGATTAGGAACCCTTTTGAGCCGGCGCCCGGATGCGAGTGGAACCCCTGCCTCGGGTCACTTCGCCACTGCATGAATATCGCGTGAAGTGTTTGATTGTTATGCAAACAATCTACTCTTATTGCACATGTGTTGACGCTAAGACACAGTGGGTCTTGTGTCGATTGCCGTTTGAAGATTGTTAACAGTAACATGTTTATATGTGAACCGTGAAGGGTTCCAGCAACTGGATTAAACTAGTTTAGTCACTTGCATTGAATAAATACATCTGCTGACGGGCCACACGTGTATTGTCAATATGTAGCTACGTTAGTGTATGTCTGCGTAATAAATACATCTGCTGACGGGCCACACGTGTATTGTCAATATGTAGCTACGTTAGTGTAAGTGCCTGCGTAATAAATACATCTGCTGACGGGCCACACGTGTATTGTCAATATGTAGCTACGTTAGTGTATGTGCCTGCGTAATAACGTACGTTGTCTATGTGATATTTTAGGTCGCATGATTAGGATGAATAACTGTCTAATCGAACTAATAATGCATTGCAATAGTCGAGCTGACCATAGTGTACTATCGATAGTAGGCTACAGGCCCAAATTTCACTCCCGGTAGTAATGGTCGATTGTACACTAAACTATCGGCAGTAACGACAGATGGAAGGCAAACTTGCGCCACACGAAGACACGTGTTTGTAAGCATGTTGAAAATATTAAATTATTATGACGTCTTGAGGGGGTGCTAGCAAAAGTTCGCAAAGGTTAAATATTGCTTGGGGTCTTTAAAGGTCGTTAGGTCGTCACCACGTATTGCGCGTAAAATAAGTTGCTATGGTTGCGCCATCTCTTGAGTGAAATATACGCTAATAAACATTGACATTAATAACCATTATAGGGCTAACACTTTGCAAGTCACACACCACCGATTGGTGGATGTAGGTTTGTTTGAACCAATGCTAAACGTATACATTTTCTTTGACTTAGCGAACTCTCTCATTATCCCTACCTCCCTCCCTCCCTCACCCTCTCCCTACCTCCCCCTCCCTCCCTCTGTCCCTTTCTGCCTCCCTCCCTCCTCCCTCCCTATCTGCGTCCTTTCCTCATTAACTCACTCCCTCTCTTCTTCCTTCCCTCCCTCACTCCCTCCCTCCCTCCCTCCATCCCTCCATAACTCCCTCTCTTCCTCCCCCCACCCCTCCCTCCTTCCGTCCCTCCATGCATCCATCCTTCCCTCCCTCTCGCTCCTCTCTCTCTCTCTCTCTCTCCATCACTCTCTCCTCTCTCCCCCTCTCTCCCTCTCTCACTCTCTCTCTCTCTCTCTCTCTCTCTCTCACACACACACACACACACACACACACACACACACACACACACACACACACACACACACACACACACACACACACATAAACTATCACTACGCAACCAAAGAAACTAAACTCTCCTACAGTCTCAGAGTTCTTCGTTCTCCACGAAAATATATTCCTTGCGAATTGACGCCCTTGCATTTGGATAGGTTGATTGTCATTAATTCCCCATTAATTACAGACTGCTTGAAGCTCTTCGTGGGAAGTTGTACCTTTTAGAAAACAGTGGACGTTCGTGTAGTATCACATACCTATTTGATGTCAAAGCTGGGCTCGTATCTAATTTGAACTCACTCCTTAACCCCTTCAAGTCGGCTTTATCGGGCTGTATGATCAAACCAAACGGGATAGCTGATAGCAGGCAGCCCTGCCTCATTCCTGTTTCCTCATGGAAACAATCTATTAATTGACGACTGCACTTTCAACATTCTCATACATGATTTCAACCAGTGATCTTATTTTGGCAAGAGATCCACGAATATTTGACATATTTCCGCATTGGTATAAATTCACCTCGTAACCAAGATGGTTCATATCATTGTCGCTTGCGCAAGTCACCGTTGCCCCAAAATCAGTGAACAATCTTGAACAGGCCCGTAACTAGGTGGAGTTCGGGGAGTTCATCCGAACCCGAACCCCCTTTTTACGAACCCTCCTTCAAAAACGAACCCCCGTCTAACCCTCGCCTATTCTCTTACGCCACCCCCGTTTTCCCGCTAATCCAGCTGCATAGCAATCAATAATTACTATTAGCTATTCAGTGAAATTTGCACACAATTAAAACCTGAAGATACGACCACTTTGTTTTGGAGGATTCGGATTAATTCCACTTTTATGAATCAACTCCGAAAACGAACCCCCCCGTTCGAACCCCTCATACCCACCTCCGTTTTCCCGCAAAACCAGCTGCATAGCAATCGCTAATTACTTTTAGCTGTTCAACGAAATTTGCACAGATTAAAACCTGCAGATACGACCACTTATTTTCGGGGGGATTCGGACTATTCTTATTCTCATGAACCCGCTCCGAAAACGGACCCCATGCTCGAACCCTGCTTGGGACAGTTTGCAGCTAAACTAGCTGTATAGCAATCAGTTATTACATTTAGTTGTTCAGAGAAATGTGCTTAGAATCTCAGAATTAAAACCGGCAAATATAGTAACTTTTTTGGGGGATCGGACTTCCCGCTCCGAAAGAGACACCCGCTCGAAACCTTCATACACACCGCCGTTTTCCAGGTGAACCAACTACATGGCTATCATTAATTAATTATCTTAAGCTGTATAGTGAAATTCCAAAATCCACACCTGCAAATAAGAAGAGGGATGTTCGGACTAACTTCGTCTTGATGAACCTGCTCCTAAAAAAAACCGGGATCCAAATGTACGAACGCCAAAAGCGCTCCGCTCCCCGAAGAATGGCTCTTCCCAAGATGATGCCATCGTTCTGCCATCTAGCGAAAAGACAATGTCCGCGCCATTTTTTAACAGACATGAAATGAAAGAAAGGTGGTCAACCCACTGACTCGTTTTTCGCCAGGTATGTCTTCAAGTAATTACTAGTTTATTGCATAATCAATTGACGGTTGATGTCCGCGGACACTTATTCGGTCCTCTTTGAAATGGATTGCGCCACGTTGTAATGTATAACAAATATTTCAATGACATACAGGTCCTCATTTGTATAGCTCAGTGGTGTCAGATGACATTTCAAACACTACTGCCTAAAGCCAGCTATTTGGGTACGAATGCTGATTTTGTATTAAAGCTATACAGTAGTTTACATGTACCGAATATACGTTTAAAATAAAACTATACAAATTGTTATATAAAATAAAATATTTACGGAAGATGTTCCTCTTCCCCACTAGTTGGCTTATGAAATTTAACAGGAAACCTCAGGACTGTTAGCACGGAATTTAGTGCTAAAATCACGCATACCGTATACTTGTTTATTAATTGATATAAAGGTGATCTGCCATCACCGAGCGTGTTGCACCGATGGGAGTAGCGCTATCGTGTGCAAAGGCAATAAAGGAATGCCAGCGAGAATCATTGCCCAACATCAACGTGTTGTTGCAGTTGGCCTGTACAATCCCCACAACGTCGGGCGAATGTGAATGAAGTGCCAGCGCTCTACGGCGCCAGAAAACCTTCATGATAACCTTCATATATATAGATATATATATATATCTATATATATATATACATATATATACATACATATATATATATATGTATATATATGTATGTATATATATTTATAAATATATATATATATATATACATATATATACATACATATATATATATATATACATATATATATATATATATATATTCCTCAACAAGCCCGTAACCAGGTTTTGCAGAGTTGGGTTCACTTTTGATTACGATTTAATAATACCCTAGGAGTTTTCCTTGTTAACGTGAAACATTAAAACGATCCTTTTGGTCGATGATAGTAGTTACGTAGTTTACAAGACCAATTTTACATTCAATAATTTGTGTTCGTTTACGTCAAATGACACTTTCATTGCAGGGTCGATGTTGATTTCATTCACGTCTATCGGCTGTACTCGGACAATGGGACTTCTCTATGTCGATATTATGCAAGAATTCAACGCCTCGGCCGGGACAGTTTCTTGGATATTCGGAGCTCAAATGGCCACTACAGTGATCAGTATGTAGACTGTGTATTTGTGTGTGTGTGTGTGTGTGTGTGTGTGTGTGTGTGTGTGTGTGTGTGTGTGTGTGTGTGTGTGTGCGTGCGTGTGTGTGGGTGGTTTTTTTTGCGTGCGTGCGTGTATGTGGGTGTGTTTGTGCGTGCGTGGGTGAATGTGTGTGTCTGTGTGTGTGTGTGTGTGTGTGTGCGTGTGTGCGCGAGCGCGAGCGCATGTAACCTAAGCCTGCGTGCATGTATGCATGTATGTATGTATGTATGTATGTATGTATGTATGTATGCATGCATGCATGCATGGATGCATGAGTGCATGCATGTATGTATGTATGTACGTACGTACGTACGTACGTACGTACGTACGTACGTATGTATGTATGTATGTATGTATGTATGTATGTATGTATGTATGTATGTAAGTATGTGTGTATGCATGTATGTATGTATGTATGCATGTATGTATGTATGTATGTATGTATGTATGTATGTATGTATGTATGTATGTATGTATGTATGTATGTATGTATGTACGTATGTATGTATGTATGTATGTATGTACGTACGTACGTATGTATGTACGTATGTGTGTATGTGTGTATGTATGTATGTACGTATGCGTGTATGCATGTTTGTGTGTATGTATGTATGTGTGTATGTATGTATGTGTGTATGTATGTATGTATGTATGTATGTATGTATGTATGTATGTATGTATGTATGTATGTATGTATGTATGCATTATTGTATGTATGTATGTACGTTTGTATGCATACGTTTGTTTACGTATGTGCAGTTATATACGCAAGGATGCGTGCACGCCCGTGTAGTCTGCGTGTGTTCTATGTAAGTTCGTGTGTCCGTATGTCCCTCTTTCTAGGTCCGTTGGTCGGCATGTTGGACGCCCGCTACGGCGCGAGGGCGATGGTCACCGTCGGCTCGATGTTGTCCGCCGTCAGTCTCGTAGTCTCCTCAGTAGCGCCAAACATATATTACGTCATCGTCTTTAGCGGGATTATTAACGGTAGGTGGCGCTATAAAGGTAAATGTACGTCTAGTACAGCGCGGACTGCTCATGGCGCTTTCCACTTTACCCCAAACAGACCTGCTTATTGGCACACATCTCGACTTGTGAGGGAAAAGTTCAGGCATGTTGCAATTATTATGGCGAGACGATTGGTTCACACATAACCAACCAAACTTCGAAACGGAAGCAAGGTGATTAAGCCAGTATTATGCATGTTTTACTGACTACGCTACCTCGCCCCACACTTGTAGTTGTCTGTTCTAGTTCTAGTTGTTTCTAGTTGTTTCCAGCGCTCGGCAACATTTTATTAACTGACTAGTCTGTATTATTGTGGTTACAATGTAATGGTCTTATGAGGTCTCATTCAACTAGTCAGCCGTTTTCAGAACATCAACGCCAAACCGACCTTTATAAGCTGGCACCGAGGGTGGTCACTGCCAGGGTGCTTGTCATTCTCAGTGGTTCTTTTACGTCCCAAATTGAGTCGGGACCGACATTAACATGATCTCTGAGTCACGAGGGATACGCAGTCCCCAATGTAGAAAGCCAGGTTTTTACACCAAATATCATGCCTGCCCGGTCCGGATTTCGAACTCAGAGCGCTGGCATGCCAGGCAGATGTGCTAACCACTACACTAGCCGCGCTCCGTCTGTTGACATAAACACAGAACTAATTCCGGTGTTAGTTTTACTATCATTAAGGGACACCTGTATAAGATACATCATCATCCAGGATATCGTTTTAGGCATAATATTATATTTCCCATAATAACTTTAGAAGGCTCGCCGTTTGTATGCATGTAGTCTTATATCTAAAACACACTTTTATGGCCACGCTGACACACCCATGAAGTGACCCATTGTCGTTGAGGCTGAAACAAAACTATGTGACACAGGCCCTTTAAACCGAACTGGTCTGTTCCGTTCAGAATCAGAATCAGAATCAATTTATTATTGGCAACTTTTCAGGTGGACTGTACATACGTTCACGATAAAATACGCAAAACCACACAAGTATAATATTTTGTTACAAAACCCAATAATTTGTATTAAAGTAATTACAGAACATTTTGTACATAATAACGGTAATGCAATTACACTAAAATTGCTCTTAAATATATTTACCAAAACGACCCGTAAACACAACACACTCAATTTATATTAAAACTTGTGCATCATAATTTCATTACTAATTTTATTTACACTTAAGATACATTCATTACGTTAAAACGAAATAGATTACTTTCAATATTACAATATTCTGCTAAGACATACATAATAGAACATAATGTGTTCTGACAGTGTCCTAAACACCATGGTATTAACGAGTTTTTGTCGCGATTTATGTTCGCCTTTGGTACAGGTAACTCAATAAACGATCTAAGCCAGCGGTTCCCAATATGGGGTACGCGTATCCCTGGGGTACGCGTATCCCTGGGGTACGTGAGAGGTTTTCCAGCTGGGAGTAAGGATTTTACTATCTTGTGTGCTTTTAGTGTTCGCGATTTGCAATAAAACAGATACCTTAAGTGAAAGTTCTTGTTCTAAGTCTCGAAGCTGGCCTACTTAAAGTACGATTATTAATCGTGAAGCTGGAGTAGTGGGAGGACAACGTCAAAGAGGAGGACAACGTCAAAGAGGAGGACAACGTCAAAGACGGAAACTTCAACATGTCAGATCACCTCAACGCAGCGGTTATTGATGAAGAAACCGTGAAAGAAAACACTGGGCAAACCTACGCAGACGCATGTACCTGTCGTCGATCGATACCAGACGGAATTCCAAACTAACTTCCCGTGATGAAAGATGATATCCGTCCAGCGTGGAGGTGCAGTATCCTTAGCAGAGGGCATACAAGCGAAGACCCAACTTCGAGTCCGATCCTGTGTCTCGGATGATCATCCATTCTGCCTGACCAAAACTGCGTCCTCTGGTTTGTTTTATATGTTATTATAATTTCGGTGTATCCTTTAATTTATCTCAATAATAAAACAATGTGCTACCGTTTAACCGAGTATATAATATCGTTTTTATAGAGTATATATATATATATATATATACACCGAAATGACAATAACAAATAAAACACTAGAGCTTATATATATATATGACTATTGTCTCCGACCTTAGGGGATACTCGGGGAGAAAAAGATTGGGAACCGCTGATTTAAGCACATATGGCACATTTCGAGTGTCTAGCAGTAACGTATTCAGTTTGTGGTCATCACGCATCATTCTATCAAAATACGCTTTACACAAGTAATTGCGCTTATCATGCAAAGTTGAGAGATTTATATTCTACAAAACATCCTCGTACGCATAACCAGGATATATCGTTTAGAGACATCGTTTTTGAATTATGTCGATGTTGTCCGATAAATGTTTAGGCAAGTTCGTGTGCCATACCGGACAAGCATATTTCACTACTGGTCTAATCACAGACACATATATTCTAACCAAGTCATCTTGATTGGTACCAGCCCGTTTCAACTGATAAATCATATACACTCTTTTGCTTGCCTTTGAAACTATTTCATGCACATGTGCATTCCAACTTAGATCAGCTGGTATAGTTACACCGATAACTTTTGCTTGAGTAACTCTCAATATCAGTCCAATATATATCAATACCAGAATCCTGTATGTCAGATGTCATTCTTTGGTTACATATTTCAAATAGATTTAACAAGATTTAACAAGATTGCCATCCAGAGAATTAACTCTAGATGGCAGTTGGACAAGGAAGCCCTTTGGCTTATCGAGAGTCCAACCCTTTTATGTACATATATCCAGCCCTTCAAGGTTATGTGTCGATTTTATTTTTAAACATAAAATCGTGCTATCATCAACATATTTATAAATTGTAAACGGTGTATGTAAATCGTTGATATGAACCAAACAAATGTTTGGTCCCGAAAAGGTTCCTTGGGGAACACCCCCATTAAGGTATCATGGTTTTGACACAGCGTCACCGATCTTAACTTTCTGTTCACGGTCTAATAGAAACGCTGCCATCCACCGGACAAGGTGTGCTGGCACGTCCATTGCAAACAGTTTATTAATTAGCATATTATGATTAACTGTATCAAACGCTTTGCTGTAGTCGAGAAATAACACTCTTACAATATTGCCAGTCACATGAGTGGCTTCATCCCATTTGTGAAGCATTTAAACCAGCGCGTCCGTGGTACAAGTTCCCGCGATACCTCCGGACTGCTTGTTGTCAATTTGAGGGTTAACATAAATATCCAGAACCCTCCTCTCCATACAAATCTGGTTAATGGTGGCAGAGACGTTTGTTTACAGGAATGGGATTCTCCCTAATGCATTCCCCGGGAATCGGGATCATCTCGCAGTACTTCAACCGTCACCGGGCCCTGGCCATCGGCATCGCTATCTCCGGCTCTAGTCTCGCACAGCTCACTGTTCCTGTAATTGTCGGTTACTGGCTTCAGAGGTAAGGTACAACTACTTTCACGTAACGTACAGTCTGTCCTAGGGGTACCACCTATCACATAGGGCACAACCCGCTACACAGGGTACAACCTGCCACATAGGGTACAACCTGCCACATAGTGTTCCACCTGTCACATAGGATACAACCCGCTACACAGGGCACAACCTGCTACATAGGGTACATAGGGTACAACCTGCCACATAGGGTACAACCTGCCACATAGGGTATAACCTGCCACATAGGGTTCAACCTGCCATATAGGGTACAACCTGCCACATAGGGTAAAACCTGCCACATAGAGTAACACCCTTCAGATAGAGTACAACCTGCCACATAAGGTACAACCTGCTACATAGGGTACAACCTGCCTCATAGGGTACAACTTGCCACACAAGGTACAACCTGCTACATAGGGTTCAACCTGCAACATAGGGTTCAATCTGCCACATAGGGTTCAACTTGCCACACAGGGTACAACCTGCCACACAAGGTACGATCTGGTACATAGGGTAAAACCTGCTACATAGGGTACAACCTGCCACATAGCGTTCGATCTGCCACATAGGGTTCAACCTGCCACATAGGGTGCAACCTGCCACACAAGGTACAACCTGCTACACAGGGTACAACCTACCGCATAGGGTTCAACCTGCCACATAGGGTTCAACCTGCCACATAGGGTACAACCTGCCACATAAGGTACAACCGCTACATAGGGCACAACCAGCTACATAGGGTACAACCTGCCACATTGGGAATAACCTGCCACACAGGGTGCAACCTGCCATATAGGGTACAACCTGCCACATAGGGTAAAACCTGTCACATAGGGTACCACCCTTCAGATAGAGTACAACCTGCCACATAAGGTACAACCAGCTAAATAGGGTACCACCCTTCAGATAGAGTACAACCTGCCACATAAAGTACAACCTTCCACATAGGGTACAACCTGCCACACATGGTACAGCCTTTTAAATAGGGTACAACCTGTCACATAGGTTTCAACCTACCATATAAGGTACAACCTACCATATAGGGTACAACCTGCTTCATACAGTACAACCTGCCACGTAGGGTACAACCTGCCATGTAGGGTACAACCTTTCACATATGTTACAACCTGCCACAGAGGGTACAACCTGTCACAGAGGGTAAAACCTGCCACAGAGGGTACAACCTGCCACATAGTGTACAACTTGCCCCTGTAAAACGGACATGTTTCCGGTTTGAACATTATACTATTTTGAACCAATTGTGATGTTACAAGTACTAATACAATTGTGATGTTACAAGTACTAATACAATTGTGATGTTACAAGTACTAATACAATTGTGATGTTACAAGTACTAATACAATTGTGATGTTACAAGTACTAATACAATTGTGATGTTACAAGTACTAATACAATTGGAATGTTACAAGTACTAATACAATTGGAATGTTACAAGTACTAATACAATTGTGATGTTACAAGTACTAATACAATTGTGATGTTACAAGTACTAATACAATTGTGATGTTACAAGTACTAATACAATTGGAATGTTACAAGTACTAATACAATTGGAATGTTACAAGTACTAATACAATTGGAATGTTACAAGTACTAATACAATTGTGATGTTACAAGTACTAATACAATTGGAATGTTACAAGTACTAATACAATTGGAATGTTACAAGTACTAATACAATTGGAATGTTACAAGTACTAATACAATTGGAATGTTACAAGTACTAATACAATTGGAATGTTACAATTACCAATATAATCTGTGCTTACCATGTGTACAATATCCTATACAATAATCGTTCAGATAACCCAAGAAAATCCATCTAGGTTCCTTTTACATATCAGCTGCGCTCCGAATACAAAGACACAGTCGCCTGAGCTGAGAACCCGTCTTGCTGGCAACAATCAGCACATCATTGGCACGTTACTGTCGCTAATATTGTCTTCTCTTCACTTCGCTGATGTTGTTTTGGCGTCACTGCTCCTAATACTGTCTTGAATTCAATATTGATGATAATAATAATAATAATACTAATGATAATGGAATGATTGCTTTAGCGCCAATATCCACGAAAAATCCGGGCTCAGTGGCGTAACAAATCGAAAGGATTAAACGTTCTCATTGTCATGTACAGAGCAAAAGTCATAAACTGGTGGATGGAATTGCTAAGGAGGATATGCTAAGGAGGATATGCTAAGGAGGATATGCTAAGGAGGATATGCAGTATTACACTTTTTTGATTAGGAGACTTTTAGCCGTAGACGTAAATTCTGATCTCGTTTTGTGGATAAGGCAGTTTCTGTGCGATCGGTCGCAGCGGATCAATGTGAATGACCGCATGTTTGCTAAACCTGTAGGGTCTGATGAATCTGTTGTGATCACTGGAGCCCCTCATGGGTGCGTTCTCTCTCCTGCACTTTTCTCACTGTGTACTAATGATATCAGATGTCATGACCCAGTTCTTACCTTTCTGAGATACGCAGATGACATGGCTCTTGTGGGTTGTCCGAAAGATGAGTTTTCCATTTCTCAATAGTTTCTTCAGATTTACTCCCCGGTCCCCACTACGTCCATGTCTGGGAAAAACTGACACATATTCCGTGAGACGATCTTCGATACAAATGCAGTGATGTTTAATGACTTAATCTAGGTTCCGTAGTAGCACATAAAAGCAGCGTTGCGCCTAAGTACGAATAACACCGTCAATAAATAGGCCCACTCAAATCAAGCTACCAGCACTTTTGGGCCACGTAATAAACAGCCGAAATTGACAGGAAGTTAACTTGTAGCAGGTGTACTAGGAGGTGCACGGTGCGCGCGGTGCGTCTACAATTCGATTCATTTAGGGGTAATCTCAGAACGTCGATGTCCGATATCAGACGAAATTACTTTCATCTTCCCTCAGCCCCCCCCCCCACCCGCAACTGCCCCTAACACCTCCCTCAGACGAACTTTTTTAAACATTAATTTGAAACCGGTATAGTTAACAGGGTCAGTCAGAAGCGTAAAAAATCGATGTCTGACGCCAGATGAAACTGCCTCAGACCCCCCTCCCCAAACGAAAATAATTTCGTTTGATATCGGACATCGACGTTCCGAGATGATCTCTTAGCAAAAATGAAACTACAATCTAGGAACAATGATTCGCTACCTCGTTTGGCCATTTTTGTATGTAGGTTTGGTATAATAATTATTTGGTATAATAAATTTAGTTTACGATTTAGGTCTTTTACCATAAACTAAAGACACTAAATCTTAGTAGGGTCTAACTGATTATAGTTATTTTTATATTATTTTTTATTTATGTAAGGCAAAATTAACATGATATGTTTAACTATGAAAATGTATCATGTCATTAATGAATACATATTCAAGAAATGTACACTTCAAAGCCCTGTATGACGAAAATATCGTCACCGACACGAGCACTAATGAATAAACGACGAGAAATGGTGAATAACGGCGACAGTAAAAACAAGTAGAGTACGCAGAAATGTGCAATACCATCAAAAAGAAAGCGAAGGAGGACATCAGAAAGTACAAACAAGAGATCATACAAGAAACGATTACGCCATCAAAGAGCCTGAAGAAAGCAGGAAGAACACAGGCACTAGGCCGATACAGACTTCTAGACAAGCAGGGTAGAGAAATACAAGACCAAGATATGACCATGGAACGAATAGAGGAATTCTATACCGAGCTATATAGTCCGACAGTCAAACGCCCTTTTGAAGGTGGACCGTGCACTAGGTCCGCACGATGTTTTCTTGCATTTTTGTGACCTTCTTACCTTCTAGGTCAATAATCCGACGGGTGCCACTCAGGCACCATTGAGCGTTTTTGTATAAACTCATTAATATGCAAATTAGTCATCGCCTTTATTATTTGGCTTTAAAATATATACTACGTCTCTGAATATCTCGAATTGTAAACATCGAAACAATCAAAATGATGTGTCCAAACGCATGTCTTCAGGGTATTTGGGGATTACGCCATTGAACAGATCATAGTATGCATATTTGTGGCATGAATACGCAAATTAGCTCTGACTAATATAACTTCATAATTCATAAAATTAATAATATTCGTTTATATCTCCTCAATAGGCGAGCGATAGGCACTGCTTAATGGTCATACTTAAATGCTTCCCACCCCATAGAAAAACCCAATTTGTATACCCTAGATATCTCCATCACAACGAGGCCTATCATAGAACTAGAGTGACTCCAAGGGCAAACAAGGTCACCGTCAAATGATAATATATAAAAAAATGTCCGCTTCCGCAAACGTATAATAATTACTATGGTTGCATATCTACTTTTATTAATAATGAAATAGCCATGCCATATATTTTTGGAAAGCTTATTTTCTCCCGGTCAAAACAGCAAACGACATGGAGCCGTCACACGGTATAGTAAGTGTGGAGCTAAGGTCAAACAAGGTCACCATAAAATGATGAATATCCGAACTTTTGCAATACCGCGAACGTTATTAGGTTACAATAACTCTGTATAGACTTCAGTTTTATGGACATGTTACATACATCGCGAAAGAACAATTTCTTCCCATCAAAATGATATATGACTTGCAGGTTTCAGTAGATGGAGTTTGTGCCATGTTATACACCTATGCGTATTGTATCCCCGTCAAAATGATTGGCAGAAAATTGTAAAGTGGTGAGTGAAGGTTGAACAAGGTCACCATCAAAAGATACAAGCGTTTTTGAAACTGTGCCATTCCGCAGATTGTAGATGATGTTATTCTTCTACGGCATTTTTGCATCACCCACAGCCTCTTTACGTCCTATGTCCACCCCCAGCCATCTGGAGTGGGCATCTGCTGATGAACCAGTTGACTGTTGGCTATGCGTTCTGAATACTGCTAAAGAGCATCCGGGGTTATTGGAATATCTTAGTGATATTATTCTTTTGACAGAATATCTTTTTCATTGCCTCGATAACGAACACCACGCACGCTGCAACTCTATTTGCAGAGGGCAATGGTGATGAGTTCCAGGAGTTGTCGCGAATCCAGATCCAAATGGATGTGTGAATGCGGGTTTCCCATGCTATTGACAACAGGCAATGACGTGACAGGTCTTTTCCAGAGCATGATGGGTGCTGTTGCCTTTAACATGGATAATGTGTCTGAAGTGTCAAACTCTAGATAGCGGAGCTTTGCAACCTTAATGGAGAAGAATGCAAACAGCTCCTGTATGTTGGTAACATCGCGATGAAAGTATTTCTAGTTTATTGGCACATTGTTGTCCAATGTTATTTTCGTCAGAATCCCGTTACCACGCTTCTCTCTTGTGGATTATTTGATCCTGCTGGCGAGGTACGTGTCCCGGTCGACGCCAATATTGTTGGAGTAGTTTAAGTGCTTCATGATGTGCGGAACGAAAATGTCTGCATACTCATCAAACGTGGTGATGTTGGTTGATGCATCTTTTGACGGCGATGCTGGTTGATGCATCTTTTGACAGTGACCTTCTTCCTTCAATTTCAACCTTCACTCCTCACTTAGACCACCACTTTACAACTCTTTGCCTTGCCTCATTTTGACGGGGATACTGTATAGATGTATAATGTGGCCTAGAGTAAGTAGACAAAGTAGATATGCAAACACTGTACTTGCACAATGTCTGCGGAATAGCGCAGTTTTGAATATTCAACATTTGGTGGTGTTTTGCTTGACCTTCACTCCACGCTTACTGCACCATTTGATAGCACTATTTGATAGGATTTCCCAAGGTATATGACGTGGCTATGAGTAGATAGGTAACGTATATAAGCCACCATTGGTTTTGTATAACGTTTACGGGATGGCGTAATTTCGAACATCTATTACTTGACGGTGATACTATTTGATCGTCGCTCCACACAAACTTCATCAACTGACACCTCCAAGCCATATCACATTTTGACGAGAAGAAATTGTTCTTTCACAAAGTGTATAACATGTCCATAGAAACGAAGCAGATACAGAGTTATTGTAACTTTATGAAGTGAGTCATATTGCAGAAGTTCGAATATTCATAATTTTACGGTGACTTTGTTTGACCTTAGCTCCACACTAATTTGCATATTAATGAGTTTATAAAAAAAACGCTCAAGGTTGTCTGGGTGGCACCCGTCGGATTATTGACCTATAGGTGTAGAAGGTCACGAAAATGAAAATAAACATCGTGCGGACCCTAATGTACACTTCACTGGCTAACGTCCGGACTAATACGGCAGTGAACAGAGTACCATAATTCACACCGACCCGAAAGAGGTACCAGAGATAACACATGGGAGGTGGAAGCTGCGCTAAGAGATATGAAGAATGGGAAGACATCAAGCAACGACCATGTAAACTTTGAAACATTAAAGCAGGAGAAGATATAATCTCGAAGACACTAAGCTGTATACTAAATGCTTATCAGAAAGATGAATACCCACCGCTTGGAAGAACACAAAGATGGTGATAATCTTCCAGAAGGGAAATAGGAAAGACTTAAAGAACTACAGACTGACATGTCTGTTATCAAACATTTACAAATTACTCACAAAGATACTAACGAATAGGCTAGAGAAGACACTCGACGAAAACCAACCACGAGAGCAACCAGAATTGAGAAGCAGATACTCAACGACAGACCACATACTCGTCGTAAACTAACTGAAAAAGTAGTGCCGATAATATAATATAGAATCCCGCTCTGCATCGCTTTTGTCGACTACGAGAAAGCTTTCAACTAGGTTCAAACTCAAGCAATACTGACCTCTCTGAGCTTGAACAGGGGATAGAAGATGAGTACATCGATTTCTTGAAAGACATCTACACCAACAGCTCGGTGACAGTCCAGCTACACAAATGGAGCAACAAGATCAACATGAAGAGAGGAGTACGACAGGGTGACACCATATTGCCCAAGCTGTTCACGGCAACACTCGAAAACATATTCCGAAGACTGACCTGGGAAACCGGAAGCTTGAGGATAGAAGGAGAATATCTAAGTCATCTGTGCCGACGACATACTGCGCTACTACACTGCAAGACTTCTAAAAATGCTACAGGAGCTAGCTGATGAAAGTGGAAAACAAGGTCTAAAGGTGAACATTTCGAAGACAAAGGTGATACTAAAAATGACACACCAATGTATATATATATATATATATATCTCTCTCTCTCAACTTGACGCAGATAGAGAACGTTGAAAGCTACTTCTATCTGGGACAGCGATACAGTATCAAAGACAAAAACCATGACAATGAGATTCAAAGAAGGATCACCGCCGGCTGGACAGCATTCGCCAAACACCGCGACATCTTCAAGGGTAACTTTTGAACCTGCTTAAGAGACAAGTCTTCAACTCATGCATACTTCCAGCGATGACGTACAGCGCGGAAACATGGACAGTCACCAACCAGGCAAAGAACAAGCTAGCAGCCGCACAAACAAAGATGGAAAGAAATATGTTAAACATCACATATCTGGAGAGAAAAACAAACATCTGGGTAAGACAGAAGACAACATCAGCAGACTATGAGATAACCGATGGACATCGCGTATCACAAACTGGAGGCCTTACGAAGGGAAACGATCTAGAGGAAGACCGGCGAGGATAGCGGAAGACAGGCAGATTTGGAAACGACAAGCTGAGGCCTTTGCCTACTACGGCTGCACAATTATGATGATGACTTATTTAATTATGTAATCAATGGATGAGCCTAAAGAAATGTTTTTGTTTTTAAATATATTTTAGGACAGACAAGAAAGTATTTTTGATTGATTTGATTGAAAAAAGATAGGTTTTTAGATGACGGCGATATGAAACAATATTTCATACTAAGTTGATTTTATTGTTGCTAATATTGTTTTGATGCCAGTGATGTTAATACTGTCCTAACATTAATACTTCTGATATTGTTGTGATGAAATTGTGGCTAATAATTATTATATTCCTACTTTCGTGACGTCATTGCTAATTATATTGCATGGTGTACATGTTGCTAATATTATTTTGACGCCACTATTGCTAATTTTTTTGGACTTCTCTGTTGCTAAAATTTTCTTGAGACGTCACTGGTGCTAATAGTGTTTTCACGTCACTGTTCGTCATATAGGTTTGATGTTTAAGTTACTAATGTGTTTTCGACGTCACTGTTGCTAATATCACATTGACGTCACTGTTGCTAATATCACATTGACGTCACTGTTGCTAATATCACATTGACGTCACTGCTGCTATTACTGTTCGGATGTCACTTTGCTACTGTCTTAGCAACACAGTTGTTGATATTGCTTTGTATTGACGTCACTGCTGCTAAATTTGACTTGATGTCACTGTTGTGTTGTGACCTCGTTACGGTTGCTAATACTATCTGGAGGGCGTCTCAATGTTTCAGGTTTGCCCTCCGAGGGACGTTCCTTTTGTACGCTGGTATCTACGCTCATGGGTTGGTATCCGCCGCCTTGTTCCGCCCGCGCTCATTCTTCGAACGGTCCAAAAATTTCCCCAATCCTGAGGAACCCTCACACGACGGCAACAACGTAGTCGAGGGGAGTGGTGAAAAGCAAACCTACCGATTAGTAAGTGTCAGGTGAATGCCACACATCGCTGGAGCCGTGAAGGTGTATATCTATCATCTATCTTTTGCGCGCGCGTTCGCTTACCCCACTCTCTCTCGCTCTCTCTCCCCTCCCTCCCTTCTTCCCTCCCCTCTCTCCCTCCCCCTCCCTCCCTCCCTCACTCCCTCCCTTCCACCAACCCTCCCTCCCTCTCTCCCTCCCTCTCTCCCCCTCTCTCCTTCCTTCCCCCTCTCTCCCCCTCTCCTCGTCCCTCTCTCCGTCCTTCCCTCCCTTCGTCCCTCCTTCCGTCACTCCCTCCCTCCCTCCTTCCCTCCCTGCCTCCCTCCCTCCCTCTCACTCTATCTCCCTCTATCGCTCGGTTAATCAGCATTCCACAATATTTAAGCAAATCCCGATGTCTTTATATTCTTCGTTATATATTTTCAATTACAAATATCTGATATATTGCGTCGTGTCCTAAAGTAAAGTTCTTATTTCTTTCCAGTGTTCTATCTTACTATGCAAAATCTTACTATACAGTGTTCTATCTTACTATACAAAATCTTACTATACAGTGTTCTATCTTACTATACAAAATCTTACTATACAGTGTTCTATCTTACTATACAAAATCTTACTATACAGTGTTCTATCTTACTATACATAATCTTACTATACAGTGTTCTATCTTACTATACAAAATCTTACTATACAGTGTTCTATCTTACTATACAAAATCTTACTATACAGTGTTCTATCTTACTATACAAAATCTTACTATACAGTGTTCTATCTTACTATACAAAATCTTACTATACAGTGTTCTATCTTACTATACAAAATCTTACTATACAGTGTTCTATCTTACTATACATAATCTTACTATACAGTGTTCTATCTTACTATACAAAATCTTACTATACAGTGTTCTATCTTACTATACAAAATCTTACTATACAGTGTTCTATCTTACTATACAAAATCTTACTATACAGTGTTCTATCTTACTATACAAAATCTTACTATACAGTGTTCTATCTTACTATACATAATCTTACTATACAGTGTTCTATCTTACTATACATAATCTTACTATACAGTGTTCTATCTTACTATACATAATCTTACTATACAGTGTTCTATCTTACTATACAAAATCTTACTATACAGTGTTCTATCTTACTATACAAAATCTTACTATACAGTGTTCTATCTTACTATACAAAATCTTACTATACAGTGTTCTATCTTACTATACAAAATCTTACTATACAGTGTTCTATCTTACTATACATAATCTTACTATACAGTGTTCTATCTTACTATACATAATCTTACTATACAGTGTTCTATCTTACTATACATAATCTTACTATACAGTGTTCTATCTTACTATACAAAATCTTACTATACAGTGTTCTATCTTACTATACAAAATCTTACTATACAGTGTTCTATCTTACTATACAAAATCTTACTATACAGTGTTCTATCTTACTATACAAAATCTTACTATACAGTGTTCTATCTTACTATGCAAAATGGCATACCCATTAATTCTTCACAACCTACCAATTCTCGTACGTTCGTCAATTCTCGTACGCGTGCGAACATCACACAATTATTCATTCCCGTCATAAATGTTGCTATGTAAACATACATGTTTGCATTTGGTAATCCTTTGATAATAATCATCATTGCAGTAACGATGTCACACCGTAAAACATTTGCTATTTTTGTCAAGGCAGATTCCCGGTCGTACGAAGAGGCCGGGGGCACTCGAGAACGTGAAATGAGTACCAAGAATCACTGCCCAAAGTCAAACGCGTACAGCAGGCAGAATATCGTCTGTGTAGAAGCCGATCTGACAAACTCATGCGGAGATAACCGACGGCGCGCGAATACTCTAAATACTGGCGGTACAGTTCAACAGACGTCTACAGATATCGGAAGACATCGTCAATCGTTTGATTCCGAATACACAACGAGTTTCGTCGAGTCTTACCTCGTATATGAATCTGATGTAGCTGAACCGGAAGTACCAGTCGACGACATCAGTGACGACGCATGGATGTTAACGAAATGTTTCTTCGCTGTGTTTCCACGCAGCCTGATCTGTAATCCCGCCTTCGTCGCCTTCCTGGTTGGTTGCTGCCCGGCAGGCTTCTTCCTGATGGACAGCATCATCCTTATGCCGGCGATGGCGGAGGAAGCCGGCATCGATAAAGACGATATCGTCTGGCTGATGTTCCTCGTCGGTGCGGTAGAACTGTGTTCACGCATCATATCCGGTTGGCTAATTGACAGATGTCGGCATCTTGTTCCGCCGTACTACATCGCCGGTGGCTGCTGCGTGCTGCTCGCAGCGGGGACGCTGCGCTGTGCCATCGTGCCTGACTACCGCAGTGTCGTCATCTTGTGCTCGCTACAAGGCTGCTTCGGCGGGTGTCTGATCGTCGCGGTACCCGCCGTTCTCGTCGAGTTGGTCGGTGCCTCGCTGTTCGCGCGCGGCTATGCATTAATCTCTGCTGCTGGCTTCGTCAACGCCTTCGTCATCCGCATACTAGGTACGGTTCTTCGGTTTTCTGGAGGAGGGAATGGAAGAGTTCCAACCTCTCATCTCCAGCCTGTTTTGGAACAACCTTCCGCCGTTCATTAGGCCAACCACCCTCCTATGAAGTTGTGTGGCACAAGTGTGTTAAACTGCCATCTATTTTTTTTTTCTCTCTAGTTATCCTCGCACCTCACTCATTTTAGGGTTCATCTTTACCCCGAAACTCCCGCACACTGTCACACCCTCTTCGTTACACAACCCTCTTTCACAGGCTGCACTTTGGACTTACTTGTTTTAAGTGCCGAGGCGAGGAGTCAGAGTAGGCCGTCCATGTGTGAAAGTTCTCCAGCTAGCACGGTCTCCGATTAGCTGGGCAGCGGTGCTGTTGTCGCTATCGCCTGCTAGGAGGTCTTGTTTGACTGAGTCGGACCAACGGGTCTTTGGGCGTCCCCTGGGTCTGCGCCAACCGACAGATGTTGGATCGAAGTTGTATACATGCCACAAGGGAATGGTTGGCATCATGCGATTGAGATGGCCAAACTAGCGTAGACGGCGCTGATATAGCAGCGAGGAAGCAATTGGCCGGTTAATTGAAGTTACTAAATTATATAAAGTTTCCATTATGAACACAATTGAAGCAATTCCATCTGTTGACGAGTTTTGCTCTCTACATGAAATTGAGAACGCTTAACGTTTTGGATTTTGTTGCTGTGTATTGACAGGTTAGCGAGGTTGATGGCTGTGAGCTAAAAACGGGGTGGATATGTCCACACCAAATCCTCGCCAGGGCTATTGTAAACTCGACCACCCTACCGAAAATATGCCCAGCCCTCCTTTGGCTCCGACGTAACCAAACAATCAATCAATCAATCAATCAATCAATCAATCAATCAATATGTTTATTTTTCCAACACATAATAGTACAGTTTATAGTAAGTAAAGTAATTCACAATGTTAGAAAAATGGGTAAACTGAAGAAATGTATAATGTATACCCTCGTACATTGCTTCTTAGTTGATTTATTGTAATAACATATATATTGTTGTTAGTATTTATAGCAGTCATTCTACATTTATAGACGTTATACTACTAAACAATATTAATAACAGTATTAGTATACATTAATTAAGAAATTAAACAATCATAATTGAAAATAACACTGCAAGTTAGATGACACTTTATACACTACTTTCACGTTTGCTAATCAAGTTGATTTTTAGTTTATCAACAATAAAATAACACACACACACACTCACACACACACACACACACACACACACACACACACACACACACACACACACACACACACACACCTGATATAGCCAAATTATTAATGTGCTTGTGTATTCTTGCAGGAATGCTTCGTGACGACACGGGCGCCTATCGCGCCAGTTACTCGTTACTGGGTGCGCTATATATCATGCCTATTCTTGTCTACACTCTCCTTCTTCCTGTCATCCAACGATGTCAACACAGGAAGACGTCCCACCACGCCGGTGCCGCTTCCAGGAATTGACCTATCTATCCATGACCTGTTACCTTGCGACAAGATCGGTCACGCTGTCAACATGGCTGACATCTGCTATAGAGATACATACGTACATGCGTGCGTATGTGCGTGCGTGCGTGCATGCGTTCGAGCGTGCGTGCGTGCGTGGGGTGTAGGGTCTAAGCAAATAGTGGGAGACCCGCCACATTGCAGCACACGGCGGGATATTTTGCATGGTTTGAATAGAATAGCAACAGGGAACTACTCAAATGACGCATATAGATGGACAGTTGGTTGAACATGTATCAGTCGACGTGGCATCTGTTTATAAATAGTATTACCCTTAATCGTTCCATTCACAGTGTAGTGTGTTGTATATTATATTGTGTTGTACAGTATATTGTGTTGTACAGTATATTGTGTTGTACAGTATAATGTGTTGTACAGTATAATGTGTCGTACAGTATAATGTGTCATACAATATAATGCGTTGTACAGTATAATGTGTTGTACAGTATATTGTGTTGTACAGTATAATGTGTTGTACAGTATAATGCGTTGTACAGTATAATGTGTTGTACAATATAATGCGTTGTACAGTATAATGTGTTGTACAGTATAATGTGTTGTACAGTATAATGTGTTGTACAGTATAATGTGTTGTACAGTATAACGTGTTGTACACATGTGTAATGATTACGAGAAACATGCTGTGGTCTCCATCAGTGTTGAGACCACCAACATCGATGCTGAGGGATGGGCAAGTACTTATGTATTTATATAATAAGAAATGAGAGATAGGTCTTTGGATGCTTGGATGTAGCTTTACGGCAAGTGCAAGACATGGAGGTATTTCCGACAAGAAGACTGAAAAACTCCATTTTAACTACATTCACTGCAATGACCGAGCAGTGAAATTATCAAGCTGTTCGAAACAATGACGATGCAAATTTGTGAAAATATAAACATTGCAGAATGTGCCGTTTTTTCCCACCTAGTTGCGCGAGAAGATGCATGTGACAAATCTAACTTTAGTCATGGCACCTCCTTGTAGTTTGTGCCATTGTGTCATTTCGAGAACATTTCATAAACATTTTGCTATTGTACTTTTTTGAATGATTTCGGCGCAACTGATACAACTCTCACTGTTGTCCTTTAGTGGCAGCCATCTTTGATTAATGGCGGTTATATCGAATCGAACAGATACATGTAATTTTATGATAAATGCATGAAACTTGTTAGAATTATAAGTTTTCCCTTGCCAATACTTTTTTGATATGGGTCCACCTCGAAATAACAATTTGGTTACAGACATATCGGATAAACAAAAAAACCCGCCATATTAAAAAACATTCTATGATTTCGCAGCTGGGGTCATTTTCAGAACTTGGCAGAAATTCGGTAAAGTGAATCCATAAAAATAAACATTTCCGTTTATTTTATTTTGTTTCCCTTCAAATATAGATGTTTGGATGTCCAAAACCTCAAACGGTTCAAAAATTGGATGAATCTTAACCACGTTACATTTTTCTGAATGCGTAGACCTAAAACCGATCAGAACGGTTATTATTTAAGGTAACTAAAACGAAACGTTTTTTTTTTATTTGGTGTTTACTTGTCTATTAAATGTGGAACACACGTGGCACACATGCCCTAAACTGAATAAACACCGTACTATTGTTCATTGTTGTTTTGTGGTTTAATGTGGAAAACATGTGGTATACATGCCCTGAACTGAATAAACACCGTACTATTGTTCATTGTTGTTTTGTGGTTTAATGTGGAAAACATGTTAGGAAATAATGAACACTCCCGCTTACTACTTACAGATCTACAATAGACGCTCCCCGTAACCGGAAGCCTCCGGGCCGCGATTGACTGTATTCCACCACACCAGTAACAGCTTGTTTGATTATTGTATCATTAGACCGGATTGACTATTAAATACGTGATTAAATGCAAGAGAACTTCGTTCTTCTTTATAATCAAACACTGCTGAGACGGCGCAGATAAGTACGGGATGGCTATTCGATGGAAAAACTGGTAAATAGACAAATTTACTGAATACCGTCGGCAGCCATCAGCAGCCGTCTGCAGCCGCTAGAATCCGTCGGCAGCCGTCGGCAGCCGTCGACAGCCGTCGGCAGCCGTCGACAGCCGTCGGAAATCGTCGGAAACCGTCGGAAACTGTTGACAGCGACAGCAAGCTGCGCAACTATTAATAACATTGAAGCCCTACGGACTCTGCCATTCAACTGTCTAGAGCCAGATAACCCTGCAAACATGGTGATTGAGGTTGCGTGTCCATTCCCAGGATGTGACCACGTATCACGGAACGACGACGCTGCAATAGTAGTCGAGCTCCTAAAGATTCATGGGTTGACACACTCGATTCATGCCGCGGCGACACCTGGTGGGAAAATGGAAAAGCTCAAACGCCCTACGGTATCGTTAGCTGGTACGTCAGAAACCTGGGCATACTTTGAAACCAGGTGGGGCGAATATCGAGACGGCACACGCCTCCGGGGAGACGACATCGTTGTTCAGCTATTGGAGTGTTGTGATGACGAACTGAGACGGGACCTCACTCGTTCAAACGGAGGTTCCATGGTCGGAGGCACCGAGGTAAACGTGTTAGCGGCGATGAAGGCACTCGCGGTACGCAGTGAGAACATCATGGTGGCACGGTACGCATTACATGACATGCGCCAGGGACGCGAGGAACAAATTCGATCATTCTACGCCCGAATCAAGGGTCAAGCTGACACCTGTGATTACCGAATCACGTGCACCAAAGCAGAGTGCGAAGAGATGGTCGACTTCGCCGGCGAGATATTGCGCAACGTACTCGCTCGCGGTATCGTGGACGACGAGATTCAGTTGGATTTGATAAGCGACCAGAACCAAAAGATGAAGATCGAGGAGATGAATAAGTTCGTCGAGGCGCGTGAGTCAGGCAAGCGATCGGCATCGCGCCTGCTGGATACCCCGAGTGTGAACGCGGCGAGTAGTACATACCGCCGCAATAAGCAACATGAAGTGCGAACCAGGGGCGCGGCGACAACTAAGCCGATACCTGATCCGAAGACCGAACATACGTTCGACCACACGGCATTGTGTTGGTTCTGCGCGGAGAAGGGCCACGGTAAGAACCCGCCGTGGAGCATAAGGAGAAGCCAATGCCCAGCGTACGGCAAGCGATGTGGTAAATGCAAGAACGTGAACCACATAGAACGCGCTTGCCTCGGCAAGGCGTACGCCCGCCGGCCGACTGAGACCGCCGAGACAAGTGACGAACAGTCCGCGGCCTTCGAACTGTGCACGATGGTAAACGGACCGGTTGCCGACGTCAAGGCAAACGCACTAGACCACCATCTGTACGATAACCTTTGTGACAGGTGGCATAAACGCGCATCCGACCCGCAGCCGTACGTCCGGGTCTACGTCGGAGCATTCGAGGAGGATTACCGTGCCCTCGGTTTCGCGCTCAGGAAGCGAGTAAGCGCCGCCGAACTCCCCGCGATGGCAGATACCGGATGCCAGAGCTGCCTAATGGGCATACAAGTGGCCGAGAGGATGGGGCTCAATGCAGACGACCTCATACCGGTCACCATGACGATGAGAGCGGCGAACGAGGAAGGGATACCTATCCTCGGAGCGATGGTGGTGCGATTCTCGGGTACCGACAGCCGGGCCATAACGCACGAGACACGACAAATCGCCTACATCACCAACACATCAGATCGTATCTTCCTGTCACGGGCCGCGTGCATCGACCTGGGGATGATTAGCGAGACATTCCCTACCATTGGCGAGGTCATTGCATCAGATGACGCAGTCACTCCAACCCCATGCCCATGCATACCGCGCACAGCACCGCCGCCACTCCCCGAGGGCCTACCGATGCCCGCGACCGAGGAGAACCGAGCAGCGATCGAGTCTTGGCTGAAGAGACGGTACGCGGCGAGCACATTCAACACATGTACCCACCAAACACTGCCCATGATGTCGGGCCCACCCTTGCGACTAATGATAGACAAGGATGCGACACCTGTCGCACGACACAGTCCAATACCGGTGGCCGTGCACTGGCAGGACGGGGTCAAGGCCGGCTTGGACGAGGATGTAAGTCTCGGTGTGCTCGAGAATGTACCAGTCGGCGATCGGGTCACATGGTGCCACCGTATGGTGATTTGTGCCAAAAAGAATGGCAAGCCAAGACGCACGGTGGACTTTCAGGCATTAAATGTACATGCGGCACGTGAAACCCACCACACCCTATCCCCGTTCCATCAGGCGCGAGGTGTCCCCGAGAACAAGCGTAAGACGGTATTCGACGCTTGGAATGGGTATCACAGCGTGCGTCTGCACGAGGACGATAAACACCTGACGACGTTCATCACGCCGTGGGGACGTTACCGCTACTGTGTCGCTCCACAGGGGTATCGCGCGTCGGGCGACAGCTACACTCGCCGATACGACGAGATTGTCTCGGGGATAGACGACCACACGAAATGCATCGACGACGCCCTGCTCTGGTCGGATAGTGTCGCCGACAGCTTCCACCAGGCCGTGCACTGGCTTGACGTGTGCGGTCGGAATGGCATAACCCAAAACCCGGGGAAATTCGTCTTTAGCAGCCCCGTCGTGGATTTCGCGGGATTCACCATCGCAATGGACAGCGTACTACCCAGCCCGAAATATTCTGATGCAATCCTGAACTTCCCCGTGCCACGTAACATTCACGACATCCGCTCATGGTTCGGTCTCGTGAACCAGGTCTCATACGCCTTCAGCATGGCGGAACGAATGCTACCGTTCCGCGCACTCCTGAAGGCGGGCCAACAATTTCGATGGGACACGGAGCTTCAGGAGATATTCGATTAGTCGAAGGAACACATCGTCCAGGAAATCGAGACCGGCGTCAGGATATTCGACAAGAGCAAGCCGACCTGCATCGCCACCGACTGGTCGAAAACCGGAATCGGCTTCTGGCTGCTGCAGAAGCACTGTGGTTCCACGCCGGTGAAACCGTTCTGCTGCAACGGCGGCTGGAAAGTGACCCTGGTCGGTAGCCGATTTACACACGCGGCGGAATCGCGCTACGCCCCGATTGAAGGCGAGGCACTGGCAGTCGCCGACGCACTGGATAAAGCACGCTACTTCGTGCTTGGTTGCGAGGATCTCATCATCGCGGTCGATCACAAGCCACTCTTGAAGATCTTCGGCGATCGCTCCCTAGAGGATATACCGAACTCGCGCCTACGTAACTTGAAAGAGAAAATACTGCGATACCGCTTCCGTGTTACTCACGTGCCGGGTATGAAAAACAAAGCAGCCGACGCAATGTCACGCCGCCCTACGGGGCGCCCGGTGAAGACGGACCTCCCGGACGATCACGCATCACTATCGGATATCCTATGGGGTCACACTCACCCCGACGCACTGCTTTTGGTCAGAACACACGAACCAGACGACGCTGATTCGGAACTACTGACACACCGTGACGCCACCGGGATACTGGGGTCGGTGACATGGGATCGCGTGAGAGAGGCCACCGCGAGCAACCCCGACATGCACTTACTCACTGAACTGATCGAGGACGGCATGCCGAAGACTCGGAGCGAGATGCCAGTGTCCATCCGACAGTTTCACCAGTACCGACACGAGCTGTCGACGACCGACGGCGTAACCATCTATAAGGATCGCATCATCATCCAAACCGCGCTACGACACGCCGTGCTGGCCGCCCTCCACGCAGCACACCAGGGCGTGTCTATGATGACGGCAAGAGCGGAAACATCGATATTCTGGCCCGGTATGACAGAGGACATCGCCAAGGTCCGCAACGAATGCGAGCACTGCCATCGTATGGCCCCGTCCCAGCCAGCCGCGCCGCCCACCCGGCCCATATTGCCCGTCTACCCGTTCCAGGCGATATGCTCCGACTTCTTCTCGTACAAGGGCGTGCACTACGTAGTAGTTGTCGATCGCTACTCGAATTGGCCCATCATCGCGAAGGCATCGGCGGGCGGGGCTGGCCTGGTTAACATTATGAGACAGACTTTCGTGACCTACGGGACACCGGAGGAGCTTGCATCGGACGGCGGTCCAGAATACACATCGACCGACACCCGCCAGTTCCTACGCACATGGGGCGTGAATCATAGGCTGTCCTCAGTCGCCTTCCCCCATAGCAATTGCCGCGCGGAGGTCGCTGTTAAGACAATGAAGCGCTTGATAACGGACAACACCGCCGGAAAGGGCGATCTGGACACAGATGCAGTACAGCGAGCGGTCTTACAATATCGCAACACGCCAGACCCAGACACTAAGATATCACCAGCAATGTGTGTATTTGGTCGCATGATACGTGACTTCATCCCGGTGATCCCCGGCAAGTATCTCCCCCACGACACCTGGCGCGACACACTACGTGCCCGCGAAGACGCACAAAAGGCACATCAAGACGCACGAGTACTGGAGCGAACACACCAGGCGCCTGCCCGCACTGGCAGTGGGTGACTATGTTCGCATCCAGAACCAAACTGGACAACACCCGAACAAATGGGACCGCACGGTCGTGGAACAGCATGACCAATACCAGGTCAAAGTCGATGGATCCGGTCGCGTGACGCTCCGCAACCGTCGTTTCCTACGGAAGTTCACACCGATCACTTCCCCGGAACCGCCTCGGCCAATCGATGTAGACCTCGGCACGAGACTAGCCCCGACCCCGCCGCCCCCACGTACGATCCCACCGATGTTGCCATCGCCGCCATCGCCGCCCGACGTGGCCCCCACCACACCTGCTGGCCCGGCTCCGGCCCCAGACGTGACTCACCGCTCACCGTCTCACGGCTCACCATCTCCCGTGGCCCCTACGGCTGTCACTACGCCGTCACACCACCCTACACTGGACATCGCTACCCCGAGCCGCCCGATAATGCCGAGCTCGATACCACCAGCTAGACGTATCATACCGCTGACGTCACCGTTGCCACCAAAGGCACCTCCAGAACCTGCTGTGAGACGCTCTTCAAGAATCCTCGCGACGCGTCACAGATCGGACACTTGGCACGACAGATGTATCCGGGTCGCCTGAAGTTTGTACAGGAAGCGTTCCGAGACGCCACGTCACTCCCGTACGGTTATCTCCTCGTCGATCTGAAACAGGGCACGCTCGACGATATGCGTCTGCGCACGGGTGTCCTTCCGGACGATAGTGTCCAGTACGTGTACCAACCCAAGGTATAAGACGTCCGCGCAGCACCTCGTTCCTTCAGTCGCAGCATGCTCGTGAAGACAACAGCATGTCCGAACTCGTGAAGAAACACATCCTCTGCATACAGACGCTAAACAGATACAAGAGCACGAAATTGAGACGAGCCATCATCAGAAACGCCGACGCCGATCTGTTGTGTGCACTAGCCGAGTGTGCCTACAACATATTGAAGAAGAACTTGCCCTTGACCGACGCGCAGAGACGTGCTCTGAACGTGTACAAAACAAACCTACGTGCTTTGGCACAGAGAGACGCACCTGCAGCGAGGAGACGTCGCATCTTGCTACGGGGTAACAACCAGGGCGGAAGAGGACAGACCGGTGGTTTCCTGTCGGCACTGCTGGCACCTTTGGCAGGTGCGGTCTTGCTACCCTTGCTAAAACAGGTGCTACTCAAGTAGACAACGATGGAACACGTACGGAAGATGGCCTTGGTAGATCCGCGACTGTTGGACAGTCTACGCGCACCGGCACCGACGGATACCCTAGGACGCAAAGTACAGGTACTCGACGACGAGATGAAAGTCATACTCGACAGACAAGATCTCACCGACGGTGACAAGGTCGTCATGTATAATCAAGTGTTGCAACGCTACAACGCGTTGTCCGATCGACGCACGCGCGAACCGATGCGCGTGATAACGGTCAACAAGGACACGTCCCCGGTGGTCACGGCGGCGGCGGTGGTGGCGGGAACTAATACGGATCCGACCCCTCCGGAGGTGGGGGTGGAAGCGGAAGTCATCGACAGTGTTCCCAAACGCCTCCAGGCCAAAGCCAGACGACTGATGGAACGTCTGAAACGAGACGTCGCGTGGAATGCGCGCGGAGAGCTTATGAACAAAGGCGTAGCGGTACCCGGAAGTAACGTGGTGGACCTCGTGAACGATTTGTTGCGTCAGCGCAAGACCATCGGCTCTCCAACGGGGTGGCAGGTGTTTGCACATCAACTCGGCGACATGAATCTGCCTATGGAGTTGGTGGGTAACGAGGCCAGGAGACTGGCCATTCGACAGGAACAAAGGAAGCGTGCCATAGAAGCGGCGGCCACACGATCGCTCGGTAGAGCACGTCGAACGCTGCAGTGGACACCCCTCTCGCGGAGACGATCTCGAATGAGTCCGTCTACTCTACCTACACCACCGACGTCGACTAGTAGGACATGGGAGCGTCTCGAATAAAAGAGACGCATCATCTCGATTCACCGACATAATGTGTGATCTACGGGACAGTCTAACACGTCTGTTTACCGGTGTTGCTTACAGCGGACTTCCCATCGTGTGCGGGATTACCATCGATTATATCATACGTACGTCATCATGGGGCGCCGTCGTAAACAGCTGGAGGACGTCTACTTCAACCCCTCCAAGGTGGGTAGTTACGGAGGAATCGCGTCTTTGCGACGAACCGCCATACCACGCGTACCGAGAAAAATCGTCGAACAATGGCTATCGGAACAGAACGCCTATACACTACATAAACCGGTCAGAGTTCGTTTCAAGCGTCGGCGCACGATCGTCGGAGGACGGGATCAACAGTGGCAGGCCGATCTCGTTGACGTGTCCAGTCTGAAAAAAGAAAACGACGGTACAACGTTCCTGCTCACGGTGATCGACGTCTTCTCGAAAGTCGCCCGATGCGTTCCACTGAAGAGCAAGTCGGCGACGTCTGTGTCGAAGGCACTGAACGGTCTCTTCACCGACATTCAACCACTGTCGTTGCAGACCGATAGAGGTCTGGAATTCTATAACCGTAGCGTTCGGGGTGTATTGGACAGATACGGTATCCACCACTTCTCCACCTTCAACGCAGAGATCAAGGCGAGCATCGTGGAACGCTTCAATCGCACACTAATGTCACGTATGTGGCGATACCTGACACACAAAGAAGCGTGGCGGTACATCGATATCCTTCCGGATCTGGTGCGCACGTACAACGACACACCTCACCGCAGTATCGGGATGTCTCCGTCACAGGTGGATGCGACTAATCAGGAAGAGGTGTGGCAGCGTCTGTACGGTGGTCATCACGGTAAGGGTGTACCCAAGTACCACGTGGGGGATCGCATACGTATCAGCAAGGCTAAGAGACGGTTCGATAAAGGTTACACGATAAATTGGACAGAGGAACTATTCACGATACGCGAAGTCCATCCGTCCGATCCACCCATCTATCGTCTAACGGACGATCTCGGCGAGATACTGGACGGTACCTTCTACGAACCGGAGATGCAGAAGGTGACGGTTCCGGTCGATAAACTGTACCGTGTGGAATCAATAGTACAGCGCCGCAAGGTAGGCAGGCGACGGGAGGTGTTGGTGAAATGGGTCGGATATCCTTCGAAGTTCAACAGCTGGATCGATGCCAAGGGTCTCGTCGGACTATAAAGACTAATTGTGCGTCCGTCACGATGTCAGTCGTCCACGTATGGCAGACGAGACAACATCACGCATCACCGTTAGCGACGAAGAAGAAGAAGAAGAAGAAGAAGACGACGTCGACACTCTACCGCCACCACCACTAAAGAAAGAGAGGACTCCGTGGCACATATTCGGTACCGCGTGTCCCAAAGAGGAGATCGTCTTTCTGTGTCAGGTCGTCGTCTTGTACACGGTCATCTTGGTCAGCATCTACAACCTGACGTTTGGCCACCACGATCCGACTCTGTGGACGGCCCTGTTGAACAGTTCGTTGGGTTACCTGCTACCCAGTCCGACGTTGAAACAACAACAACATGGAACCGAGTGATTTCTATCTCACGTTGCCCAGCAATGCTTCCATGCACACGCACCCCGACAACACGCTGACCCACTACATCACGACGCTACCGAAACGTATCCTACTACGGGGACAATGGGAATGCGGTCTGGTGGAGGTACAGTACCCACACAGTTGGTACAACATCGTAGACGATGACGCGGGGTTCGCTGTGACACTACCGATAGACGAAGAGCACCCACGGTCCCTGCACACGAAGACTATCCGAATCGGAAGCGGATACTATAAAGATCCGTGGTCACTGATCCTCTCCATTAACGCCTCTCTACGTCGTGTGGTGGGAGAGGGACGAGTGAAACTGAGCTACAACATCATTACGCATAAGGTATCGGTGCACATGGCACCGAATACCGTCTTCCGTGCTGCTATACTGACTGCCGTTCTCGGCTTTCGTACCACTACGCTGGAGTATCTCCCGAAGTTCAAGGTATTGATCACGGAAGCCGACACCGTGATCACCATGGAACGAGGGCTCGACTCACTCTACATCTATACGGATGTCGTGGAACCACGAGTTGTTGGTGACAGTCTCGTGCCGCTGCTGCGCATCATCCCAGTGAGCGGTCGCCATGGCGACATCGTATCGAAGACCTCCGATAAGATTCACTACGTACCCGTGCTCTACAAAGAATTTGGCACGATCGAGATAGATATAAGGGACGACACCGGAAATCGCGTGCCATTCGAGGTTGGTAAGGTGACGGTGACACTTCATTTCCAACGGCAACGGACGGCACTGTTCTAGAGAGAGAGAGAGAGAGAGAGAGAGAGAGAGAGAGAGAGAGAGAGAGAGAGATGAATTACACCGACTACTACGATCGTCAAGCGGGAGGTGCGATTCCTTATTTCGTGGGTGCCCGACACCAACGGGGACACGGCCTGGGAAGTCTATTCGGAAGTCTACTGCGTAGCGTCATGCCACTCGTCAAGAGAGGAGCCGTGGCGTTGGGAAAGAGAGCTCTGTCGACCGGCGCACGCATAGCCGACGACGTCCTGTCGGGACAGAACATCAGAACGGCCGCCAAACGTCGCGTCACCACTGCCGGTAGAGATATGATGAGTGATCTCTTGACCCCTGGCGTGCGACCACGTAAGCGTATAAGACGAACACACCCTGCGAAACGAGTCAATACACCAGCGAGACGTCGGAGGAAACAGCAGAAACCGAAGGTACGTCGTGAACCCGATATATTCGACGATGGCGTTCGTTCATAAACTATCGTGTGAGGGACTCAAGAGCGAACTCGATCTCTTCTCCGTACCTCTGACTCAGACCGCCATCATCGACAGTCACACGGTCCATCACCAGCCGGTGTTCTCGCTCGACTCGGGTGGCCCGATCGAATTCGTCGTACCCGGTTCGGGAGACGATTACTTGGATCTCGCCGACACGAAACTATACGTTCGGGCGAAGGTGACGCGTGCCGACGGAAGTGATCTCGACCCCGCCGATCCCGTCGCTCCCGTGAATAACTGGCTCCATTCGCTGTTCGGTCAGGTCGATTTCTACCTGAACGGAACGCTCGTGACTCCCTCGACCAACACGTATCCATACCGTGCCTACATAGAGACGCTGCTCAGTTACGGTGACGATGCCAAGGAGACGCAACTGACGAGTCAGATGTGGTACAAGGACACGGCCGGTCGTATGGACGCCGTCGTCATTGATGGTGCCGATCCGACAGCCAACGCGGGGTTCGTTGCCAGACGCCACATGATCGCCCAGAGTCGTGTGGTCGACATGATAGGTCGTGTTCACGTCGACCTCTTGCTTCAGGATAAACTCCTCATCAACGGGGTCGAGCTCAAGATGCGTTTCGTACGCAGCAAGGATGCGTTCGCGCTCATTGCTGGTGGAGCCAACCCCGCCTACAAGATACAGATCGTCAACGCTACACTGTTCGTCAAGAAAGTCACCCTGAACCCGAGTGTGCAGATGGCCCACATCAAAGCCCTCGAAAAGGCCACCGCCAAGTATCCGCTGCGACCTGTCGAATGCAAGGTCTACTCTATTCCCACAGGTACCCATTCGTACACGAGCGAGAACCTCTTTCTTGGTACTATTCCGAAACGTCTTGTGATATGTTGCATCGATAACGACGCCTACAACGGATGCTACGACAAAAATCCCTTTCACGCTAAAAACAACCACATGAACTTCTTCGCCGTGTACGTCGACGGACGACAGATACCCGCCAAACCTTTCCAGCCCGACTTCGACAACAACCTCTTTGTCAGATGCTACCATAACCTGTTCACCTCGACGGGTAAGGCGTGGCAGGACGAAGGGAACGGCTTGACTCGCTACGACTTCCGACACGGCTACACCTTCTTCGGCGTGGACCTCACCCCCGATGCGTGCGACGACTGCTGCTTCCATCTGGTACAAAAGGGCAACTTGCGCGTCGAGATTCATTTCCGCGACGCACTGACAACCACTGTGAACGTCGTCGCCTACGCCGAGTTCGAGAAGGTGCTGGAGATCGACAGGAATCGTAACGTCATCTACGACAACTGATGGAAACCATGCAGCTCGTCCGTCTACTCACCCGCGATACGCACGCCCGTGTCGTCATGCGCGGGATCGTACCCAAAGACGTACTCCTCGAACTCCAGATAGACGCTTACCCCGTCGCCTTCGTGTGCAACACGCACGACACGGGTAAACCCGGAGAACATTGGATAGCTATCTACGTAGATGCCAACGGTTGCGGCGAATACTTCTGCTCTTACGGCTTGCCGCCACGACACGTCGAGTTTCGACGTTTCTTGAATAAACATTGTGTAACGTGGACTCATAATTCTAAGAGACTGCAGAGTCCCGTGTCTAACGTTTGTGGACGATACTGTGTTGCTTATCTCATGTTTCGATGTCGTGGACTTGTCATGAAGGATTTCGTAAAAGGTTTCGGCCCTGATCTGGTAGCAAACGATTGCCGCGTATTCGATTGGCTTAAACAACTGCAATAACCGTGTTTCATTAACGAACAGATATCATCATCATCGTCATTAACGATTCGAGCCTATGGCGCGGTGGTCACACACCCGTAAGCTCACGACCTCTGATGCGGTGTTCACTCACCCGTAAGTCGTACCATCATCGTCATCCCACGAGCCACTGGCGTGGTCGTATTGACCCCTAAGCTCACGACCTCTGTCGTGGTGTTCACTCACCCACAAGTCTTGATGTTCGTGTACTTCGCTTAATAAAACACGGTTTCATATTATACGCCTGTATCATTCGTCAATAAAATACGTGTGCACTCGTATACTCTTGTGTTTCGTTAGTTCTTTCATACACGTACATTCATACACTCCCCTCACATACACGTGCATTCATACACAACTAATACCTCTCTACACTCCTCGTTATCATTAACAACCTAATCAACTTTCAAACTGTGGTTTTTAATAGTTATTCCCTTAGTACTAATTCTTCATACATACATACATCACATGTTTTAAAGTCCGAGTCGCTAGGTGGCACTACGGGCGCTTAGGTATACTTCTTTCCGCTAGGTGGCGCAGGTCACGTGACTATTCACTTTGCTCAGGGGGGGAGGCTTTCGAAACCTCCCTAATATCGCTTAAACTCCTCAGGATACCGATCCAAAATCGCCTACATACTACTCACGTGATTACAGTGTTTGAAATTGTATGCACATTATCACATGTAGAATATTGATCTCGTGTTGTATTACAACATTAATATGCATTAGACGACATCGTTGTACCCGTGCTCTATAATTGCACAATCATCAAGCTTTAGCAAGTATATTTTAATAACGATCAGAGAGACACCTATTATGACAAGACGAGATCGCTAAAACAAGAGTCACCCTTCTGCTTATATTAGTAACACAAAATTTAACAATTACACGTGGAATTTTTTTTTCTTTTACCACTATTTGAAATGTATCATACCTTAGGATTATCCAGTAGATTGGACATACTCGTGTTATTATACAGTCCGTTAACAATACGTCACAATAAAATTAATTACATTAACAAGCAAAAATATAAATCCTCTGCATGGCGCTTCTAAAACACACACGTACACACACCCACGCACGCACGCACGCACGCACGCACGCACTCGCACACATACGCACCACACACAAACACACACGCGCGCGCGCGCACGCATGCACACACACAGCCGCTGTTTGTCCAGCTATTTTTGGCCAAACCGCTTCCATCACCAAATCACCCCACCCACCTATGCAACCATGGACGGATCAAGAGGGGGGGGGGGCAATATTTCCAACTGCATCCCCTTGAGGCTAAAAAATCCTCCACTGGCGGCCAAGCCAAATTCACACTGGGTGAGTTAAGCCGGAGCTTCACCATCATTCCGTTGTCGCCACTCGGCCGTCGCGCTGTCGGAATATGACATCGCAAGACAGGCTGGGGGTGGATGCTGTTGAAGATTTTTGGCGGCGACGTCTACAATTTCGGATGCTCACCAAGATCCTCCAATTGCACCCCTTTGTGGCTCACCTAAACAGGGGCACATCCCAAAGGTCTAGTGGGCAAGGAACTGGGGGCACACTAAAAACGTCTGAGGGGCATACCACTCTAGCGCAGGCACAGTGCCGCCAAATTCCAAAGTCCTATAGGCCTTATATGTCTATAAATCATTACTTTTACACCTCGCAGAGATCACATTACCCCAATCCTGAAAGAACTGCACTGGCTACCTGTGAAATGTCGAATCGAATTCAAGATTCTTATGCATGTGTATCGATGTCTGAACGGCACCGGACCAATGTACCTGGAGAACATGCTGAAGACACAGTGCTCTGCAGGGCGCACACGTTCGTCCCAACAATATCTGCTACATGTGCCGCGAACGAAGCTTGTTAGTTTTGGTGATCGTGCATTCGAAGTGATAGGACCTCGATTATGGAATCTGCTGCCGTTTCACATAAAATGTAGTGGAAACCTAACACTGTTCAAACGGACTCTGAAAACACACATGTTCAAAGCGGAATACTGTTGACATTTTACTTTCTTTGACATTTTACTCCTAAACTTATATTTTATTTATCTACCCACGATTGCATATATGTAAATATTATATATATTATTTATTCTATATATATACATAAAGTATCTTATATATCTTAATAATGTTTAAATAACAGCTTTATATATACATATTTTTATTTATCTATTTTTAGTAATTAAATAAAATTGTTCTGTTTTTATAATTATTATATCAAATTTGTATTTTATATCTACTGTGCACATACCTTTGCTAAATTTTAATGTTTTATGATATTAGCTTCTTGTACAGCGCTCTGAGCATTTTATTGGAAATTGCGCTCTATAAAAAATAAATATTATTATTATTATGTGCCCCAGCCCCAGCATGTGCCCCACGGCCCCACCCTGGATCCGCCTATGTACATAATCCTATACTTTGTGCCAGCGTATTCGACCACCCCTGAGCTCGCACCATTGTATTGCCCCAGGGTTGAGACAAAGTGTTTGTCTGATTGTTTATTTGTTTATCTGCCTGTCTGCCTGTCTGCCTGCCTGTCTGTCTGGCTGGCTGTCTCTCTGTATGTCTATCTGTCTGTCTGTCTGTCTGTCTGTCTGTCTGTCTGTCTGTCTGTCTGTCTGTCTGTCTGTCAGTCTGTGTGTCGGTAAGTAGATACTTATTATGTTTTTAGCAATCGACCCAGTGCTTCGTGAAAGCTCAGCCCTCGTTAAGTTTATGTGATGAAGTTAATGTGTTTCTACAAAACACAGTCAATACTTTAAATTATGCATCGCAATAATTGCCAAGCATTCACAGAACAAAGAGAATAATGTACGAGACCCCCCCAAGTGGCCGCACACCACGCGCCCTCTCATGTATTAGGAGCAGTTGTAGCTCAGTGGTATAGGAGGTCTTGATTTTTGCGCGTTCGTCTCTGCCAGAAGGCGTTTGAAAAGCTGGAGGCTTGGGCTACGACCACGAACGTAGTTCACGATCTTCACGACGGCGCTCAGTACCTCTTGCATTTTCATTGATTTGCTACATAGGCGTTCTTGAGGGATATATGATGTATTGGACCTGAAGAGATTCGCATTGGCACCTGCATCGTATTGAACGTTTCCAATCAGCGAAACAACTCCTTTTGTTCTTCCTCCCACGGAAGGTGCACCACACAAACGTATAATTATATTGTCATCCCACGGGTCGCATTGTGTGCAATCTCGCGTTTAGTCCGCGGGCCGCATGAAAAAGCTTCCGGGCCGCAGTTGGCCCGCGGGCCGCAGGTTGCCGACCTTTGCTTTAAGTTCTACTGGTTATGAAGTAAAGTCCTGTACGGCGTTAATATGACACCATTAGGGGCTCCAATGTAAGGGTTCCTTGTATTATAAACTATCCGAATAGCCGGAAATGGTACTTATTGCTTTAATTCCTTTGCCTTAATTTCTTTACTGGTTAAAACACTGTTTTACAACGGGTGTAACTGACAAACCATGATTTCCATGAATCATCTAACAATTAAAATTACATACTCTCTAACAAAAACAGAAGTAAAACATAGACAAACATACAGATAGAGACAGAAAACAGAAGCAGAGAGGTAGACAGACAGAGATAGAGACACAGATTGATTCAGACAAAGACAGACAGAGATAGAGACAGAGAGACAGAGGGATGCAGACAAAGACAGACAGAGACAGAGACAGAGAGACAAGGGGATACAGAAAAAGACAGATGGAGATAGACTAAACAGAGATCGACATAAATAGAGAGATATATATACGAGCAGAGAGATATACGACATTACAGAGGGACATACACATACATTCAGAGAGAGAGAGAGGGGAGAGAGGGAGAAAGGGAGAAAGAGGGAGTTGGAGAGGGAGAGCCATACAGGCAGACAGACAGACAGCCAGACAGACAAACAGAGACCGACAGGGAAACAAAGAGTCGGTGAGACAAAGAGACAGAGTGACAAAGTGAAAGACAGACAATGAGACAGAGCAACAAAGACAGACAGATAGATCATTTTTTATATAGATAGACAGAGAGACAGAGAGAGAGAGAGAGAGAGAGGGAGAGAGAGAGAGAGAGAGAGAGAGAGAGAGAGAGAGAGAGAGAGAGAGAGAGAGAGAGAAGAGAGAGAGAGAGAGAGAGAGAGAGAGAGAGAGAGAGAGAGAGAGAGAGAGAGAGAGAGAGAGAGAGAGAGAGAGAGAGAGACATTACATACATACTTTCATTCATACATACATACATACATACATACATTCATACATACATAGAGAGAGAGAGAGAGAGAGAGAGAGAGAGAGAGAGAGAGAGAGAGAGAGAGAGAGAGAGAGAGAGAGAGAGAGAGAGAGAGAGAGAGAGAGAGAGAGACAGAGAGAGCGAGAGACAGAGAGAGATTGAGAGAGAGCGGGGGGGCAGACAGACAAACGGAGTCAAACATCGACAGACTGCGACAGACATAGACAAACACAGACATACAGAAATGGACGTAGGCAGACAGAGGAAGACAGAGACAGAGAAAAACTGAGACTGACAGAGACATACACAGAGACACACATAGATACATGAGGAAAGTGGGAGACGGGGACACTGACGGCCAATAACAGCCGTACTGCAGAAAAGCCGTACAACTATACACATAGTGCGCCAGTTAAGAAGATTGACAGACGGACAGATGCACAGATAGACAGAGAGAGAGACAGCCAGACAGAGAAATACAAAGATACACAGAGAGCAGAGAGGTCGTCAAATTGCTGCATGTCAATCCGTCATGTAAGTATAGGTCCCGAGAGATTGCTGCTTTGGCTACTGTAGGGACACTAAACATACAGTTTCGTTCACTGGTATCGACGACGGAAACTAGAGAAATACAGTTTGTCATTTATCACTCACACTGTTGTTTGTTATCGTCTTTATTGTGCTTATGTTTACGGTTCTAAAATGGTGACCCTGACGTGATCTTTCTAGAGACTTAGTTGAGATCAAGATACATTCTGTGCTCAATCAAACGTAACAATCGCACAATAGACAGTGATAAAGTGCAGCTTCCGTGAAATTGGTTAGTGCTAACCTGATCGCCAGAGGCGCCGCTGTGCACATCGACGCACCATAGAACGCTGACATTGCGCCATCTAGCGGGTTGTGTCACACTAAACGTCTTCCACTGTGACTGAGCGCCTCCATACCATTATCGTGCGTCGTTCGACGGCAGAGCGACGAATCACGAATATTGTGAACAGATTTAATAAAGTGAAAACCAACGACAATGCACATCAGACGGTGAAAGATTTGCGTGCAGATATGCGGAGCGCGTTGCAGGCGTTTTGCGAAGTCGATCGACAGTTGGCGCCATTACTAGAGGCTGCGGAGGCGAACGCATTGCCGACGGACAAACCGGCCACCTCGCGCACCGTCAGCGAGGACATTCTAGATTCCGAAGAGTATGTAACGACTGCAGAAGACATGCTGTTTGAGGCGGGATGCTACGTTGACAGCCACCAGCCTCAGCCTTCGACCACCTCGACTGAGGCGTCTACTGCCTCCATCCCGTCACGAGGACAGAAAGTGTCATTCCGACCAATGACTCACGACGACTGTCCCTTGTGGTTCGCGCAGCTGGAAGATGTGTTTCAATCACAAGGCATTACGTCGCAAATCAACAAGTTTGCTGCACTAACAACTCTGTTAACAGAGGAAGAGGCGTACGTGGTGCGGGATTTGACGATGCTGCGCAGCGAGCGTCCCGCCGATGTTTTTGAAACGGCGAAGTCGCTCTTCGTCCAACGTTTCGAGCTGACCGTCCACCAGCGGCTCACACGTGCCCTCGCCATGGGCGGAATGGAGGCCGACGAGAAGCCTTCACAGTGGATGGCTCGCTTCAGGCACGCGGGTGGTGATTGGACGCGGGAAGACGTCGAACGTTGGGCACTCCTGCGACGCCTTCCGTCCTCGCTACGAACAACGCTTGAGATGCCATCGCCACCACTGCCCATGGAGGAGTTGTTGCGCAAGGCGGATGCACTCTATGTCACGCTACCTCCCGCAACAGTGTCTAACGTCAACGTGACGTCGCCTGAACTCGTCACCGCTGTCTACGCGTGCGACGTTTCGGCTGTCAGCGCATTATTCCGAAATCGTGGGAGTGACAAACACAATGATGACAGAAAGTCGAAATCACGCGAAGCAGTCAGATTGAAATCGAACATTGTACACTGCTGGTATCATCAGAAGTTCGGCGATCAGGCAAATTTCTGCAGTGGACCGCCTTGCCCGCGACATCGTCCTGACTTGCCAAAGGGAAAGAGTGCGCGTTCGGGAAACGCCACGGGCGGTCAGTAATCGGCGTCGTGACTGGCTCGCCCGCCTCACTCAACAAACGACTCCTCTTCGTAGCGGATTTCTTAGTGGACTGTGGTTCGGCAGTATCAGTTTTACCGCCGACTCCTGAGGAGAAACGCTCTCCCAGTCCCACCGAGCACAATCTGTCAGCTGCAAACGGACAAAGCCTCCGTACTTTTGGCCGACGCAGTGCTTACTTCATCTTTCTTGGCCGCCCGTGTTCACATGACATGATTGTGGCTGACGTCGTCCACCCTATTCTCGGCATGGACTTCTTGCAAGATGGAGACTGGAAACGCTGCATCATCGACGAGGCGTTGTCTCACTGATCGCTACACGATGGAAGAGTTTCCGGTCGACACAAAAACATCATCTGTTTTTTCGCTGATTCCTGCCACGAGTAGGCCACAACCGGCCCTATGCTACAGTGAAGAACTCAAGCACACGGCTGCTGGAGAAGACTTTGAGTTTTTGTGGGCAGAGTTCCCCGAAGTCACCGAGCCTAGTTTGAGTAAACTAGTCACTATGACTACAGCTTCACATCGTCACTGATGGCTCACCTGTTTACACACCGTGCCGGAAACTTCACGGCGAAAAAAAGACACAGGTGGAGGAGCAACTTCGTCAGTGGGAAAGACAGGAAATAATCCAAAGGTGTGAATCCAACTGGGCTTCACCTATCCACGCAGTTAAGAAGTCAAATGGCTCCTGGCGAGTATGTGGAGACTTCCGTCGTCTGAATGCCATGACCAAACTCGATAGATATCCGCTCCCTGCACTGTCTACCTTCAACGGACGACTCGCGGGTTGCACAGTGTTCAGCAAGGTTGATCTGAAACAAGCGTTTCAGCAAGTGTGCGTCGAAGAGTCGTCCCAGGAAAACACAGCGATCATCACTACGCTCGGTCTCTTCAAGTTCCTCCGCATGCCATACGGTTTGAAAAACGCGGCGCAATGTTTTCAGCGCAATGTACATCAGTTGCTTAGCGATTTGCCATTCGCACACTTTGTTTATATGGATGATCTGATCGTAGGCAGCTCGAACAGAGAGGAACATGTGAGGGAACTGAGACGACTCTTCCAGCGTCTAAAGGAGACGGGGTTACTGCTGAACCGGGACAAGTGTTAACTTGGACGTGCATCACTTACGTTTCTTGGTCACGTGGTAGATTCGCAAGGCATTACAATTCCCCAAGTAGAGGCCATCAGACGGTTTCCGGTGCCAACGACCCCAAAAGAGTTGGAACGCTTCTTGGGAATCTGTGCATTTTTCCATCGCTTCGTGCCGCATGCATCTGGGAAAATGGCATCGCTTTCACGATTGAAGAGCGTCAATCGCCAGAAGGATTTCGAAGAGGCGTGGCTGCCGGAACATGACCACGCGTTTGCCGACGTGAAAGCCGCGATCGCTACCGCCACTCTACTCGTCCACCCTCTACTAGACGCGCCGACCGAGATTTGGTGTGATGCGTCCAACATCGCGGTTGGGGCTGTTCTTGTTCAACTTCAACGCGGAATGTGGAAACCGAACTGCTTTTGGAGTAGGCAACTTAACAAAGCACAGCGCAACTACTCGGCCACGGACCGAGAACTGCTCGCTGTGTCATATTCGGTAGACAAGTCCCGTTCGTACCTCGAAGGTCAGCCTATCATCGTTCGGACGGACCACAAGCCTCTTGTTGGTTCCGTTACCAAGAAGGCTGACACTGCACTTCCGCGGCGCCATTTACTCAAAATCGCACAGTTTGTGGAACAACTACACTACCTGAAGGGAGAACGGAACGGCGTCGCTGTTGCACAGTCTCGGGTGCTGTTGCAGTCGAAAGTCACCACCGCGATGAACGCCATCGGCATCTGGTCGTCGCAGCAGGATGATCTGTGCCATGCAGATACCTTACCGACAGAAGGATCGCGTCATGCGATACAGGAAGACGTGCTCGTTGATCAGATGTTCGTACAGCGACTCAAACATTAGCGAGACATGCATAGGAAGCAACGCCGTCACTCAATGTTGCCAATACGTCATTGGCAGACTGCGTGACAACACCGGCTTCATCAGAGGTGTCAACTTCGTCTTTACCCTCCACTCGTCATGAGTTCTCAGACGCTGATAACCGTACTGCGTCAGTGCAAGCGTGTTGTGCGATGTTCACACCACGACCAGCACAACTCGTCGCCTTGCCTTCACCTTCAGATATCCGGTCTGTACAAGAAAGCGATCAGCCATTGCAGAACTGGATTGCTCATCATCGTTCTTCTGCATCCAGGTTCAGACCAGCCTTGGTCGAATGTGAGGACGACACTAGTGTATGGGCGGACATCAGCGCTACGCCCACGCGCATTCTCGTTCCGACCACGCTACAGCGCATTGTGTTTGACAATCTCCATCGTCTCGCACACCCAGGTTTAAAGGCCGGACTGATCCTCATCAAGCGTTCCTACTGGTGGCAAGGTATCAGCAGGGATGTCGCGAAATGGACGAAATCGTGTGAATCTTGCCAGAAAGCCAAGATTCACGTGCATACGAAAATGCCACTGGAACGATTGCCTGCGCCTACTAAACGATTCAGCCATATTCACATCGATATAGTTGGTCCACTAAACCCAGCGTGTGAAGGCAAGAACACTTTGCTTACTATCATCGACAGATGGACAGGCTGGCCAGAGGCTTACCCCATGACGATGCACGGTGAAGCAGCAAACGCTAAAGCATGTTCAACGGTGCTAGTGCGTGAGTGGCTCTCCAGGTAGGGCGTGCCAGATGTCATCACATCCGACCGCGGCTCACAGTTCGTGTCAGACTTGTGGTTGGAGGTTTGCAGCCTGATGGGAATTGCACGAGACCCAACTACAAGTTACCATCCCCAGCACAATGGGAAAATTGAACGTATACATCGTTGTTTGAAGAACTCTCTTCGTGCCCGTCTTCTCGGACGAACGAATTGGCTAGCAGAACTCCCGTGGGTGTTGCTTGGATTGAGAGCGGCAGCTAACCTCGACACGGGTGTTTCTCCGTCCATCCTAGTCACTGGTCAGCAACCTGCACTACCAGGCCAGCTGGTTGTGCAACGAGCTAGTATCGATGACACCTCCTCGTTCGGCAAAGAGTTGTCATCGACTATGGCGGCTCAGACATTCAACGGAAATCCGCGGCATGGAAAACAGCGAGGTCGCTCACATGTTCCGCACGATCTGTGGACGGCGACGCGAGTGTTGGTGCGCGCAGACAAGGTGCAACCGTCACTCGTTCCGAAGTACACGGGCCCATTTCGGGTTTTGCGCCGCTGGGGCAAGTGCTTCCGTCTGCAGATGGATAATCGCGAGGATACTGTCTCAGTGGACAGACTACGACCTTTCTACGAGGACGAGACGGATCGTCGTGAACCGACCACCGACGTCGTCGGCACAGCAAACGGCGACAGGAACGAAGATCGTGTGGAAGACTTGGTCGTGCGGCGGTCTAACAGAACAGTGCGTCCGCCGATTCGATTCAGAGACATTGCCTAAAACGCTACTGTCGTGACTGGCGCGGGGTATACTGTAGGGACACTAAACATACAGTTTCGTTGTGTATAGTTCGCTAGTTGGTATCGTAAGTTGAACTCTATGTCCTGTGTGACATGGCAAACAGTGCCATGTCACACAGAACAAAGAGAATGCTGCTTTGGATAATACATGAGAGGCCGCGTCGTGTATAGCTCGCTAGTTGGTCTCGTAAGTTGAACTCTTTGTCCTGTGTGACATGGCTAACTGGGCCATGTCACACAGAACAAAGAGAATGCTGCTTTGGATAATACATGAGAGGCCGAGGGGTGAACATCCCGCTAGTTGGTCTCGTAAGTTGAACTCTTTGTCCTGTGTGACGTGGCAAACAATTCTCCATAGAATACGACGCATAATGTATACGTTTGACCGGGTTAATGGAAGAGTGAGAGACGGGTGAGAGGGGAGAGAGAAAGAAAGACTGAGACGGAGAGAGAGAATGAAAGAGAGAGGGGGGGTAGGGAGAAAGGGAGAGAGAGAGGGAGTGGGATATAGCAACATGGAGAGAGAGAGGGGGGTATGGGTCGTAGAAGTATTGTTCCATTATTCAAGCCTAGATATGTTGTGTGGCTGTCGATCGTGGGAGAACTCTTTGGATAATACATGAGAGGCCGTGTGGCGTGCGGCCCAGTGGGGAGATCCCGTCCATTCCATCTCTTTGTTCGATGAATGCTTGGCAATTATTGCGTTGCATAATTTAAAGTATTCACTGTGTTTTGTGGAAACACGTTAACTTCATCACATAAACGTAACGAGGCCTGAGCTTTCACGAAGCACTGGGGCGATTGGGAAAAATATAATTAGTAACTACTAACCGACAGCCAGACAGACATACAGACAGACAGACGTACAGACAAACAGGCAGAGAAACAAACAGACTGAGAGACAAACAGAGAAACAGTCAGAGAAACACTTTGTCCCAACCCTACTGCAAGATTCATCTTCAAAACAGCATTTCACTGCTGGACTACTGGGGCAATACAATGGTGCGAGCTCAGGTGTGGTCGGATACGCTTGCATAAAGTATAGCATTATGTCAATAGGCGGATCCAGGGCCGTGGGGCACATGCTGGGGCTGAGGAATATGCTCCCCACAGGCCTTTGGAATTTGGCTGCGCTGTGCCTTCGCGAGAGTGGTGTGCCTCCAGGTTTTGGTGAGCTTCCGAAATTGTGAACGTCGCCGCTAAAAAAATTCAACAGCATCCACCCCAGCCTGTCTTGCGATGTCATATTCCGACAGCGCGACGGCGGAGTGGCGACAACGGAATGATGATGAAGCTCCGGCTCAACTCACCCAGTGTGAATTTGGTTTGGCCGCCAGTGGAGGATTTCTTAGCCTCAAAGGGATGCAGTTGGACATTTTGCCCCCCCCCCCACTGCCCCTCGGACAACCATGTCTTGATACGCCCATGGTGCATAGGTGGGTGGGGTGATTTGGTGATGGAAGCGCTTTGGCCAAAAACAGCTGGACATGCAACGGCTGCGTGTGTTATGTGTGTGTTTGTGTGTGTGTATGTGTTTGTTTGTGTGTGTGTTTGAGTGTGTTGTGTGTGTGTGTGTGTGTGTGTGTGTGTGTGTGTGTGTGTGTGTGTTTAAGAAGCGCCATGCAGAGGATGAATATTTTTGTTGGTTAATGTAATTAAATTTGTTGTGACGTACTGTTGACGGACTGTTTAATAACACGAATATCTACTGGATAATCCTAAGGTATAGTACCTTTAAAATAGTGCTAAAAGACAAAACAAATTAGTACATCGACGTCGTCTAATGCATATTAATGTTGTAACACACCACGAGATCAACATTGTAGATGTGATATCGTGCATACAATTTCAAACACTGTGAATGAAGGGGTTCATCAGCTTGGATTGTTCAAATGGTTCAAATTGTTCAACTGGATAACGATAAATACCTAGTACCTAGGTAGTTATCACTTACTTTCACCTGTGATATATTCTGTTGGTAGGTAGTTATCACTTACTTCCATCTGTGGTGAATTCTGTTGGTAGACCATAATATATCGGGGGTGATAAAGAGTGGTTTAGTGCCAACACCAGTATCTTCCTGTCTTGTACAAGAAACGTTGTACCATGACTGAAGCCACCAGCACCTGGTGGAAATAATACTCTCATTACTGTATATTTTCCGTAGTTCTTCTCTTGAATACAAAACTATAAGAAAGAAATCAATGTATGTACATTCATACAGGACCAAGTGGGTCCAATGACGCAGTGTATACACTGTACACGAATGACATACACTACGACATCTCCATTCTTCAGATTTACTTTGTAATTGCCATAATAGTTGACCTTCTTACTTCGAATTTATTTGTGATATAAATCAGTTTATTGAAACAGGATCTGACAAATTATCCTAGTAAATAACGTCACAAATATTTCGCGGTAGGCTACTTATCACTCCACGACTCATGTGTTCGTATGCTGTGTAAACGAATATTTTATCACAAATTACATATATGTTACTTTATGCCACTTTCTAACGTTGTACGCAAAGTAGCATAGGTATATACAAACTTGCCGTAACTGGTAATATTCAATTAATTGTATATCAAACAAAGTTAATTGTTATGCATTTTTATTCACTGTACACGTAGCACAGCGTATTGATGACTGAACAAAGATAAACAATGAATTAGGAAAGATATAAAATTAACTATAGGCCAAACAGTAACGTCTACCACCATGGACACAACAGCAAAATTGAAAATAAATAATTCCATATTATATACCCTAAGCTGTATAAGATCGCTGCCACACAACATGTAGTTATCACTTACTTCCAACTGTGATGCATTCTGTTGGTAGGTAGTTATCACTTACTTCCACCTGTGATGAATTCTGTTGGTAGGTAGTTATCACTTACTTCCACCTGTGATGCATTCTGTTGGTAGGTAGTTATCACTTACTTCCACCTGTGATTAATTCTGTTGGTAGGTAGTTATCACTTACTTCCACCTGTGATGCATTCTGTTGGTAGGTAGTTATCACTTACTTCCACCTGTGATGAATTCTGTTGGTAGGTAGTTATCACTTACTTCCACCTGTAATGAATTCTGTTGGTAGGTAGTTATCACTTACTTCCAACTGTGATGCATTCTGTTGGTAGGTAGTTATCACTTACACCCACCTGTGATGAATTCTGTTGGTAGGTAGTTATCACTTACTTCCAACTGTAATGAATTCTGTTGGTAGGTAGTTATCACTTACATCCACCTGTGATTAATTCTGTTGGTAGGTAGTTATCACTTACATCCACCTGTGATGAATTATGTTGGTAGATAGTTATCACTTACATCCACCTGTGATGAATTCTGTTGGGAGACCATATCTCGGGGGGTGATGAAGAGTGGTTCAGCTTCAACATCAGTATCTTCTTGTCTTGTACAAGAAACATTGTCCCACGACTGAAGCCACCAGCACCTAAGAGAAATCAATGTTTGTACATTCATACAAGACCAAGCGGGCCCAATGATACAGTATACTCGTTGTCTGCTCGGCGTCTCTCACACGCCCGACCGGGAGCAACTCCGGCCGCTGGGAGCAAGATCCAGTGGGTTAGAGACAGAGACCATCACTCTATGAGTCCGTAACATGTTACACATTTACCCCCTGCGTGGGTTATTTTACTTCCCCTGGCACAGGCACCAGAAAAAAAGACCTCACTATTAATATCAAAAGTAATAAGCATCAATGTATAGGTCATTGACCAACAATGTGTATGTCACTGACCACCAATGTGTAGGCCACTAGCCACCAATGTGTAGTTCACTGACCACCAATGTGTAGTTCACTGACCACCAATGTGTAGGTCACTGACCACAAATGTGTTGGTCACTGACCATCAATGTACAGGTCACTGACCACCAATGTGTAGACCACTGGCCACCAATGTGTAGGCCACTAGCCACCAACGTGTAATTTACCGATCGCGAGATACGGGGTAGGACCTCGAAGGGCAGTTTAATGGGTGCTCAGTTTGGGGCGCTGGGCCGCAGGTTACATTATTCGCCCACTAATTATTAAATAACAGTGTCCAGTATATCACTTGTTTGTGCCGCTACGGCTCACTCAATGTCGTAGTCAACAACGGCGTTGTCAAGTCAACAAAGTGTGCCTGTCGCTATGAATTTATAATACACAATGGCGTCCACGTCACGGAAGGATCGGCGCCTCTGTCGGAGGACTTGAATAAACGTGTAGCAAAGCGGTAAATGTCGAACAGGCGAAACAAAGACACTAATAAGTGTGCCTGGTCACAAGAGAGACACAGATAGATGAAAGTAGCGCTTGTATTGTTTGAAGTATGTATCATAAATGAAATGGGACTGTGCGTAAATTTATATAGTGCGTAAGCCTTCTGAATCAGATCAATTTTATTATTTGCTCCGGCACAATATCAAGGTGCCAAATGGTACTTTACTTTAACAATATTTGCCACCTGATGAGTTCCTACCGAAGAGACTCTTCTTCGACGAACTGGCGGAAGGTCGACGAGAGCGGGGCCTGACAAAGCTGCGTTTCGTAGATATTCTTAAGGACTCCCTAAACAGTTTCGGAATTGACCCGGTCTCCTGGGAAAATCATGCCGCAAACCGTCCTGCCTGGAGACGTCTGGTCTGGAAAGGTGCAACCTCGTTCGAGAGTCAGCGTGTCGAAGCAGCCAGGACCAAACGCGAGGGTCGACAGTGCCAGCTCCATTCGAGTGCGGAACCTGCAGAAAGACATTTCGTGCGAACATTGACCTTATCGGCCACATGCGAACCACCGCAAAAAAATGAAATATCTTCACCGATCCGATGGACAAGATATATATATATATATATATGTACATATATATACACATATATATATATATATATACATATATATATATATACAATATACCAACTAGCTTATTCATCTTTTATCAACTATACGTTTACCCTCAAAAGAAAAGAGCACAATCGATTATAAGTGATGAAATTTTGTTTTCGTGTATAGTACATTTCCCTTTCTGCAGCATTATCGTAGTCTGTTGCAGTTGATGAAACTACGCCGTGTTGCATATTGCTTTTCCTGGCATAGCCACCCGGTAGAAAGATCCAACGACTCTTGTATTCTCTTCCGAAAAATACAGGTATTGTAAGGGAATCACAATTTCAAAGTTTTGATACAGCAGCTGGTGGATTATAAATCAATTTTTATCGAATAACAACTCGGCGTTCTAAAACACAATAACTGGAATGTAACTGCAGAATATCCTCTTCAAGTCACTGGATGAGCAACGTTGAAAGTTGGTCAATATGTAAAATGGCGACATCTCATCAGCTTGAACACAATGAGTCGATGCCTAAGAGTGGGTATATAGTACATATTGTCTCTTCAGGGAGACACAAGCAATGTACGGAGAATAACGTTGCCCAAGTTTTGATACGGCAGCGAAATATTGCAATGTCCAGTTTATTTTTGCTCGACAAGTAAATCGAAAACTAATAAAAATAGGCGCATTTGCTAATACATATTAAATAACAATGGACGTTATGAACGTCGCATTTAGATATTTGCTTCAACTTTTGCAATAAACCTAAATCTACTGAAGATATTTCAAAAACATTATCGCTTTAATGCTGATGATACGTAGAATCCAAAACTTACAACAGTCTATTTTACAATGTTGTTACTCAAAACCCACTGTGCTGTGCGTGGTCATAAATTGTGTATTTCGTCGTCGGGTATAACAAAAACGAACGACATATCTATCAATTGGTGCGCTCGTCGGTGTGGGCCAACAGCGTATCACAGAATGCCAACTTTATTTATCGATTTCTTCCAGTGCGGTGTCAGTTATTGACCACCAAGCCCAAACGCCGCCAGTCGATCGACAGATTACTTAGGCAGCTGTCGTTTGGCAGCATCAGGTATCTTCCTGCGACACATTGAGAGTCAACGAAGATGGGATTGCTCCGTTCGAAAGCGCCGAAGCGTCCACCGCCTCTGCCCCCGCCCGGGCTTCTGATGCGAATTCTGCTCTTGGCATTGGTGTGTTTCTGGGCAAACGACTCTGAAGGTAAGACGTCGGGGTGTTAAAATTTTCAAATATCTGTGTTAACAATATGAAATAATTTTCACTGTCAAGTTTAACCTTGCATGTTTGATAACATTTATAATATCTCATTGGACACTGGTGGATTGTTCAAAATATTCGTATGTATAGAATTCCATAAAACGCAAGCTCAACACAAACTATTTAAATGCAATCGTTATATTTCCACTGTCGACCTATCCAATCTTTCGAACTCTCATCTGTGATCGTCGCTGCATTTGTACAATCTCACCAAATTTATGTTCTAACGCAAATTGCAAAAGGATATTATTTGTAATGTAGGATTTAGCGGCTTAATATTGTGCCGGAGCAAATAATTAATTTGATCTGCATCAGAGGGCTTACGCAATATCTATATTTACATACAGTCCCATTTCATCGCTAATTTCAACTATTTAAGTATCTCTTGTGATCAGTCTCACTTATAATAGCGCCTTTGTTTCGCCTGGTCGCCATTGACCGCTTTGCTGCACTTTTATCCAAGCCCTGCAATGTTGTTATATTCACTCCCCGACAGAGGCGCCGCTCCTTCCGTGACGTGGACGCCATTGTGTATTATAAATTCATAGCGATAGACACACTTTGTAGGCTTGACAACGCCGTTGTTGACTACGACATTGAGTGAGTCGTAGCTGCACAATCAAGTTACACTGTTATTGAATTATTAGTGGGCGAATAATCTGACCTTCGGTCCAGCGCCCCACACTGAGCACCCATTAACCTGCCCCTCGGGGTCCAGCGCCCCACACTTTGCACGCTTTGGCCAGTGACCTATACATTGGTGGTCAGCGACATACACATTGGCGGTCAGTGACATACACATTTGTGGTCATTGACGTACATATTAGTGGTCAATGACATACACATTGGTGGTCAGTGACATACACATTGTTGATCCTTGACGTACACATTGGTGGTCAATGACGTACATGTTGGTGGTCAGTGACATACACATTGGTGTTCCTTGAATTACACATTGGTGGTCAATGACATACACATCGGTGGTCAGTGACGTACATATTAGTGGTCACTGACATACACATTGGTGTTCCTTGACTTACACATTGGTGATCAATGACATACATATTAGTGGTCAGTGACATACACATTGGTGGTCAGTGGCATACACGTTGGTGATCAATGACCTATACATTGGTGGCTGTTACTTTCTTTTAATAGTCAGTTCTTGTTTCTGGTGTCTGTGTCAGGGGAAAAAAAGATCCCACCCAGGGGGCAAATGTGTAACGGACTCATAGAGTGGTGGTCTCTGTCTCTAACCCACTGGATCTTTCTCCCATATGCCGGAGTTGTTCCAGGTCGGGCGTGTGAGAGACGCCGAGCAAACAGCGTGTATACTGTATCATTGGGCCCGCTTGGTCTTGTATGAATGTACAAACATTGATTTCTCTTTTACAGTTTTCTATTCAAGAGTAGAATTACAGAAAAATGAGAGCATTGTTTTCACTAGGTGCTTGTGGCTTCAGTCGTGGGACAATGTTTCTTGTACAAGACACGAAGATACTGATGTTGAAGCCGAACCACTCTTCATCACCCCCGAGATATGGTCTACCAACAGAATTCATCACAGGTGGAAGTAAGTGATAACTACCTACCAACAGAATTCATCACAGGTGGAAGTAAGTGATAACTACCTACCAACAGAATTCATCACAGGTGGAAGTAAGTGATAACTACCTACCAACAGAATTCATCACAGGTGGAAGTAAGTGATAACTACCTACCAACAGAATTCATCACAGGTGGAAGTAAGTGATAACTACCTACCAACAGAATTCATCATAGGTGGAAGTAAGTGATAACTACCTACCAACATAATTAATCACAGGTGGAAGTAAGTGATAACTACCTACCAACAGAATTCATCACAGGTGGAAGGAAGTGATAACTACCTACCAACATAATTCATCACAGGTGGAAGTAAGTGATAACTACCTACCAACATAATTCAGCACAGGTGGATGTAAGTGATAACTACATATTGTTTGGCAGCGATCTTATACAGCTTAGGGTATATAATATGGAATTATATATTTTCAGTTTTGCTGTTGTGTCCATGGTAGTACACGTTACTGTTTGGCCTAAAGTTAATTTTATATCTTTCCTAATTCATTGTTTATCTTTGTTCAGTCATCAATACGCTGTGCTACGTGTACAGTGAATAACAATGCATAACAATTAACTTTGTTTGATATATAATTAATTGAATATTACCAGTTACGGCAGGTTTGTAACTACATATGCTACTTTGCGTACGACGTTAGAAAGTGGCATAAAATAACATATATGTAATTTGTCATAAAACATTCGTTTACTCAGCATACGAACACATATGTCGTGGAGTAATAAGTAGCCTACCGCGAAATATTTGTGGCGTTATTTACTAGGATAATTTTTCAGACACTGTTTCATTAAACTGATTTATAGCACAAATTAATTCGAACAAATCGACAAGAAAAGATCCATTAATTGGTTCATTGTCCTCTGATCTACCAATTGACGATGGGTTTCAGAAAACACAATGTTAGTTAATTAGAGTTATTTACTTGCGTGTTTTTTACACTATTGCCTTTGTTTGGTCTCCCGTGAGTGAGTGTGTTTGTGTTTGTGTGTGTGTGTGTGTCCGTGCGTGAGATTGCGTTTGTGTGTAAGAAGGTCAACTAATATGGCAATTACAAAGTAAATCTGAAGAATGGAGATCTCGTAGTGTATGTCATTCCTTATGTAGCATTTGTTCTAACGATTCTACATTACAACACTATACCTTAACGAAATACGTGAAGTAAAGAATTATTAATCAGATATATGTTTCGTCTCCTCTGATATATCCCTTGTGTGAACTATATTATTATGTGCACTTTCTCGTGGCAGACGTGATGTGATTTGCGTCTTGTTCGATTGTGCCTTTACACCCGAAATATACCATCACATTTCTTTTGTAAAATTATAGTTAATATATATACAAATAAACTAAATATATAAATAAATCAATATATAATTATAGTTAATATATATACACATAAACTAAATGTATAAATAAATCGATAAATATATAATTATAGTTAATATATATACAAATAAACTAAATATATAAATAAATAAATATATAATTATAGTTAATATATATACACATAAACTAAATGTATAAATAAATGGATAAATATATAATTATAGTTAATATATATACAAATAAACTAAATATATAAATAAATAGATAAATATATAATTATAGTTAATATATATACACATAAACTAAATGTATAAATAAATATATAAATATATAATTATAGTTAATATATATACAAATAAACTAAATATATAAATAAATAGATAAATATATAATTATAGTTAATATATATACACATAAACTAAATGTATAAATAAATAGATAAATATATAATTATAGTTAATATATATACAAATAAACTAAATATATAAATAAATAGATAAATATATAATTATAGTTAATATATATACAAATAAACTAAATATATAAATAAATATATAAATATATAATTATAGTTAATACATATACAAATAAACTAAATATATAAATAAATAGATAAATATAATTAAATGATAACCAAAGTAAAAAATACTTGTTAAAAAGTCAGTAGAAATTGCACTAAAATGTAATGAATATGTAAATAAATAAATCATTTAAAAGGTCAATTCCACGGATTCGTTTGATGCTTTCTTATTTGAAATATAAACCCCAACTTTCGCCGCTGTTCACGGTCGAGTCTGCGCAGAGCGTCGACGTCGGCTCGGCAACATAGCTAACGACCTATGCGTCGCCGTTGGCAAAGTCGTTAGCGGTCGACCCTTGTATGTCGTGACACCGGTGAGCTTGTCGGCTGATACCTGTTCAATCTGTTTTCGACGCGTTAGCGACCACTCCGCCAAGCAAGCTCGCGCGGTGCGCTCGATCTCGTCGACGAACGAACGAGAAGAGGTGACGATTGCGATGGCGACAGGTAGTCTTCATATCTTTCGGCGCGATCTTCGATAGAACGATGAGAGACGGTGTCTTTTAGAGTACTGATAGTAAAACTATCGGACGCACACGCGTTAGGGGATCTATCGGTTTGCCTTGCTTTGCTTAGCTTACGTCGAGCGATTCTTCCAGCACGTCGTTGAACATGCTGGCAATCGTGTCTGCTAGCAGGCCAGCCGTGCATTTGAAGAATTCGGCCGGTATGTCGTCGTTCCCGCTGGCTCGGCCGCTGTTCAATTTCCCGATCGCTCGCTTGACTTCAGTATTTGGCGACCCGCGCGTTCAGTTCGGCTGCGTTGCAGATAACGCGTCCAGCGTCGTCGTGGTTCGTTAGCTTGACGGCAGGTTTCCTCGTCATCTCATGAACGGCACGAATCATTTTGCGCCGTCGTGGAGACGTTCAACTTCTGACGCTAGCCTGTCTAGTCTCGCTGAGGCGTTATCGCGAGCTTTTCGGCGCATAGCGTGCAAGATTGTGTTGCGCTGGCGCTTCAGTTCGCATCGGCGGATGGCGTTTGGAGTGTTCTGTAACCATAGTTTCAATTTGCGTTGTTCCTCTGACATTGCCGCCATTTCAACACAGTGTGGGACACCTCGTCTGGCCGCCGGGGCGGTCCGACCGATGGTCAGTTCCGCTGCCGACTTCAGAACATGTTCTACCGTGTTCCATCTCGATCTGGCTGAAGTGTTCGCGTTAACATCCGAAAGCGCTTCCGGCACGATTTCATTAAACCGTGCGCGGAAGTGACCGCGAGCTAACAACTCGGTGTTGTAGCGAACGCGTTTCGCCGAGCTCGATTCGACCCCAAACGTTGACAATTTGCCTGAGGTCGAGCTTTGCGACGAACAGACGGTGGTCGCTATCGATTAATGTGCCGGCGTATGATCGAGAGTCTGTCAATAGCCTTTTGTGTGTCTGTCGGCAGATCTCAAAATCGATCACATTGTATATGGACATCGCCGCAATGTGACCTATCGTCACATCGCGGCGATGTCCTTGCCACGTTGTTTTGTGACGAGCGGCGTGCTGGAGGGCAATGCCGTTGATGTTCCGTCTGCCACACGCGAGTGTTTTCCCATGAATTTATCGTAGAACTTCCTGTAACCAAGCTTGCTATTGAAATCGCCAGCGATGTAAAATAGGGCATCTGACGAGTACCGCGACGTGAGACTTTGTGAGTTCGACGAAGGATTCGTCTTGCTCGGCATTGTTGGTGTTAACGCACTGCGACGTCGGGCCGTATACGTTGAGGATCGTCAACGAGTTGTTGGCGCAGTTGAATTACATCGATTCTGTCACACACTGACCAATAGCGCACGATTCTTTCTTCCAAATGCATTGCGACAGCGAAGGCGAGACCGTAGTGTCGTGACTGTGACTGCAAGCCAAGGAGCCGATAGTTGCCTGACCATTCATCAAATCCGCCGGAGGATTTTGTCTCCTGCAGACAACAAATGTCGATGTGTAGTCGGTCGAAATCTTGAACCGCCGATAGTGAAACGGGAGGAAGTCATTGAACCATTGTTGTTGTGCCGGATCGGCAGTGACGGCACGGCTATAGAGAATGTTTACAAACAAATGTTGAGATGGCTAAATTGTCCGTATGGTGGCGCCTCTAAAGTATTGTTGAAGTTTGTAAAGCCTACCATCGTGTGGTTACCATGGTGTGGTTACCATCGTGTGGTTACCATCGTGTGGTTACCTCAAACTCCCATTGGATCGTCCAGACCACGAATTACCAAACATAATGGACTTTGTATACGGAGTATAATAACGATACGTCTTTATAGTTCCATGCTGACATCGGTGCACTAAGCGGAATGAATAGACATAAATTAACGAGGGATGTCACGTGACCTCGACCATGCTGTAAACCACATAATGAAGATAATAAATAATTATCATTATATATGTTATAACAACAGAGAGATGTATGTAATATTCTGTAACAACACCAATCATGATGTCTCCTAACTAAACCACTGTTTTTCCTATTCGAGGCACACACCTAATGCTGCAGAATTTGCTTTGAGAAATGCCACATAAATGGTTGTTGTATTAAATTAAAAATGATATTTGTTGCATGATATACTGTGTGTTTGTAGATACGATGAAGGCTATCGCAATAGACGAACTTCACGGCTTTGTGTTCTGGAGCGATGGCAAATGGATCAAGAGCGCGACACTTGACGGCTTCAACAGAAAGGATATCATCCAAATAGGCATGTCAAATAAAATGTTGGCACCGAATATCTCTAAAATAGAATGAGGCGAATTTACGACTAATATAAATAAAGTAAAAATAAGGTACATAAGTGACTATAATATTACAACAAAATAATATTGAGATTTTACATGTACGCTTGTGTGTGTGTGTGTGTGTGTGTGTGTGTGTGTGTGTGTGTGTGTGTGTGTGTGTGTGTGTGTGTGTGTGTGTGTGTGTGTGTGTGTGTGTGTGTGTGTGTCTGTGTGTGAGTGTGCGCGTGCGCACGTGCGTGTGTGCATACGTGCGTGTATGTATGTGTGTGTGTCTGTGCGCGCGCGCGCGCGTGCATGCGGGTGTCTGTGCGTGTGCACAGGAATGAAAGAACATCTTGTCTCTAGCCCTTCTCTGCCATCCGTGAACACAAGCAACAAACTTGTAAAGAGTGTTGTATGAAAGACATAAAATACTGGATCATGAATACAACTAGCACAGGATAAAAATCAAAAATCAAAGTTACCAGCAATATCCTTAAACTAAGCATGCCCTTAACCGATATGTCTGACATGAACTCTCGTCCATCCTTTTGCAGACTGCGTCACATGACGATGATCATGTGACACTTCTGCAGCGCGTGTCGCTTGTTTCATAGTTACGTGACAAGTTTCGTGATTGGTAATGGTAACAAATGTTAAGAAATATGGCTGCTGAAAATAATTATTATGAGATGGCATGTATGATAAGATATCATTATTATGTTATTTGTTCAGACGAGTCCACTATATACGGGCTTGCCGTCAACCCAAAAGAAAACACTCTCTACTTCACAAACAACGATCGCAAGAAGATTGAAGTGATACGTTTGAACGGCAATGAAAGGGCAATACTCATCACCTGTTCTGGTAACCCGACAGGTTTGGTTATCGATCTGAAAAACAGGTAAAACATATCCTGCAAATTTACAACTTCATTTTTTTATTTTATTTCTAAAGTTGTGTCCTATAAATAGTATGTAAATTATACACTACACATAAAATGTGTGTGAAGAGGTCATCAGACCGGATTGTTCAAATCCTAATTTTTGTTATGTATTTCACAGTCAATTTACCATATTCTCGTATCATTTCATTCGCTTCAGCCATTTACCGCTAGATGGCGACACGACAGTGCTTCGATGTAGTTTTGCTACGGGAGTGCCGGCAGGCCGCAGCCTGAGTGGCTCTTCAGGATATTATCAACTACGATGCCATATACACCGGAGAACAAAACGTGGCATAGGACCCGAAATATAAAAAACACAACAATTAAGACCAGCTGACCATACATTAGAAGCAACACAACAAATTAGAAGAAAAAATATACATAAATGAACTATGATTGAAAGGATCGCATAGTAGAGGACGGAACTACATTTTACGCAGGGACTCGGGCCGGAGAATGACAGGCATAAAGAAGTAATATGAATAAGGAAAACTAGGACGTCACCGGAGCGCTCATGTGACAGCACAGGACAGCTATCGTGTCGCCATCAAGCGGTAGACATATCAAGACATTTGTTTCAATATTAGTTTTTTCATTTATGTGTTTCAATTACTTAATTACTTATCCTCTTCGTGCAGTGTGGCACATAAGGCTCGCACGAGATCTCGCCAGACCCCTCTGTCTTGGGCTTTCCTTGCTGCCGTGCCCCAGGTCAGCCCGGCAGTCTTTAGTTCTTCATCAATTGTTCGTCGCCAAGTTGTTCTCCAATTGCCTCTTTTCCTATTTCTTTCTTGCATCCAGGTCAATGCTGTCTTTGCTGGAATGTCGCTGTTTATCCTCTTGACATGGCCGAGCCATGTCCACCTCCTCTTTTTTAGGGTGAGGCAGATATGTTGTTGATTTGTTGCTTGGTGGAGACTTTTGTTGAAAATGGTCTCGGGCCAGAATACTTTCGTTATCTTCTTTAGGTATATGTTGTGGAAGCTGGAGAGTCTATGGGTGTCTTGCTGGGTCATGCGCCAGCTATCCGAGCCGTACAGGAGCACAGAGAAGACATTGCTCCTGTAGATTCTTAGTTTCGTTTTTCTGGAGTATACTGAGGATTTCCATAGCCGTTGTAGATTTGCAAATGCTGACATGGCTTTTCCCAATCGTGTTTTGATGTCTTCTTTTGCACCTCCTTAGAGACTGGTAATGTTGCCCAGGTAGGTGAACTTGTTCACATGTTCGAGAGCATGATTGTTAATCATGATAGGTTGCTCGGTCATGTTGCTGTTTGTCAATATTTGTTTCTTTTTTGCATTACTTGAAAGACCGATGGAACTGGCTTGTTGTTCTACGTTACTTATCTTCTTTTGTACTTGATCTCGAGTGTGAGAAGGCATAGCAAGATCATCTGCATAGATTTGATCTTCAAGTGAAGAGAACAGGTTCCATCTGATGCCAGTCCGCTGTTGGTTGATCATGTTTTTCTAGTCCAATCGATGATTAGGGTGAAAAGAAACAAGGACATGACACACCCTCGCCGGACACCGGATTTTACAGTGAATTTTATTTTTGAGTTTCCGACACTGCAGGAGAAATTCCTCTAGAAGATCTGGATGAGTGTCACCAGCTTTTCTGGAATTCCATAGTGCCTCAGGATTTTCCAAAGGCTCTCCCTGTACACACTGTCGAATGCTTTTTCAAAATCTACAAAATTGACATATATTGTTCTCTGCCGTTCGTTGCATTGTTCTAGAATGTTCCGCAAAGTGAAGATATTTTCGGTTATTCCTCTCCCTTTTCTGAAGCCTGCTTGTTCTGGATGGAGAAGCTTGTCTACTGTTGTTTTCATTCGTGTCATGATGATCTAGGAAAATTTTTGCTTGGTATGGCGAATAGAGTAATTTCCCTCCAATTGCTGCAGTATGCTAAGTTTCCTTTCTTTGCTAACTTGATTATTCTCCCATGCGACCAGCCATCAGGCAGTTCTTCTTTTTCCCATATGTTGGTGAAGAGAGGGTGTAGTATCTCGGCTGCAGTTTCTGTTTCTGGGTCTGTCTTCAAAACTTCTGCACATAATGCATCTGTTCCTGGAGCCTCGTTGTTTCCCAGTGTGACTATTGCAGCGTTAATTTCAGCCTTCGTTGGTGGGGTCACTTCTAATTCCAGGTCTCTTTCTGCAGGCTGGATGTTGTGGGTCTGTTCTGTTAAGTATTTTATTAAAGAATTCTATCCATCTTCTTTCTTGTTCCTCTTCATTGGTCAGCAGCCGTCTATCTTTGTCCATGACTGGGGGGTTGACCTTGTAGTTGGTGTTTCCACAAATATGTTTAGTTATCTTGTACACAGTGCTCATCTCATGCCTGGAAGAGGTTGTTTCAGCTTTGTTTGCAAATTCATCTAAATGCTTTATTTTGTCACTTTTAGCTGATTTCTTGAAAAGTTTGTTCACCTCACTGTATTGAAGTCGCAATCTTTCTTTCAGTCTTTCAGATTTGGTTTGTCCAATTACGATTTTCAGTTGCTTTTTCTCTTGTATGCGCTCCCATGTTTCCGCACTAATCCAATCTTTGTGCTGTCGGGTTTTAGTGCCAAGTGTCTCTTTGCTGGTTTGATAGTATGCTTTCTTGATGATTTCCCACTTCTCTTGTACTTGATCAGATGCATCTGTTTCTTCTTCCAACACTTCAAATCTGCTTTGTAGCTTAACAGTGAAAGCTCTGGCGTGTGTTGTATTCTCTAGCAAGTGTACATTAAATCGTTCTTGGTCTGTCTGTTTATAGACGCCTGTTTTTCTGAGCTTCAGCTTGACTGTTGCCTGAAGTAGATTATGATCACTGCCAACATCGGCGCCTCTTCTAACACAGACATCGTCGCCATTTTGCTGTTAATCATAATGTGGTCGATTTGGTTTTGGTCCCGTGCATTTGAGGAAATCCAGGTCAGCTTGTGGATGTCTTTGTGTGAGAACAGGGTTCCTCCTATCACCATATTGCTCAAGCCACAAAAGTCGCATAGCATCTCACCATTCTCATTCATAGTACCACATTCTTGACTGCCCATAGTTCGTTCTCTTCAAACATTGTCAGATCCAACCTTTGCATTGGGGTACCCATGATGATCCAAACTTCTCGGCTTGCAGCGTGCTATAGAAGGCCTATTTCTCATCCAGTTCTGCATCATCGGTTGGCGAGTAACACTGGATGATTGTAAGTTTGCTGTGCTTGCCAAAGACCTGGCTCTCAGTAGTCTTACACTGACTGGTTTCCATTCGATCAATGTCTTTTCAATTCCTTTCTTGAGTATTAGCGCCACTCCTGCAATATGGCGGTTGTCGTCTCTGCCAGAGAATAAGATTGTCTCTCATGTCGGGGTGATATGTCTCCCAAAACCTGTCCATTTGGCCTCACTGATTCCAAGGGTGTTTAACTTTTATGATTTCATCTCATTAATAATTTGTGCTGTTTTTGCAGTGTCGGCCATTGTCCTGACATTCCAGGTCCCAATCTGGAGTTTGGTTTTTGCATCCAGTAGGCTTGTCTTCGCGCTACTAGCTTCCTTACGGCATTCACTAGCTTTGGTCATACCGGCTTGGTGCCTCAAGCCTCCTTGGTGGCTGGGATCTGTTGATTTTCTTTTACGAGTTTCTGTAACAAACTGTTTTTTAAGAGATTGGGTTATTAACGCTACGCTCAACCCCCAACCTGGAGGGCCAGGAGATCGATTTTAGTTTAACCTCTACCCCTTAGCCAATCCGGTATGGGTGACCCTACCAGGAGTACAATTAAGACTCCCACCGGCGTAGCACGCAGGGTCACAGAGGCATGCAAGCTACTCCACCACGACAAAGTAACGATCTCGTAGGGGATTTCTTTCACTATTTGTTTCCAATGATGATGATGATCATCATTGTACAGCCGTTGTGTTTCCACACCTTTATTTCTTTTCACATTAATTCTTACCAATTTAGTTGCCTGTGGATTTATTTGTTTAGATATTATTTTTATATTAACACTTCTTTTCCCTTTTCTTGTTAACATCAATTCGAATAAATGTAGGTATTTTAAAAAGCTGTCTTCGTTTGTTTTACCGAGTTAACTCTTGATAGAGTATCAATACAATGTTGTCTGAATTCATGTATACATGTGTGTGTGCGTGTGTGTGTGCGTGTGCGTGTGCGTGTGTTTGTGCGTGCGTGCGTGTGTTTATTTGTGTGTGTGCGCGCGAGCGCGGGCGCGTGTGTGTAATTTTGGATTAACACAAATGCACACACATGTATACATGTATATGTGTGTATATGAGTAAGTCTGTAGTTTGTCGTAACATTGTGTAAAATATCCTTTGCTAGGTTGCTGTTTTATCCGACATCAGCAGCATCCGCAACAACTAACATCTACAAAGCCAATCTGGACGGAAGTGAAAACACAAAGATTGTGTCAACGGCTCTGGCTGACCCATCCGGAATAGACTTCGACTACAGCACCAACACGATATGTTATGCTAGCGAAAGTAGGTGCCACCGAATTACTTCTTAGAAACCATCGCGATTCGCATAACGCTAGTAATTAAATACTAAAGTGTAATATATTCATAACACGCGCACAACATTAAAAGTATGGTTTTGTATGTTGCATCATTAAATACGTCTTTAATACTAACACGTGTTTTCTGCAACTACGTCACTGGTTGGTGATACAACTGTCAAGTGATACAATGAAATTCTCTATGAATTTAAAATATATTGAGATATTTTTTTAACAAACGATGCCCATTAATCTCAATGATTTGTTTTCTAATTGATCACTTGAAGTTCCTGAATATTAAGTGTTTATATTGCAGTTGGACGCAAAATTCATTGTTTCGACAAAACCTCAGGCAACGATACAGAAATCTACACCACATCTGGCCCTCCCTTGGGGGTAGCAGTGAGAAATGGTGCTGTTTTCTACACACAGTACCAACACGAAGATAAGTAATGCAATTTGCTACTCTTTTAATCGTTCAAGAGAAAGTAATACATAGAGAATTTGTAAAAACCAAATTTAACAATAAAAACACGAAGTAATGTTACTAAATGAACAGTGTAGATTATGCATAAGACCGTACAGGGCGTATTCTGTCTCAGTGGACTATACATGAATAGAATATACAATATACAGACTGTGCAAATGCTAGCATTTTGATTGTTGTTAAAAATAGAATTGGAAAAAATGCCTCAGAAGAGAGGGTTTCACATAGATAGATGACATTTAATTTTCTATAACTTTAACAATTCTTTGTGCACTTCCCATCTGGGGTATATGTTTGTTATTACTGGTCGTATCACACTGAATGCCCTCCGCCAGAAATACACAGCCTGTCAATGATAGACAATGGCTGCTTGCTTATCAATGGATAACGAAGCTGCGCACGGGACGATCGACAGCAAACATGCACATGTATCGAATGTGGCTGTTAAGAAATGATAACTGCCATAACCCCTGGATTGTAGGCTGTAAAACTGGACACTGGTCATCGCAATTGAACGCCTGAAGACAGGTCGTCTGCAGTTGTAGGTTTTTGTTGAACTTCAGTGGGGTGCAACTGGAGGTTTTTGGCGAATCTCAGTGGGGAGCAGTTTGAAGTTTTCTGTGATAGATAGATAGATAGATAGATTTATTTCAGATCAATTTTGTTCATAATAATACATTTTATACATTATTATAAGTGTATATGATGATTGATCTTTGGAGACCTGCACTAAGACCTACAAGATCGCTGACGTGCAGGCCACCATGACGGATATATAATAAATATGTATGTATAGATATAACTTATAAAAAAATAGTAACTGTAAATTAATTGAAGTACAAGAAAAATAGTAAACAAATAATACCATAATTTACCAATATTTATATAAATCATTATCACTACTGTCTCTAAATCCACTGACGTAATTATTGTCAGTTAATGTTAACTGAAACAAAACTAGCCTAACTTACATTTACAAACATAATCTAACACATACTAGAGTATAACTAATAACAATATTTTTATATTATAAAATGTATACTGTAGATATGGTCCATTTGGCTTGCATATATAGCAATTCTGAATGTTACAGTGTGACATATATTTGCTAATTATATATTTTGTTGCATAGTTTATAAAGCCTTGGTATGAATGACTTTTAATTTTTTTCAAGTACAATTTTTGGAAGAAAGTTTTCTTGGATTAGTTTTGGAATCTCATGTCTGATGCAAAGGCGGCAATACTTTGAATTTGTATGTTTTACTTAAATATCATATTTATTGTTGTTTGGAAGGTTGTTTTCCATGTTATTAAAACGTTGAGGTGCCCGTCTGGTCCTTCTTAAACTTATTGTATTTTCTTGTGTTTTAAACATGTTTTGGAAGTATCCCGGGAGGCTTCCGTTTTCATACTTAAAAAAAAGTTTGAGACATGATAGTTTATAGATGTCCTCTACCTTTAGTAATTCAAGATTCTTAAACAGAGGTGCAGTATGGGAATTATATTTACTGTTTGATAGTGCTCTGACAGCCTTTTTTTGCAACTTACTTATTCGTGGTCCTACATGAAGACCCCATGCTGTTATTCCATAATTTAGGTGTAATAAAAATAGTGAAGTGTAGATTATGTTCAAGATGTACACTGGAACATAATGTCTTAATCTAGATATAATTCCACATATCCTTGACAATTTGTTGGCTTTGTAATTGAGATGAGAAGACCATGTTAGATTTGAGTCTATGAGAATACCAAGAAATATAAAGTGTGTTACATGTTCAATTGGAATACTGTTTACCTCAATATTAGGAATGTCGCTATTTTTTATTTTCTTTGCTTACTATGAAAAATCACCATCTTCGTTTTGCTTACCTTGAGTGAGAGCTTGTTTACTGCTAGCCAGTCTGTTATCTTGGTTAATTCCGAATTTATTTGATTATATATTGAGTTAGTTGTATGGTTATTTGTGATGTTATCCAACGTGCTGAGCAGGGTGGTGTCATCAGCATACATGATGGGTGTAAATTTTGTACTAGCCATTGCTAAATCATTTATATATATTAAGAATAGTAGAGGTCCTAATATTGACCCTTGAGGGACTCCTGCGATTATTGTTTCTGCAGATGATTGAACGTTGTTAACTTCAACATATTGCTGTCTGTTGTATAAGTAACTTCTGAACCAATCTAACTCTACATTTGTTATACCGTAATGTTTTAGCTTGCTGATGAGAATTGCATGGTCAATAGTGTCAAAGGCCTTCCTTAGGAATATTGATATAGGTAGTTTTTTGTCATCAAGATCTAAATATATTCGATCTACAATTTCAGTTAATGTTAATTCAGTAGAATAACCTTCTCTGAATCAGTGCTGATTTATATATATAGGAGGTTATTTATAGTGAAATATTTAAATAGTTGTGCATGAACTGCTTTTTCAAACACTTTAGATACAGAAGGTAAAAGTGATATAGGTCTGTAGTTATTCATATCGTGTTCATCATGTTTCTTAAAAATAGGAACAATCTTCACCATTTTCAATTTATTGGGAAATCTTCCTGTTGTCAGTGACTGATTAATTATGCAAGTAATTGACTTGGCTAAGGCATTGACTGAAGCTTTTAATAACATTTGAGAAATGCTGTCATATCCAGAGCTTATCTTATGTTTTAGTTTATTTATAATTGTTTTCGTTTGTTCTTCGTCAATTGGTGTAAATGTGAAAACAGTCTCTACTTTCTTCTTGTCTATATAAGTTTTGAAGTTAGGTTTTCCTTCAGTATCGATTTTATTAGCAAAATTTGGACCAACGTTTAAAAAAAGGTGTTGAATTGATTTGCTACTTTGTTTTTGTCTGTTATCTTGATTCCGTTTTTATTAAGGTGAGTTGGTAGTTTTTTGTATTCTGGATTTATTCATTACATCAGCAATAGTTTCCCATGTTTTTAGTGTCTTCTTTATGTTTATTAAATTCTAACTTGTAATAATCTGCTTTGGCATCTCGTTTCAGCTTTCTGACTTGTTTAACCTTGGTTTTAAGTTCCGCGTATTTTGAGGCATATGCCATTGTGCCAGGTTCTGTCATGTTGACTGTTCTGTAGAGTTTGTCCCTTTGTTTAATTTCTGAGAGGAGATTGCAATTCATCCATTTGGATTTTTTGTGTTTGTATTTATTGAATTTAACAGACTTTAATGGAAAGTGCCTATTTATTAGTTCATCAAGTTTTATAGTGAATTGTTGATCATAGGTTATCGTTGGGTCTGCTGTTACATTATGATAAAAATGTCGGTCCATTCTATGTTTTCAAGTTCTTCAAGAAAACCCCGCATTTTGTTTCTTGTAAATGATCTTGTGTTAATTGTTTTTATTTTATTAAACGTTTTATTAACTTTAAAATTTAGAGCAGCAAATATGGCCATGTGATCAGAGATTTGTGTAGCTAGTATACCACTCTGTGAGATTGTGAGTGGGTTTGGAGATTTACAATACATATGGTCTATTAGTGTTGCGTTTCTTTTTGATATTCTGGTTGGTAAGGTTATGATAGGTAGTAGATCTAATTCTGCCAATGAATCATACAATTCTTGAAATGTATTATTGGAGTTTAACTTTAGTAAATCGATATTAAAGTCTCCTGTTAGTATGATGTGTTGAATTACACAAGTTCCGGATTATGGGGGTGAAATCTTGCAGAAATGAATCTATTGAGGCATGATTATTGTTATCTTTTGGAGGTCTATATATGTTACATATTGTAATGTCTTTATCCGAATCGTCAATAATGTTTATAAACAATCCTTCCAAGGTTGAGTAGATATTATGCAATTTGTAATTGACTACAGAAATATTGTTTGATATGTATGTTACCAGCCCTCCTTTTCTTGAACAACTGTTAGTATAGGATTGGGTTATCATAGTATAATTGTTTAATTTAAGATGCTCAGTGTCTGTGTGCTGTCCTATTCTTGCCTCTTGTATGCATATGGCTTTTATAAATACACCTGAATCAGCCAGCGTGTTAACTAAGATATTTAACTCATCAAATTTGGAGTTTAATGAGTCTATGTTTAGACTTAGCACTGTTAATTTATTTTTGTTTTTAGCCAGGAAGCCCTTCAAGTCTTCAACGTTGTAATATCGAGTCTGTGATCTAACTGAGCTTTCAGCGGGGTCCAAGTTTATAATTTTTTTGAAGTCATTTTCATTAATGCCACCTTTGAATCTTAGAAATTCTTCAGTGTCAATCGACATCATTTTGATATGATTAGATCATGAGTTACCAATTGATAAATACATACTACACTACTGTATGTTACATGTGATATGACCATATCTGGAGATGATAGTAGTGGCAGCACGCTATTTATGAAATATAACGCCACATTAATATACTCATCACCGAATGCTGAAACTAAACAGGTATAATGGAAACATAGAAAAGGCAGTTTGACACGTTGAAATACCACATATAAAAGTGAACAAGCATATAGATATAAACAGTGTGTGGTGATACTATTTACATTCATCAACATTATATTATTTGTAACAGTTTGCACAAGAATTAGAATCGGCAGGTGGAGAACATATATTAAAAATAGATATGCTAAGGAGACCATTAGAGATACAGAAGAGCTCAACGATAGCATTTTGTAAAACAGCCTATGCCGTTGCGTTAATCTAGATAAAATGTGTTTGGATACAGTGTTATTTCGATAGTTACAAAATAATAAAATAACAGGGATCATGCTATTTAACGACAACCTGTGCCTTGGCATTAAACTAGACAAAGAGTGCTTAGTCAACCCGTTACAGAGGAACAAAACAAGCATGGAAAAAAACAGGATGAATAGGCATATTAATAATGCTAAAGCACGGTGGCAGAATGCCCATGGCTTGCGTACACATTGCCATGTTATTATACATTACACCAGTCGTTGTTCCTTTCGGGAGTCACTTAGCGTTCAAGTTGTTTGAGTTTGCGCTCGGTGGTAATGTTTACCTTGCGTCCAAATGATAGTAGACACACAATGCGACCGTCCATAGTTCATGTTGCTTGCACCCCGGCAGCAGATCGCGCCTTCGTCAGCAACACACTGCGTCTTTTTGTTAAGTTCTCAGTTATGACATGTTTTGTTCCTTTCAGTTTTCGTTTTGCTGCGAAGATCTGTTGTCGCTGTTCGTATCGCGCGAACTTCACAATGATCGGGCGTGGTTTATCGCCTTGTGATTTTCCCAGTCGATGGCTGCGGTCGATGCTTTTGCAGTCTACCGTGACCCCTAGCGACTTGCTGCACAGGTCGATCACCGCGTTGGTCGTCGTCTCCTTTTGTTGTTCAGGGATGCCATGAAAGAGCAGGCAATTGCGCCGGCTGTACTGCTCCAAGTCGTCTAGCTGGTCAGCCAACGCCACATTTGCCTGTTCGAGCCTGTGTACTTTATTATCAACTGCAGTTATTGCTGTGGTTGTCTTGGTCATGTCCATGCAGCATGCTTGGTACAACTCTTCCTTGATTTTGTTGAAGTTGTCAGAGTTTAAGATTGATGTGACGAGAATGTCCATGAAAGTTGGCGTTTTTAGAAGTTCTTTGATTATTGTTTCACTGACGCCATCCTTCAGGAGATCTAGCAGGGCTTTTTTCATTGAGAAATCCTCTTGTGGTCGCGGGCTTTCACACACGCCGTCGACACCGCGCTCACCCGTGGAGGACGTCTTGGCGCGGGTTTGTTGTGACATTGTACTGCGTAACACGCGTTCCAGATAGGACCGTCATGATGACTGCTACAGGCCGAGGTTTTCTGCGAGTCTCAAGGGGGTGCTGTTGGATATGTTCTGCGAGTCTCAAGAGGGTGCTGTTGGATATGTTCTGCTAGTGTAAAGGGGGTGCTGTTGGATATGTTCTGCGAGTCTCAAGGGGGTGCTGTTGGATATGTTCTGAGAATCTCAAGGGGGTGCTGTTGGATATGTTCTGCGAGTCTCAAGAGGGTGCTGTTGGACATGTTCTGAGAATCTCAAGAGGGTGCTGTTGGATATGTTCTGAGAATGTCAAGAGGGTGCTGTTGGATATGTTCTGATAACCTCAAGGGGGTGCTGTTGGATGTGTTCTGCGAGTCTCAAGAGGGTGCTGTTGGATATGTTCTGAGAATCTCAAGGGGGTGCTGTTGGATATGTTCTGCGAGTCTCAAAGGGGTGCTGTTGGATATGTTCTGATAACCTCAAGGGGGTGCTGTTGGATGTGTTCTGCGAGTCTCAAGAGGGTGCTGTTGGATATGTTCTGAGAATTTCAAGGGGGTGCTGTTGGATATGTTCTGCGAGTCTCAAAGGGGTGCTGTTGGATATGTTCTGAGAACCTCAAGGGGGTGCTGTTGGATATGTTCTGCGAGTCTCAAGAGGGTGCTGTTGGATATGTTCTGAGAATCTCAAGGGGGTGCTTTTGGATATGTTCTGCGAGTCTCAAGGGGGTGCTGTTGGATATGTTCTGCGAGTCTCAAAGGGGTGGTGTTGGATATGTTCTGAGAACCTCAACGGGGTGCTGTTGGATATGTTCTGCGAATCTCAAGGGGGTGCTGTTGGATGTGTTCTGCGAGTCTCAAAGGGGTGCTGTTGGATATGTTCTGCGAGTCTCAAAGGGGTGCTGTTGGATATGTTCTGCGAGTCCAAAGGTGGTGCTGTTGGATGTGTTCTGCGAGTCTCAAGGTGGTGCTGTTGGATATGTTCTGCGAGTCTCAAGGTGGTGCTGTTGGATATGTTCTGTGAGTCTCAATGGGGTGCTGTTGGATATGTTCTGTGGGGCTGAAGGAGGTGCTGTTGGAGGTATTCTGTGAGTCTCAAAAGGGTGCTGTTGTAGGTATTCTGTGGGTCTCAAGGGGGTGCTGTTGGAGGTATTATGTGAATCTCAAAGGGGTGCTGTTGGAGTGTTCTGTGTTTCTCAAGTCAAAGAGGAGCTGGTAAAGAGTTTTGTGAGCTATTGGAGAGTTTTGTTTACATGTTCTACAGGATTTTGAAACTGAACAATTGGCAGATGTACCTAATGTGCACATAATTTGTTATCCGACATGTTGTTGTAATCCGCTGATGCTAGCTAATTGGTTATTTTCTTTCAGTGTTATTTTAGTTAACACGAAAGGAGGAAACACCACCGCTGTAGACCTGGGTAGTTACGGTAGTTACAGCAACCACATTTGGGAAATCTTAATACTTCAAGAAGACGTCGACAGCGGTAAGTTGAAGTATACCGATTCTGTTTTACGACAAACATTCCAGGTCTCTAGCAGGTATCGGTTCTTCTGACCTTCTCGTCTAAAAAATAAAGCGACCGAGGAACGCGTCCTTCGTTGGATATAAGTCGTAATTCTATAATAATGTTGTACAAATATTCAATGTGTTCACTTGCACGTCGGTTTCATTGTCCGTATCTAATGAAGACATTTAGAGAACGCCTCATCGACTACGAGAAACATATAATTTGCCCATGCTGTCAGATAGCAAATATTTTGGGTACTCTGATGTAGTGTTACAAAATAGCCTATATATTAACATTCTTAATCTGTTGGTCCCTCCAGCACTCCAGCCTGCCCCGTATATAACCATGTCTCATTTGTTACCCTCTCACGAGAACGGCGTCAGATTCACGACTATGCGACTCAAGCATATGACAAATTATGATCAAGCCATAATTTTAAATGGCTGATCACGTACAGTGCACAAGCACAACGTTATAAGTTATAGTATGTGTGCTCTGTATAGCAGGATACATGCGTACTTTGATTGTATACGTGTACTGTGTTCTGTATTGAATGTAGCTAGCCGCACACACAGACACGCTCACACACATACACATATACACATGTATATATATATATATATATATATATTGTGTGTGTGTGTGTGCGTGTGTGCGTGTGTGCGTGTGTGCGTGTGTGCGTGTGTGTATGTATGTATGTATGTATGTGAGGTGTCAATACTCTATCAAATTGAAATATATATTCCTGTTTATTGCACTAAATGTTCACAGTTTTCACTTCTATATATGTTCAATGTACTCTCTCATATTTATATAGACACTCCTGTACATTGCACTAAATGTTCACTATTTTCACTTCTATGCATATTCAATGTACCCTCTCAAATTAAAATAGGTACTCCTCTCCTGTACATTGCACTAAATGTTCAACGTCTTCACTTCTATATATGTTCAATGTGTTCTCTCATATTGAAATAGATACTCCTGTACATTGCACTAAATGTTCACTAATTTCACTTCTATGCATAGTCAATGTACGCTCTCAAATAGATATAAGTACTCCTGTACATTGCACTAAATGTTCAACGTTTTCACTTCTACATATGTTCAATGTACTCTCTCATATTGAAATAGACACTCCTGTACATTGCACTAAATGTTCACTATTTTCACTTCTATACATGTTCAATGTACTCTCTCAAATTGAAATAGGTACTCCTGTACAGTGCACTAAATATTCAACGTTTTCACTTCTATATATGTTCAATGTACTCTCTCATATTGAAATAGACACTCCTGTTCATTGCACTAAATGTTCACTATTTTCATTTCTATACATATTCAATGTACGCTCTCAAATATAAATAGGTACTCCTGTACATTGCACTAAATATTGAACGTTTTCACTTATATATATGTTCAATGTACTCTCTCATATTGAAATAGACACTCCTGTACATTGCACTAAATGTTCACTATTTTGACTTCTATACATGTTCAATGTACTCACTCAAATTGAAATCGTTACTCCTGTACATTGCACTAAATGTTCAACGTTTTCAGTTCTATATATGTTCAATGTACTCTCTCATATTGAAATAGACACTCCTGTACATTGCACTAAATGTTCACTATTTTCACTTCTATACATGTTCAATGTACTCTCTCAAATTGAAATCGGTACTCCTGTACATTGCACCAAATGTTCAACGTTTTCACTTCTATATATGTTCAATGTACTCTCTCATATTAAAATAGACACTTCTGTACATTGCACTAAATGTTCACTATTTTCATTTCTATACATGTTCAATGTACTCTCTCAAATTGAAATCGGTACCCCTGTACATTGCACCAAATGGTCAACGTTTTCACTTCTATATATGGTCAATGTACTCTCTCATATTGAAATAGACACTCCTGTACATTGCACTAAATGTTCACTATTTTGACTTCTATACATGTTCAATGTACTCTCTCAAATTGAAATCGGTACTCCTGTTCATCGCACCAAATGTTCAACGTTTTCACTTCTATATATGTTCAATGTACTCTCTCATATTAAAATAGACACTTCTGTACATTGCACTAAATGTTCACTATTTTCATTTCTATACATGTTCAATGTACTCTCTCAAATTGAAATCGGTACCCCTGTACATTGCACCAAATGTTCAACGTTTTCACTTCTATATATGGTCAATGTACTCTCTCATATTGAAATAGACACTCCTGTACATTGCACTAAATGTTCACTATTTTGACTTCTATACATGTTCAATGTACTCTCTCAAATTGAAATCGGTACCCCTGTACATTGCACCAAATGTTCAACGTTTTCACTTCTATATATGGTCAATGTACTCTCTCATATTGAAATAGACACTCCTGTACATTGCACTAAATGTTCACTATTTTCACTTCTATACATGTTCAATGTACTCTCTCAAATTGAAATCGGTACTCCTGTACATTGCACCAAATGTTCAACGTTTTCACTTCTATATATGTTCAATGTACTCTCTCATATTAAAATAGACACTTCTGTACATTGCACTAAATGTTCACTATTTTCATTTCTCTACATGTTCAATGTACTCTCTCAAATTGAAATCGATACCCCTGTACATTGCACCAAATGTTCAACGTTTTAACTTCTATATATGGTCAATGTACTCTCTCATATTGAAATAGACACTCCTGTACATTGCACTAAATGTTCACTATTTTGACTTCTATACATGTTCAATGTACTCTCTCAAATTGAAATCGGTACCCCTGTACATTGCACCAAATGTTCAACGTTTTAACTTCTATATATGGTCAATGTACTCTCTCATATTGAAATAGACACTCCTGTACATTGCACTAAATGTTCACTATTTTCACTTCTATACATGTTCAATGTACTCTCTCAAATTGAAATCGGTACTCCTGTACATTGCACCAAATGTTCAACGTTTTCACTTCTATATATGTTCAATGTACTCTCTCATATTAAAATAGACACTTCTGTACATTGCACTAAATGTTCACTATTTTCATTTCTATACATGTTCAATGTACTCTCTCAAATTGAAATAGGTACCCCTGTACATTGCACCAAATGGTCAACGTTTTCACTTCTATATATGGTCAATGTACTCTCTCATATTGAAATAGACACTCCTGTACATTGCACTAAATGTTCACTATTTTGACTTCTATACATGTTCAATGTACTCTCTCAAATTGAAATCGGTACCCCTGTACATTGCACCAAATGTTCAACGTTTTCACTTCTAGCAACTTAATTCAGTATTGCTCTCTCATATTGAAATAGACACTCCTGTACATTGCACTAAATGTTCACTATTTTGACTTCTATACATGTTCAATGTACTCTCTCAAATTGAAATCGGTACTCCTGTTCATTGCACCAAATGTTCAACGTTTTCACTTCTATATATGTTCAATGTACTCTCTCATATTAAAATAGACACTTCTGTACATTGCACTAAATGTTCACTATTTTCATTTCTATACATGTTCAATGTACTCTCTCAAATTGAAATCGATACCCCTGTACATTGCACCAAATGTTCAACGTTTTCACTTCTATATATGGTCAACGTACTCTCTCATATTGAAATAGACACTCCTGTACATTGCACTAAATGTTCACTATTTTGACTTCTATACATGTTCAATGTACTCTCTCAAATTGAAATCGGTACCCCTGTACATTGCACCAAATTTTCAACGTTTTCACTTCTATATATGGTCAATGTACTCTCTCATATTGAAATAGACACTCCTGTACATTGCACTAAATGTTCACTATTTTGACTTCTATACATGTTCAATGTACTCTCTCAAATTGAGTCGGTTACCCCTGTACATTGCACCAAATGATCCAACGTTTTCACTTCCTATATATGGTCAATGTACTCTCATATTGAAATAGACACTCCTGTACATTGCACTAAATGTTCCACTATTTTTGACTTCTATACATGTTCCATTTTAATTTACAAACAAATGCATGAAATGTTGACACCATTGTAGTACTGGAAGGTAATGAATTCCAGCATTTTGCACCATAGATTGCTAAACACTTTAGTTTAACGTTAGTTCGAACACATTGTCGGACATATTGATATTGAACTCGGGAAGAGTGTGAAGAAGTTTGTTTAGTAAACGAACACAGCACATTGACAGGTACTAGTAAATTGTTATACACTTTATACATAATTGACAAGATCTTAAAATCTATTAAGTCTTGAAATCTGAGTACTCTACATCTATTAAATAACGTATTGGTATGATGAAGCCTATCAACACCATATATCAGTCTAATCACCCTCTTTTGTAAGATTGTAATGCAATGTACATTGGTGATATATGTAGTTCCCCAAACTTCACAACAGTAACTCATTATTGGTAAGAAGAGTGAATAATATAAAGTAAGTAAACTTTTGTTCCCTAGGATATGACTTGCTCTATACATTACTCCAACTATTCTAGATAGCTTAGTCTTCACACTGTTTATATGATATTTCCAGGTAAGTTTTTCATCAATGTTTACTCCAAGGAATTTTGTCATGTTAACTCTATTAATTCTGTGATTGTAAAATTTTATATCTAAGTCAATATTTATCTTACGGTTACCAAAGATAATGTAGTTGGTTTTTGATATATTCAGAGACAATTTGTTAACGGTGAACCATGTATATAGTTTATCTAGTTCACAGTTAACAACATGTTTTAGTCTATGTACATCCGTGTCAGAATATAATATGTTGGTATCATCTGCAAACAGCACAAATTTAAGAAGTTCTGATACATTACATATGTCATTAATATATAAAATGAACAGTCTTGGGCCTAGCACAGACCCCTGTGGTCCTCCACATGACACATTTAGGAGATTAGATGAACATTCATCTATTTTGACAAATTGACTTCTGTTGCGTAGATAACTTTCTACCCATTTATCAGCCAGACCCGAACACCATAGAAATTTAGTTTTTTTATTAGTATAGAATGATTTACGGTATCAAATGCTTTCTTTAAGTCAACAAAAACGCCAAATGTGTATTTTTTTTATCTAATGATGTACTAATTTCTTCGACCAGGTCAATCAATTCATGTGAGGTGGACATTGAGGATCGGAAGCCGTATTGACTGTTGGATAAGATATCATTTTTATCAATGAATTCTTCGAGTCTTTTATTATAGTTTTTCAAGTATTTTGAAAAATTGACACAACAAGGATATTGGTCTGTAGTTGTTAAATTCTGTTTTTGAACCATTTTTTAAATATAGGTATGACTTTGGCTACTTTCATTCTAGAAGGAAAAACTCCATTTTCAAACGACATGTTAAATATTGCTGTTAATGGCATAATAATTGATTGCATAACTTTCTTTATGATATTCATACTTATATCATTACTGTCTGTTGAGGTTTTGTTTTTACATGCACCAATGATCCTACTGACTTCTTCTTCACTTACTGGATTTAAGAACATGCTGTTTTTATTTTTGTTTTGAAGATAGTCATGAAATGAGGCACCGTTTACCGGTGGATCTATTTTAGCAGCTAGTTCTTTGCCAATGTTTGAAAAGAAGATATTAAATCCATCTGCTATGTCTTTCTTGTTGGTAATTTTTCTACCCTCCATTACAAAATATTCAGGATAAGAAGATTCATTTTGCTGTTTATTAATAAGCGTATTTAAGATGTTCCAAGTTTCTTTACTGTTTTGTTTTTGGTCATCCAATAGTTTTCTATAGTATTCTTTTCCTGCATTTCTTAGTATTGTGGTTAGTTTATTTTTATAAGTTTTGTAACAATGTTCAATTTCTTGTGATCTATTTAAAAGAAATTTTCTATACAAGTGGTTTTTCTTGTGACAAGCATTTTTCAATCCAGTTGTGAACCATGGCTTATCACTGATTACATGTTGTTTGGTTATTTTTCTGACTGGACAATGTTTATCATATTTTTCCATAAATGTGTCAATAAATATACCATAAGCTACTTCAACATCTTTTGTGCTAAATACATTTTCCCATGTTTCACTTCTTAAATCTGCTATAAAAGAATTTGTGTTTTCATTTTTATGATTTCGTACTTTGTTGTGCATTTCTGTTTTCCTTTTAGTTATGTCATATTCACATAATGTAAATATTGGAAAATGGTCAGTTATGTCGCTGATTAAAATACCATTTGAAGTTCGCTTGTTTATGGCATTTGTAAAAATGTTGTCAATCAGAGTGGTTGAATCTCGAATAATTCTTGTTGGCTTAGTGATAAGAGGATACAGGCCTAGCCTATACATGGTGTCAATAAAATGTTTTGTACCTAAATGGTTGTCATGTTTTAGGATGTCTACATTAAAATATCCACATAGAAACAGTGTCTTGTTGGTGTGTGTGTTTCCAAAGATGTTTGTGATGTTTTCACAGAAGATGTCTATGTTAGATCCTGGTTTGCGGTAGATACAACCTACTGTTATATTTTTTTGTTTTTCTATTATCAATTCCACTGTGATACATTCAAGGATATCATTTATTGATAAATATTTACTTTCAATTTGAGTGCAGTTAATACTGTTATGTACGTAAATAGCAACACCACCTCCTCTAACATTTTCTCTACACACATGAAAAGACTTATACATAAGAAGGTTATGGTGTTGCATTGCTTTAGGATCATTCCAAGTTTCCGAGATGGCAATTACATCAAATGCTATATCAGAAGCTCTCAATTTGTTTGAAATTTGCATTTAGACTTCTTGCATTGAAGTGAATTAATTTAAAACGTTGTTTATCATTAGTATTATTGGAGATACCTCTCCATCGTGGATTTGAATAATATTTACAAGGTGAGTTATCATTAAAAAAGTTATTATTGGGATCAATTATTGGACCAAGCTCATGTGCATTGACTTGGAGTTGAAATACATTTAGATTAACATCATGTCCTAATAAATCAACATCATCTGTCAGGCTAATATCATGTTGTAGTGTATTCTTACCATTATTGGCATCATATACTAGATTTATATCCACATCATATGTTGGATTTATATCCCTGTTATTGTTGTCAGTCATTGTTTATAGTTTGTTGAAGTCAGCTTGTCCACGGATTTGAATTGGAGAGGATGTTTCTGTTTTCTTGACGTAGATGATGCTGTTGGTTGTCCATGTGCTGTGGATTTTCTTGTCTCTGCGGAGTGTGCGGGCGTGGTGGAAGAGTTCATTGTTCAGGCGTGAGAGATGGTCATTTAGATACACGTTCGTTCCTTTCAGTGACTTTCTGTTTTGCATGACTTCTGTTCGTTTCTCGGTGGTCAGGAACTGGACGATAATGGGGGTTGTTCCGTCTCGGCGTTGGGCCAGGTCGTGTATCGCTGTGATTTCCACCTCCGGAATGTCGACATGTAACTTGTCACGAGCGAACGTAATGAACTTCTGTTTCATTGTTGCAGTCTCTCCAGTCGATTGTTCGGCTGGGGTGGTCGTTCTGGTGTTTGGTCGAGATGCGGCAGTGTGGGCGAAAGAGTGGAGATTTAGACCGGTCACTATGACGTTCTTTTTCTTCGAGTGCTGCTCGAGGTTGTTCACGGCCGTTTCTAGGGTTTCTACACGAGTGCTCAGTTGACTTATCTGTTCATCGTTTGCTTTCAGCATCTGCATGAGGTCGGCCAGTTGTCTTTCATATTTTGCTGTGGTCGTTTTCATATCGTCAAAGTTTTTACATAAGTGGTTAAGTGATTGTTTAATCTCGGAAATATCAGACTCGATGTGTTTCGGCGCCATCTTGATTTAGATCATACACCCACTTGTGTGACGCAAGATATACGTTCTACTGGGCATCCCATTTTTGGTTTCATAATGTACTATGTATATACCTAAATTTATACCCAGCGTTTTAGCACGTTATCTACAATAGAATTGTAGTTACCATCAAAAGACGCTTCTATGTCTTTCAATATTGTGAATATTGTTGAAATGCATGGCTTGTGCTCTTGATACCTACTGGTGTCGTACACGAGTGACACATGGTTCATGATTGCATCGTATTATTTAGCATAGTTTGTGAGCATTACGTTATACAAAAATTCATGAAGATGTGCAACTTGCATGTCCAATAAAATGTTGCTTAAAATAATGCTTTTATGTATTTTATACCAAATATTACAACATTTTTTTTTAAATGACAAAAAAATATTTCTTTAATATTCTATACATTTTACTCCCACATCGGTAAGACACTGTGTTGACCTGACAAAAGTTGTATGTGGCATAAGGTACCGAATAAGCATGTTTAAACCAACTCAAGGCGCTGTTTAGCTTGGAGGTGTGCACAGTTTGATGACGCATATTTTAATTGTTATTGAGACAGTGTAAATTTTCCTTTGTGGTTAATCTAGTTATATGTATAGCTTGATATAAATCTAATTTTCGTGAAAATTTGCAAGATTCAGGAGATCTATTTGGGGTAAGACCACATTAAGGATTCGTCCGGCATTACCCACCGAAAGAGTACCCTTGAAAATACCGTTTTGGTGTGATGTGTGAATTTTTTTCGAGCAGTTTGACATGGCACATGTTAGTCCAGTGAATACTGAATGTACTACTGCATTAGATCTTTCACGAGGGGTGTCAGGTTTTGGTGGATTTTTCTGAAAAATGAGGTATACTTTGCTATCTATTTAACAAGATGGACATCATGGTGCATGACACGCTGGTAAAGTTGTGTGTAGACCACTTCACTTCCAGCGAGATCGAAGCAGCCAAACAGACCCTATACGAATGCGAAGTCGTCAAGAATCTTGCTTTGCGTCAGGGCCGACGCCGGCAAGGGCATCATATAGAGAAAAACAACATTGAAGATATACTGATCGCGCTGCACAAGTCGCCTAGGGGACTGCCAGTGTTTGCGGTTACGGATTTGTCCACCCTGCCGCCGCTCGACGTCAACAACATCGACTTCGGTCACATTATTTCCGAGTTTCGTGCGATGCGGGCAGAAATGGCGGATCTGCGGCGTGACATGACAGCCGTCTAATCAAGGGATCCTAATCCCCTGATATGGCCTCAGCTCACGACAGATGGTCGACAGACGCTTCGCGTGAATCTGGCGTCGATCAGCGCTGTCACCACAGCCGAACCGAGCCACACGTCGGCCGACGTAACCGTGAGTAACATTCGAGCTACGTCTACTCGTCAGCGTAGCCCTGCGGTGGATAACAAAAAACTTCTACCAGCTGCGAACGCTATCGGGACCCGTGCGCCGGGTGTCGCGAAACAACCAAGTAAGACTATCGTTGATGATGGCTTTAAGCTGATGTCTGACAAAAATAGGCGCAGTAATGGCTAGAAGGCGGTGACCGGCACGCGGAAATGCGTGCTCAGACTAAAGGATGAACGATTCCGGACGGCCTTTATCTCAAGACTGGATCCTACGGTCACTGTTGATGACAAGTCTTTGTATGTGAAGTATGTGCATAAGATCGAGGCCAAATGTGTGAAACTAAAAACTAAGCATGAGAGTTATGCCTCATTCAAGGTTGTTGTTATGTGCAATGACGCATTTAAGTTTTATGACCTGGACAACTGGCCATCTGGTGTATACTTGAGGAAATTCTTTAATGCCAATAACTAAGTTATGGAAATTAACATCACATCTTTTAATTGTAATGGATTTAAAGGTTTTACGCCCTTCTTAAATGATTTGTTTATGAAATGTGATGTTTATGCTCACTAATCAAGATTGCTATATATTAAACACCTGTCACGGTGGTTAGGTGGGTTATGGTGTTTCTCCTGTAGATGCATCTTGTGGTATTTTAACTGGAAGGCCGTATGGTGGAGTAGGTTTTTTTATGGAAACATTCCCTTGATCAATACATCACCATTCTTGACCAATGCTATGACTGGCTATGCGGCATAAGAATCTGTTGGGGTAATAAGGAGTATTATCTACTAAACGTATATTTACCTTATGAATGCGAGGAAAACAGGGACAGGTTCAATGATTATATGTCCAAAATTGCTGTATATTTTAATAATATTAATAGCTCATGTATCACTGTTGTTGGTGATTTTAACGCGGATATTTCCAAGAAATCAGTTTTCGGGAATATCTTACTTGATTTCTACAAAGAATGTACTCTGGCTATATGTGAACAAGATACTCTCCCGATAGACATATATACATACGTTAGTTCTGCCTGGGGAACTACATCATGGCTAGACCATATGATATGTACCACTGATGCGAAGGATTGTCTATCTAAAATGTCCATACTTTATGACATTATTTATTCTGATCACCACCCGATATCGTTCAGCATAGACAGTGCTATTGTACCAGAATGCGTTAGTGGTAGTGTCAATACTAATGAAATTAAGCAAGGAATACAGTGGGACAGATTACACCCACAAGATATTGACGCATATAGAGAATGCACGAACGTTGAATTGAGCAAACTGAATGTTCCACCGGGTGTTAGATGCACTGATCCCAATTGTCATAACTGTAATCATCGTGATGATCTCGATGACTTTTACAATTCTATCGTGATTACATTGAAGAGGTGTGGTCACACACTTCGGTCAAATCGCAAAGGTGTTGATAAGTATAATGCTGTACGAGGTTGGAACGAGCGAGTGAAAGAGCTTCATTGTGCAGCCCGTGATGCTTACTGTATATGGAAAGAGATTGGTAAACCTAGAGAAGGTGACATTTTGATATTATGAAATTATCCAGAATGAAATTAAAGCAGGCGATCAGAAAATGTAAAAGCGAGAAAGAAACTATCATTGCTGATAACATTGCAGAACAGTTGTGTCAGAAAGACCACCGCAAATTCTGGAAAGAAATTAAGCACTGAACGAACAGTAAATTAAAACTTCCAACAAACATTGATAACATACTGCACGGTGACGTAAACATCGGGTCAATGTGGAAGCATCATTATGAACATTTATTTAATGATGTGGAGGATAGCCGATGTGATAATGTTTGTTATGATTGTTCCACTGGCAAAGAGGGAATGACTGTTGGTGCAGTTGAACTGATGGATATTATTAATGGACTCTCAAAAAATATGTCACCAGGTCTGGTCGGTATCAATGAGAACATATTAAGTTCGCTGATTCTCAATTCGCTGTGCCTTTGTCTATCCTCGTGTCTTCGATTCTTGTGCATGGCTATTTACCAAAAGAAATTTCACAGTCTGTTATTGTACCATTTATTAAAGACAAGAATAGACGAGTAAACGACAAAGGTTATATAGGCCAATATGTGTATCGAACATATTTTCGAAGATAATAGAAACAGTTCTTTTTAACAGAATGGAAATGTACTTAGAAACCACTCCTAATCAAGTTGGCTTTAAGCCTAAACATGGAACGGAGTTATGGGTGTTTGCATTTAAGGAATTATTAAGGTTCTACACTGAACATGGTTCAGCTATGCACGTCGCGTTTTTAGAAGGCGTTTGATCGTGTCAACCGATATAAACTTTTAACGAAACTAGAACAACGAAATGTACCGAAATATATCTTAATAGTACTCAGCACAGCAATGAATTCAATAATCAATGTGTATGCATTCGATGGGGAAATATCTACACGGACTTCTTCTCGGTAGCAATGGTGTTATGCAAGGTGGGAAGTTATCCCCTTTACTTTTTAACATTTATATGGATAATCTGAGTATACAACTGCGCAACAAACAAATCGGTTGTAGACTTGGTAACATGGTTGTGAATCACCTTATATACGCCGATTATATATTTCTGTTTGCACCTTCTCCTAAAGGACTACAAATACTTCTAGACACGTGTTACTCATATGGATGTGAGCATGACGTGCAATACAATGCGGGCCAATCCCTGGTCATGTACTTTGAATCTAGAAAGTCAAATATTTCTAAAGAAATAACATTAGGAGAAAAGAAGTTAAACTTTGCCACCTCTTGTAAAAAAATATTGGACATGTCATGTCTAATAACTTGTCTGATGAGTCTGACAAGCAAGCCAAATTGAGACTTTTGTACGCCAAGAGTAATATGTTACGTCAAAAATTCCACTTTGGTTCAACTGCTGTAAATATAAGCTATTTTTAGCGTATTTTCGTAATATATGCGTTATATGTGAACTTTAGAAAAGTTATCTTTCAGCAATTCGTCGGTGCATATAACAACTCTTTCAGGATATTGAACAATTTGCCCATGAGATGTAGCGCTAGCCACATGTTTGCTACAGATAATGTCAGCTCGGGTAAATGTGTAATCAGAAAGCCTAATGAATAGGATTGACATGTATTCCCACGATTGGTGGAAAAATATGAAAAAAATAATGGGACGTAAAACAAATGACAATTCATGCATGCAAGGTCTTGCTAACAAAACAACGAATGGTGATTGCGCGTTACTAGCCAGTAGAATGAACGAGTTTTTTGTACATGTAAGTGAACATTTACCTCGTTTAAATAAGGATCATAAAATATTCACAGTAAACGAGGAACTGCCAGATCAGTATGTCATCGATGTAATGATTACTTTTAAAGCTTTACAGAATGTTAAGGTGAACAAGGCTACTGGGCCTGATAACATTCCTGCGTGGGCAAACGTGGACAAACGTGGGCAAACGTCCTCGCTCCTCCATTAACTGCTATCTTTAACAAGTCTCTAAGAGAAGGTGTACTCCCTATGGAATGGAAAATGGCCAACGTAATACCTTTACCAAAAACAAACCCACCTGTGTCGATTGAAAAAGACATTAGACCAATTTCACTAACTCCAATAGCTGCTAAGGTATTTGAATCAATAATAATGAAATGGGTGGATGACACAATTGAAGGAGAAATTGATGCTAAGCAATTTGGTGGAATTAGTGGAGCTTCCACAACAGACGTTCTTGTCGAAATGATACACAAATGGTATGAGGCGACTGATAAATTGGATTCTTATGTCCATGTTGTAATGCTAGATTTTAGCAAAGCGTTTGACCTTATTAATCATCATTTGTTACTAGAAAAGCTACAGTTGTATGGTTTGCCGTCACATATTATAAGATGGATGGCAACATTTTTACTGGACAGAACTCAACAAGTAAAAATAGGAAATGAATATTCGCATCCTGGTCACCCCAATGGGGGAGTACCACAAAGAACACTGTCTGGACCTAAATGTTTTCTAGTCTACATAATTGATTTAGAAACGCCTGTTCCGTTATATAAATATATAGATGACAGTACATTGTTCGAAGTATGCGACAGAAAGGGTGTATCTGTTATACAAGAATCGGTTGACGTTGCCGCTAGGTGGACAGAACAGAATGATATGAAAATTAATTCAGGAAAATCAAAAGAGATGATCATCTGTTTTGCACAAGACCGCAATTTTCGAAACGCTATCCCGAATATAACGATCGATGGAAAAGATTTAGATCAAGTAGACCATGCCAAACTTCTAGGTGTTACAATTTCACAGGATCTGACATGGAATAAGCATGTCGAAAATATTGTGAAAAAGGCCGGGAAACGATTGTACATGTTGTATCAGTTAAAGCGAGTAGGAATTACCCAGAAAGATCTGGTCACTATATATGTCAGTGTTGTGAGACCTGTTTTAGAATATGCATGCCCTGTATGGCACACTAACTTGCCACAATATTTATCTGACAGTATTGAAATGATACAAAAAGAGCATTAAAGTGTATTTTTCCTGCAATAAGTTACGCTGAGATACTTATGTATGTTAAATTGGAGACATTGAAAGCAAGACGGGACTGCCTTTGCCAAAAATATTTCAATAAGATTAAAGTTAGTACACACAGATTAAACTATCTGCTGCCTGACAAAAGGCATACCAAATATGACATCAGACAGAGTAATGTGTACCCTTTTCCAATAACCCGAACAAACAGATACCGTAACTCCTTTATACCATGGGGATTACTCAACTGCCAATGACGAATGAAGGGCAAAAGGATGGTTTTTATACTGTACGACATTTCGGTGTATTAATATTATATATGACGTTCCAATGTATAGTTGTATTTTATTGTATACTGTGAATCCAACTCAGATGAGTTGCTAATAAACTTGTGTTATTATTATATTATTATTTGAATCCCATTATTTATAGCATTAAAACTAGCGACATGTATTGTACTTCGAAACTGCGGCACCAGTGGGTCCGGGATTTATCTAATTTTTAAACATGTTGTTCTTATCGATGTATTTTATATTTATTTTTATTTACTTTTATTGATGAATTATTATATATGAACATGATGATTGTATGAAATAAATACATTATTATTATTATTATATCTTATCATCCAGGGTATCGAACGCTTTGGAAAGGTCCAGATAAATATTTATAGAAATTTCATTTCTATCAATGTATGTCATTATCCTATCGGTTAATTCAAGGGCAGCAAATTCAGTGACACCTGTATGTTCCATTCTAAATCCACATTGACTTTCGAACAAGAGATTTTGCGTTTTGAAAAATGAATCTAGCTGGTTGTAAATTATATTTTCAACTACTTTTGATATATCTAGTAAGAATTATATTGGTCTGTAATTACTTTAGCGATTTAAAGTTGATCAGGGAAGATACCAGTAGTTAGTATTTTATTTGAAATTAGTGTTAATGATTTTATTAGTGCAGCTTTAACTAATTTTAGTAATCATGTCGAAATACCCACAACTTGTTTTTGGTTGCTTATTATCTATTGTTTTAGATGTATTTTCATCATCAATACGTTCAATAGTTAATGAATGGGTATTCTATAATTTCTATTTATAGGATTACTGATTTGTTTGGCCAAATCTGGGCCAATATTGGTAGAAAATGTATTAAATGTGTTTGCAATAACCGTCTTGTTTTTTTTAATTCCGTCGTTATATATAAAGGATTTAGGGGAAATGTTCTAGACAGAATATGGCTTATAGTTTCACATGTTTTTTATGTAATTTTTGTACTTGTTAAAACACGATCATAATGCAGTTGTCTGGTTGTTCGTGTCCTTTTTAAGTATGCTGTTATAAGATATCAGGTTAGTCCGAATTGTTGAATGTTCTGGTGAATCAGGCAAAGTTATGTTAAGCTTCTTGTCTCTGCATCGTATTGATTTGAGCAGGCCAAGTGTAATCCGTGTTGATTTTATGTGTTTATATTGTTTTAAAGTTAACTAATTTATATGGCATGTGTTTGTTTTTTTGCGCATTTGATTGATTCGTATAAAATGTCATAATTTATGTTTGGGTCGGCAGATGGCGATTGATTAAGTTTATTATAAACAAATGTTGAAGTTATTTAATTTATGAATTTGAAATTGCTTCTTCATTTTGTATATTATTTTGGTAGGTAAAATATGGCTGATGGTCCGATAATTGTTTCGTTAGAATACCTGATTTCGGTGTTATTGTAGGATCGGTTAATCTACAAAACAAGTTACCTATTAGAATTCCATTATTATTTGAAAACCTTGTTAGGAATGTAATATAGGGGTAAAAGCTGTACGATATTAACAGAAAGTTAGCAATTTCCATGCTGTGTAGCATGTCGCCATAGCTGTCGTCATACAAGAAAGGCATATCTGTGTAACAATAATAATAAACAGATAAGAAATATATAGAACAAACAAAAACATTATGAAAAAGACGTGTCGGAACCGGACGTTTCCGGACCGGCCATCTCATTGGTATGACATAATGACGATAGTACACAAATATTAACAGACAAAAGCGAACCCAATAATTGGAATTAGCATTACATCTGCGGTAACTAATTAGTTTTCTAAATTAAATTGGAACCCTCTGGAAGTAATTATTTTTCATGAAAAAATTATGTTAGCACAAAGGTATATGTGATGAGTAAACACCATATAAAAAACAGTGGTACCAAAAGAAAAAAATATATATGTAAGTGAATTATGCATAGTTCACGTCATGCAGAAAAGCAAATATGTTATTCAACACAGAAGGCAAATGTACACTAATACTTAACAAAGTCAGCTGTAACAGGTTCGATACAACATCTCACAGATGCATCAAAAGAGTCACTTTAAATAGTGTCCAAATCTTTGATCGCGCTAATTTCTTTGATGCGACCACTGAGTGTTTTTACCAGTTCTCTCCCCGAGTAGGTCCAGCAATAGGCAATTCTGTGTCCCCTGGTCTTGTAGGTCAGCCCAGCTCTTTTCGAGGTTAAGTCTTCGTTGATGAAGATTGCCTTGTCTTTTTCTTTGTTGGCGTTATGCTGCTTCAGGTGCGTGCGTGCCTTGTAAACCTGGTGCGAGTTTTGTGAACTTCGTCTCCGGAAGCGCACGATAATTGTGCGCTTCCTCGGATGAACGCTCGCGTTCTTCTTGGGGCCCAGGCGGTGGCTACACTCCAGGTCCGCTACAGTTAGCTTTTCTTCTCGTAGATGGTTTGCAGTACGAATTCATTGGTTGTTTCCTCATCCCTCTCAATTCGAGGCTATATTTGACGGTGATAGATCATAGAAATTGGTGGTGCAGAAAAGTCGATAAACAAGTGGAATTACTGATTGATAAGTATTATTCTTGCCTTAATATCATTCATAAAGTTGCAGTAAACATATATTGAGTAGCAGTTGTGCTTAAAGTTAGTTAGTTAACGTATTTTAGAACACCTTAGTATAGTGAGTGATAATATGGTAACTTAGCCTTCGATAAGTTGTAAACAAGATTTAACAAACCTGATGTGGTAGAATATATAGGAGATCAAGTAACAACAATCAAACTACTTACATAAGATAATATTTTTGTAAGCCAATACTTGCTAGATATTTTGATTATGTAGCATTGTTGTTAAAATTAAGCAAGGGCGATAGTCGGGCGGCGTAACCTAAATAAATAAAGCAGCCTAAAGTAACGTCATTGATTGTATTTAAATTAGTTCACTACCGGTAATGTTAGCGTTCGTGATAGGATAAATAGTCGGCTGTGTAATTGAAATATGTAACATAAAGTGTGCTGTAGTACACAGGAAACAGTCTTTATAAAGACTAAGTTAGTTAAGTTATTAAATAATAAGGATAGGGTGGCGCCGGGTAAGATGGCGCCGGTGCATGGTGGATGATTGTGTGTACGTTTTCGATGATTGTTCTAATGTTTAAGTCTATATGTGTATATAAGTATGATCGTGAAGATCTACTGAGAATCAGGGAATCCATGAACTGTGAGTACAAACCAAACTTCACCTTCGATGACACTTTTTCTGTTGACAACACGGGTCATACACAACACAACGCCTCAAGCCGCACACGCAAGCGGGGTAGACGCGGGGGCGCACTCTGTAGATTTCGACGGCGCAGCCTTCGACCACCACTCCCTGCTATCGTCCTAGCTAATGTGCGATCACTGAGGAACAAAACAGTCGAACTTGTTCACCTGTTGACTTACAAACGAGAAATAACAGACACCTCTATACTGTGTTTTATGGAAACGTGGTTAGAAGCCACCGACCCCTGACGCGGCAGTGACACCCCTTGGTCATGCTCTGTTTAGAGCGGACCGATCGAGCGAAATGACGGACAAGCAGCGAGTGGTGGCGTGTGCTTTCTTGTGAATCAGCGGTGGTGTAATGACACTCAACTTGTCTCTTCTTCGTGTTCTCGTGAACTGGAAACTCTAATTATCAATTGCAAGCCGTTCTACTCCCCGAGAGAGTTCTCTTCGGTCGTGCTGTTGGGTGTTTACATCCCTCCTGATGCCAGTGCTACCAAGGCAGTCAGCCAGTTGGCTACTCGGGTGGCGGCAGCAGAATCGACCTATCCTGACAGCGTAGTCATAATTCTGGGTGACTTTAATCACACACATTTGATGAAGGTACTGCCCAGGTACAAGTAGCACGTAGACTGTGCCACACGCAATAGCAATGTCCTGGATCACTGCTACACAGTCTTTAAGGATGTGTACCGTGCCACCACTAGGGCTCCCCCCGGAGAGTCCGATCACGCAACGGTCGTCCTCATCCCCACGTAGCGACAGAAACTGAAAACTTTGAAGCCATCAAAGAAGACTGTCAAGAAGCAGACGGACGAGTCGACTGCAACTCTTCGTAGATGCCTGGAGTGCACAGATTGGGACATGTTTAAAGAGGCATGTCCTGACCTAGACGTGTACGCTGACACCGTGGCATCCTAAATCAACTGGTGTGAGGAGCTGTGCACGGAGACAAAGACTGTCACCCTGTAAGGCAACGATAAACCTTGGTTTACCAGGGACATCAAGCAGAAACTGGCGGCGAAGAACGCGGCATTCATCAGCGGCAGCAGGAAAGAATTCAGGAGATCTAAGTGCGAGGCGCAGAAGGCGGTCAAGAAGGCCAAATTCATATACAAACACAAACTTGAGGACCAGTTCGCTTCCAACAACACCAGATCTGACCCCCGCATTCCCTGATCAGCTGAACGACTTTTACAGCAGATTTGACAAGCTTAACTATTCACCAGAGCAACGCCCACTTCCAGCAGCTAACTTTCTGTCTCCGCCCTTCATAGTCCAGGAAGCTGAGGTGAGGAAACTGTTCAGGAGACAGAGCACGCGGAAGGCTTCGGGTCCAAACAACATCTCCACATCTACCCTGAAGAACTGCGCCGACCAACTCTCTGCGGTGTTTACGGACATCTACAACTCCTCTCTCCAGCAGTGGAGAGTTCCAGTCTGCTTCAAAACTTCCACTATCATACCCATTCCCAAGATGTCCAACATCACCGGGCTGAACGACTACCGTCCAGTGGCACTGACCTCAGTCGCCATGAAAGTGTTCGAGCGCATAGTACTCAGGTACCCGAAGTCGGCCACCGACGGCCTCCTGGACTCGCACCAGTTTGCATATCAAGCAAACAGATCAGTAGACGATGCGGTAGCTTTAGGTCTGCATCACATTATGAAGCACCTAGAAAGGCCAGGAACCTATGCCAGGATCCTGTTCATTGACTTCAGCTCAGCATTTAATACTATCATCCCATTCAAGCTGTTCAATAAACTTTCATTGGTTCATCCTGCCATGTGTCACTGGGTCCTTAACTTTCTTCTTCACAGGCCTCAATCTGTCAGAGTCAACAACTCTATCTCCAGTCCTCTTATCCTAAATACAGGTGCCCCACAAGGTTGTGTGCTATCCCCCTTTCTGTTTACTATCTTCAAAAATGACTGTGTCTCCGTGGAACAATCGGTCGTTGTGATCAAGTTTTCTGATGACACTACTGTGGAGGGCTGCATTGAGAATGCGGATGAGACGCCATACAGGGAGGAAATTCAGAGAATGGTTGGCTGGTGTGCGGATAACAATCTCGAATTGAACGTTTCAAAGACTAAAGAAATGATTGTTGATTTTCGTAAAAAGATGACTCCCATCCACCCTCTTTCGATAAATGGCGTGGAGGTCGAGCAGGTTGAATCTTTTAGATTCATTGAAACAACAATTTCAAACGATCTCAGCTGGTGCACAAACACACTGTGTATTACAAAAAGGCACAACAACGCCTGTTCTTCCTGAGGCAGCTCAGGACATTCGGCATTGCTCAGGAGATTATGATACGATTCCACCGCGCAATCATTGAAAGTATCGTCACTTTCTCCATTGTAGTGTGGTTTGGCCGCGCCAGTCAGGAGGAGAAACAACGGCTAGAAGTTATCGTGAAGGGCGCATCTAGAATCATTGGGCGCGAGTTGTCATCCATTGAATCTATTTACCATGCTCGCTGTGCGCGAAAATCCAAGAGCATTGTACGGGATACTACCCACCCAGCCAACCATCTCTTTGAACTTCTTCCCTCTGGCAAGCGCTATAGAAGTATTAAGATAAGGACCACTAGACTTAAAAATTGTTTTTATCCGCAGGCTGTGAGTCACTTGAACCGCGAGATGCCATGATACTGTTTTCTGTCGGTTTAGATTTTATGTCGCCATGTTAAATTATTTATTTATTTATTTATATTTTGTTTAGTTATTTTTTTTTTTTTATTTATTTACTTATTATTTATTAACTTGACTACATGTATGTGAATATTAATTTTTTTATTTATTTAACTACGTGTATACTTTTTAACTTTTTAGGTAATGTTGAGACGGTATTAATATTATGTTATCAAGTTCACTTTATGTCAATAGATGTACGACTGTCTTAAAATATGTTGGCAGTTGGCCTTGGTTTAAATTTATACTAGTTTTAGCATAGTTTCATAATGTTTCTGATTGTATATTTTGCGTGTGCATGATGGGGGGCAGGGGAGACAAGCGTGCATGTATGTTGACGCCACAACGCCAAGAATTTTAAATGCTACTTGGTAATAAACAGTCTGAATCTGAATCTGAAAAATAAATTCTGATAGGGATATGGCGCCTTGCAAGCGGCAAGTCAAGGCAAAGCGACACTTGGTGTGCGATCACTGCCTCAGCTGGGTAGATTTTGCATTGTCCGGTAGTGGGAAGTCATGGGCAGAAACCATGGAGGAAGGATTCACCTTTCAGTGCACTGGTTGTTGGAAGGTGGAGTGTCTGCAGAAGGAGATAGTTAGGTTGACAGATATTGTGAAGGGCATGGAGATGGGAATTAGCAAGGTGACTGGTCGAATGGAGAGAGACGACAGGGAGAGAGGTGAGAATACTGCAAGACTGAAGGAGAATAGCAGTGGCAAGAAAACTGAGGAAAGGAGATTGAGAGGAGGGAAGGTGATTGGAGGGGAAGAAATTGGAAAATCGACAACAGAAAACGTGACAAGCGTGAAGGTGACAGGGGAGAAAGTGACCGTAGAGAAGGATGGAGGGAAGATGGGACGGGAGTGGAGAGAAGAAAATGATATGGGAGGAAGATGAAGGGACGAAAGGAAGTGAGAGCAAATGTGATAGAAGAGAAGTCAATAAAAGGGACGCTGACAGGAGGAAAGGTGACAAGAGAAAAAGCGACAGGAAAGAATGGATCGGAAAAGAATGTTACAGAAGAGAAGACGACAAGAGGAAAAAACAACAACCAGACAGATGCAAACCGAAGAAGGAGCTACTCTAAGGCAGTGATTGAGGGGGCAGTGAGGAAAGAGAGGGTGGCTAGGATTGAACATGTGACTGACAGAGTAGAGAAGGTATTGGGACATGGCAAGGGGGGTCTATACTGGTACATGTAAGAACAAATACAGCAGACATGGAGGGAACAACTGGGATAATACAGAAGCATAGACAGTTAGCGAGGAAGCTAAAGAAGACAAGACTTGAACAGATTATTCTGTCAGGAATTTTCCAAGTAATGGGAGGAAGAGGGCAACGTATAGAAACTGCAAGAGGATGGCGATCAACGCACTAGTTGAACAGATGTGTGAAGAAGAGGGCGTGGGATTCATAGATTTATGGGGATACTTTGTTGGGAGGGAAGATATGTATATGAGAGATAGCCTCTATCTTAGTGGAAAGGGGGCAGCACAGAACCTGCTGTGATCTGTTGAGAGTGGGACAGGTTGCATCTATTTAAACTAGATTCGCAGGGGGGACTCACAGAAAAGCCTGAAACTGGAGGCATAGATAACGACAGCATAACTAAATCAGCAAAGAACAGTCTGGAAAACTCTTCTGAAGCTGGATATAAATGTCTTTGTTTAAATGCAAGGAGTATAATAAACAAAAGAAATAAACTAAACATTATAGTAGAATATATTGACCCTCACATAATAGGTATAACCGAATCCTGGACCACCACCGATATATCAGATGCCGAAATGGGACTGACAGGATATGGAATGTTTAGGAAAGATAGAATAGGAAGAAAGGGAGGTGGAGTTATTTTATATATTAAAGAATCTATCCAGGCTTATGAAATAAAATTAGAAAGAGAAGCAGATTGCGAAGAAGCTGTTTGGTGTAACGTAGTTACAGGAAACTTAACGTTAACAGTTGGGTTAGTTTATCGAAGTCCAAACATAAGCATATAAGTGAATTACAAAATACAAAACGCTATAAGGGAAGTGAGCAAATGGGACTGTATTATTATGGGGGATTTTAACCACGGGCATATACAATGGAAATCTCTACAGAGTATGGGGAGTGAGAACCACAAGTTTTTAGTTTTAGTTCAAGATACTTTCCTTTCTCAACATGTGCTAGAACCAACCAGGGGTGAGAATGTGTTAGATATAGTTTTGTCCTCACAGAATGAATTACTTGACAATGTCAAGATATGTGAGCCACTGGGGAGTAGTGATCACAACCAGATACATTTTTCCATAAAAGTAAAATCAGAAAGGAATA
>CM034544.1:4348570-4399579 GCA_020002185.1 Paraescarpia echinospica | reverse complement strand
TCTCTTTATGACCTCATATTACATGCATGTGGCAATGACAAGCACGTTCAAGAGGACAGTGGCCGTGTACACAGACACACGTGTCTCCCTCGTGTTGCTTCTCTTTATGGCCTCATATTACATGCATGTGACAGTGACAAGCACGTTCAAGAGGACAGTGGTCGTGTACATAGACACACGTGTCTTCCTCGTGTTGCTTCTCTTTATGACCTCATATTACATGCATGTGACAGTGACAGGCACGTTCAAGAGGACAGTGGTCGTGTACATAGACACACGTGTCTTCCTTATGTTGCTTCTCTTTATGACCTCATATTACATGCATGTGACAGTGACAGGCACGTTCAAGAGGACAGTGGTCGTGTACATAGACACACGTGTCTTCCTCGTGTTGCTTCTCTTTATGACCTCATATTACATGCATGTGACAGTGACAAACACGTTCAAGGGGACAGTGGTCGTGTACATAGACACACGTGTCTTCCTCGTGTTGCTTCTCTTTATGGCCTCATATTACATGCATGTGACAGTGACAAGCACGTTCAAGAGGACAGTGGTCGTGTACATAGACACACGTGTCTTCCTCATGTTGCTTCTCTTTATGGCCTCATATTACATGCATGTGACAGTGACAAGCACGTTCAAGAGGACAGTGGTCGTGTACGCAGACACACGTGTCTTCCTCATGTTGCTTCTCTTTATGGCCTCATATTACATGCATGTGACAGTGACAAGCACGTTCACGAGGACAGTGGTCGTGTACACAGACACACGTGTCTTCCTCGTGTTGCTTCTCTTTATGGCCTCATATTGCATGCATGTGACAGTGACAAGCACGTTCAAGAGGACAGTGGTCGTGTACATAGACACACGTGTCTTCCTCATATTGCTTCTCTTTATGGCCTCATATTACATGCATGTGACAGTGACAAGCACGTTCAAGAGGACAGTGGTCGTGTACATAGACACACGTGTCTTCCTCATGTTGCTTCTCTTTATGGCCTCATATTACATGCATGTGACAGTGACAAGCACGTTCAAGAGGACAGTGATCGTGTACATAGACACACGTGTCTTCCTCATGTTGCTTCTCTTTATGGCCTCATATTACATGCATGTGACAGTGACAAGCACGTTCAACAGGACAGTGGTCGTGTACATAGACACACGTGTCTTCCTCGCGCTGCTTCTCTTTATGGCCTCATATTACATGCATGTGACAGTGACAAGCACGTTCAAGATGACAGTGGTCGTGTACATAGACACACGTGTCTTCCTCGTGTTGCTTCTCTTTATGGCCTCATATTACATGCATGTGACAGTGACAAGCACGTTCAACAGGACAGTGGTCGTGTACATAGACACACGTGTCTTCCTCGCGCTGCTTCTCTTTATGGCCTCATATTACATGCATGTGACAGTGACAAGCACGTTCAAGAGGACAGTGATCGTGTACATAGACACACGTGTCTTCCTCGTGTTGCTTCTCTTTATGGTCTCATATTACATGCATGTGACAGTGACAAGCACGTTCAAGAGGACAGTGATCGTGTACATAGACACACGTGTCTTCCTCGCGCTGCTTCTCTTTATGGCCTCATATTACATGCATGTGACAGTGACAAGCACGTTCAAGAGGACAGTGATCGTGTACATAGACACACGTGTCTTCCTCGTGTTGCTTCTCTTTATGGCCTCATATTACATGCATGTGACAGTGACAAGCACGTTCAACAGGACAGTGGTCGTGTACATAGACACACGTGTCTTCCTCGCGCTGCGTTTCTCTCTTATGGCCTCATATTACGCATGTGACAGTGACAAGCACGTTCAACAGACAGTGGTCGTACACAGACAATCGTGTCTTCCTCGTGTTGCTTCTCTTTATGGCCTCATATTACATGCATGTGACAGTGACAAGCACGTTCAAGAGGACAGTGGTCGTGTACACAGACACACGTGTCTTCCTCATGTTGCTTCTCTTCATGGCCTCATATTACATGCATGTGACAGTGACAAGCACGTTCAAGAGGACAGTGGTCGTGTACATAGACACACGTGTCTTCCTCATGTTGCTTCTCTTTATGGTCTCATATTACATGCATGTGACAGTGACAAGCACGTTCAAGAGGACAGTGGTCGTGTACATAGACACACGTGTCTTCCTCGTGACGCAACAATGTTCGCCGATGATTTCTTTTTAATATCAAACTTATTTAATATTCTGCGACGCGATAAAGGCTGGATAAAGACTATCGTAAAATCATTGGCGAAGTCAATACGAATTGTTGCAGATGATTGGTGTCGTGACGTGTATGACAGACTTTAATGGCGCACGTCAATCCAGGCTATGTCGCCGAAGTGCAGTGGTGTCATCTGACGGCAACATTCAAACGACGTGACTCGAGCCAAACTCTCTTCGTGCCGAGTTCACGCAGTCGACCAGGACAATTATGCTGCGATCTAATCACCTCGTGTTTACCGTGAACACGACTTGGTGAACTCCAAACTTCAGAAGCAGCTCCACTTCACCTCTGGTAAATTTATGCAAATCGGTCAAGAAGGCGTCACGAAGTCGTCTGGCGCGGGAACGAAATTAATATTGTGGGACCTGAGAACATGAGCTTCAACGCCATCCCGCTCCGCTGAGGGGTCATGACATCGAAAGACGGGGGGAGGGGGGGGGTTTGTTGACAATTATTATTCTGCATCGCGGCGCGGCAATTTAGCCTAACGCGGCTCTCGACTGATGACATCGAAGACGGCGGTGGCGGTGTGAATATTGTTTGCGGCGATGTTCAGCATTGTTGAAGCTCATCAGAAACCCCCAGTTGCACCCCATTGACACTCGCCATGAAAAAAACACCTTATGAATTCCAGAATACTTCGTTTTGCCCCTTGACGGTCGCCAAAAACCCAAATGTACGCTCAAATGTATTCGGGGGAGGGGGGCAGAACCATAATTATGTCTGCCTTCAGCGAAATTCCAGTGGCAGTTACACCCTTGCACCCTGAATCCGCGCATATGGCTCACCATAGAAACGAGCGCATTGGCTCCCAGCAGCATCTCAATTGTACGATAGTGCACAAAGCGTCTTTTACGATCAGCGCGTGACTCCACATTGTCAATGTGACGATGACAAAGAACACGACAGGAAAGAACTATTGTCCAGTGGCAGACCAACGGATGTGGACTATTTTATGAAATATGTGCGATCAACAGTAACATTGAAGGCATTCCAGCAAACCTCTAACTCACCTATTTTGCTTCCAATGTAGGATCGGGCAAGCATTTTGTTATAAAACACAATTTTTGACCTAATATATTTTAAAATTAATATCTTGAATCTCATAATATTACACCTGTCCAAGGACAACAACATATACATTTAGTACGCAAAATATGATATGGGTGTGAATGATAGTTTTCGAGATATCATGTTTTCAAAATGAGGTTTTAGCAGTTTAGCACTTGGCAGGAGACAAGCACAAAATTGAAAACTATAACTGACGCAAATAAATAGATGAACACCTGGAAGATAAATTTTATATGTGGACATTAAAACAAGTTTCATTGGTCTACGTCATGTTGTTTGGGTTTTATGTGACTTTTTATGAATGTGTTTCCTTTCCCTGATCACCTTGAGTCTGGGAAATTTTTCAAAACTAAAACTGTTCTGGACCTGAAACCAGAACAACCATTATAACATAATAGAGTAATTACATGAAGAAATAATGGGATATTTCTAATGTACTTTAGTTAGAGAGTTAAGTTCTGTAAGAAATATAGCTTACGTTGTTATAAATATAACTGTTTTGTATAAAATAATATTAAATTTAAACTATCTGTAGTCGAATATTTAACACAAACACTGTTTCTTTGTAATTTTGTAAATTTTGATATTCGTTTTAAAATATATTAGTGTACATTTTAAAATTATTTGGTCACATAACAAAAGGAACAACCAGCATACGTTCTTATAACTAAATGTCGTCGATCTCGGCCCGCCTTGCATTCCACCATCGACACTACTTTATTATATGATATTATCTTTGCTTTAATTTGACATATAACGTATATATGTACATTAATTCCAAAGTATAGTAAATATATATTATTTAATAAATACAATTTCCCATGCGTATCCGTAGATCGCGTATGCGCAATTTGAAAGTCGGCCTAAATAGCAACGACACGCCAACGTCATTATTATCGCCGGTCGGACATGGGCGTATCAGCGCCGTTTGCCGACATTCCTGTTATTTACTATATTTCGTAATTCCCTAATCGTTTTTAACACAACACATACATGTTACAGTATACATAAAACATATTCGATCGTGTAAAGTGGGATAACAAACAGCAAAAACAGCACAAAGAATGTTTAGCAAAATGTCAGTTAACGACGGGTATCGCGCGCCCCTCACACCAAAGATCGACTTGTACTAGCGCCCATTGCTAAGGTTGTGTGGATCAGTCTATTTTATCGCGACGGGGAGATCCACTTTTAACGGTAAACAAATACTCAAATTATTAGCTACAAGTTATCAATACAATACTATTTGCTGTGTAGATCATATTTGTTTGCAATTAGGAAACACAGTATGCCGAAATATCTTGCATACGCATCGACACAAATATTAGAAACAACTAACGGCACGAGTAGCGAGCGAGCTACCGAAGCCGCGCTAAGCGTCGATACTCGGGGAAAATTCGCAAATTGTTCACCTTTTAAGTGTCGGCGCGGCAACAAATTTAATGTAGCTAGCTGCACACCGCCCGATTGTCTACGCTGCGACGCATCTCGACGTTCGTAGTCCAATCGTGTATGATCGTAAAGGTAAGATCTTATATAGCGCAATATCCAGTCCTCAGGACTGCTCATAGCGGTTTACACTTTAATCCCTGGCAGACCTGTTTAATCGAACACCATCTCGACTTCTCTGGGAAGTATTCAGCCACACTGCAATTAATGCGCGAATACTATTCGTACATAAATATCCACCACTGTCTATCGCCAGGTACTCATTCATACAGCTGAGTGAACTGAAGCAATGTAGAGTAACGAACTTGCCCAAGGTTTGACACCGCCGCACTGGATCGGAACCCACATTCTGTCAGTTGAGAGTCCGGAGCTCTTACTGCTGCGCTACTGCGCTCTACATAAGCTTGTGACTGGCCTACGACTGACCGCCGCACACCGCTACGATTGTTCAAAACTGGATATTATAAACCTACCGTTATTCTTATATTCACCATAAATGATTACTATTATTGGATACACCAACTTAATCTAGATTCTAGAACACCTCACTGCTACTGCGTACACACGTAACTTCCCGGTTAGTTGTGACGCAGCGAAAGGCAAATTGCCGTTAAAAACTATTATATGTGTCCTTGGAAAAAATGTAGCTCGATTTTGATTATTTAAAAATGTGCTTAGATGGCGATTCAAACCTCACTATTCTGTATCTGTATCTGTATCTGTATTTTGACTGGCAAAATGTCCTATGGACACATCATGCCAGTGCGCATGGTGGCTCTTATGGATTAATTTGTTACATGTTGGGCTAGACTAATCTGGAATGAATTCAGTGATGTACTTGATACAATGCTTGGAGGTAGAGAATTCCACTCTTTTATTGTGACTGGGAAAAAGCTGTTTCCAAATATGTTTGTCGAATGCCTGATTTGTACCAACTGTTTATCATGTTTACGTGAGCATCTGGTGTTGCGTTTGATATATTGATCTAGTGGGATATCTATGAGGTTATGTTCCATTTTATATAATATGCTAAGTCTTTGGATTTTTCTTCTTGAGTGGAGGGTGTCCCACTGGAGATCTTTAAGGAATTGTGTTACCGTTCCTGGCTCTCTAGAATAGTTGTTCTTACAAATTCTGGCGGCTTGTCTCTGGGTTCTTTCTATGAGTTTGATATTTCATAGGCAATGTGGATCCCATGATGCCGACGCATATTCAACTATAGGGCGGACAAGGGTTGTGTAGGCTATGGACTTGATTTGGGTTGGGCATTTTTTTTTATTTCTTCTAATAATTCCCAATGTCTGTTGTGCTTTTTTGTGACTGAGTTGCTTTGTATTGTCCAATTTAATGTATTTGATATATGTATGCCAAGATAACAGTGTGATTCAACAGATTTAAGTTGTTGTCCGCAGAAGGTGTAGAGATTTGGTATCGGTTTTCTTGAGACTATTGTCATTGTATAACATTTAGTGGGGTTGAATTTCATAAGCCACGTTTGTTGCCATTTCTCAAGTTTGAGCAGATCGTTTTGGAGGACAGATGTGTCTTGGTCAGTTTTAATCGGTGAATATAACATGCAGTCGTCTGCCAAAAGGCGAACAGTTGAGGAACGATTGTTTGGTAGGTCATTTATGTAAAGTAGGAAAAGTAGGGGCCCCAGTACTGTGCCCTGTGGTACCCCAGAAATGACTTGAGTTGATGTTGACTTAGATCCATTTATAACAACCTGTTGAGTTCTTCCTGTAAGGACGCTATTTATCCATGATGATATTGGGCCTGTGATGCCATAGTGTTTGAGTTTGTGGATTAGTATTTTATGTGGAACTTTATCGAATGCTTTGGTGAAGTCAAGGATGGTCATGTCTACAGATTTCTTCTCATCAAGTGATTTGCTTATGTCATGGATTGTTTGAATTAATTGTGTTTCAGTTGATCTTTTGGCACGGAAGCCATGTTGGTGGTCAGTTAGAATGTGGTGCTGTTCAAGGTGTTTCATAATGTGACTTTGTATGATGTGTTCAAGAAGTTTAGAAACCACAGGTGTTAAGGATATTGGTCTGTAGTTAGATGTTTCTGCTCTACTTCCTTTCTTAAAAATTGCTGTTACATTGGCTTCTTTCCAGGTATTGGGGACTTGTCCAGAGTCAACAGATGATTGGAAAATGTCATGTATTACTGGTGCTAGATGAGAGGCATATCTGTTTAAGAACCATGGTGGAATGCCATCTGGTCCTTGCGATTTAGAAATGTTAATTTTGGAAAGTTGATCAAGTACTCCTTTAAGTGTAATTTTTAATTTGGGGATTTCTCCATGTGGACTTCTGGCCATATCTGGTAGGGTGGAATTTCCTTCGTGTGTGAAAACACTTTGGAACTGATTGTTTAAGGCTTCTGCTTTGTCGTCGCTAATGATGTTACCCGCAATGTTAAGGTCCCCAATACCCTGGTTATCCTGTCTAAGTTTAGAAATGAAGCTCCAAAATGATTTAGGTTTCTCTGTTATTGTTGTTGTCAGGAATTGACTTATGTAGGATAGTCTAGCAGAACGAAGGTGTTTATGCATGTTTCTCCTGATGTCACAGAATTCTTTCCAGTCTTCTGGATTTCTAGTTCTTTTTGCTTTGTTATATAGCTGTTTCTTTCTTTTGCACATTTTCTTTAAATCTTTATTGAACCAGGGAAGATTGTGTCTTGAAGTAGTAAGACGGTGCGGTACATATTGATTCATAATGTTGATGATTTTCGTGGAAACAAGATTCCACTTGTCATTGACTGTCATGTTTTGGTTTTGAGAGAAGTATTCATGTGTAAAGTTTTCAAGAGATTTCTGGATGTTAATATTGTCGGCTTTATTTCTAATGAAGACTTTACGTTTCGGACGATGTTTGCGTTTGGGCGAGATGCTTACATCAATGATGACTGTGCTATGGTCTGCTATTCCGTCTACTACATTTATCTTCTTTATTAACCCAGGTCTATTGGTGAAGACAAGATCTAAAATATTGTTGGCATTTCCCTGTCTGTGCGTGGGTTCCTTGACATGTTGGATCAGTCCATGTTCCTCTGTAAGAGAGAGTAGTTTATTGGCAGCAGTTGTACTGTATCCATTGTTAGGTGTGACTTGGTGAATTTCCCAATTGATGTTAGGGAGGTTGAAATCGCCAGTAATTATGACATTATGTGTGTTAATCTTGTTACCTAATTTAGAAAGGGCTAGGTCTAGTTCTTCGATTTGAGTTCCAATGAGAGTCATTTGGGGCACGATAGAGGTTACACATGATTATTGGTTTCATTCCTGTTATCTGGGTTTCAGTCCAAATGCTCTCACTGTTAGTGTCTAGGTCTGGTAGGTGGCTTGTTATGAGGTCATCTTTTGATATTTGAAATACCCCCCTCCAGTAGTGTCTGTTTCTCTGTCCTTTCTAAAGACGTTACAGTTGCTTGGGAATATTTCTCCATTTTTTATTGAGGGATCTAACTATGATTCAGTGCCACAGATGATGTCCGGGTTGTGTAGATTGTTTAGTGCTTTGATGTCATGGCTTTCTTTTTAACGCTTTGGCAGTTTATGAGGATGCATCTGAAGTTTGGTCTCTTTTTTGGTCTATATGCTTTCTTGCTATTAGTTGTATTGTTGTTGGTGGTTTCGTTTAGGTTATGACTGTTACTGTCCAGAGGATAAAAGGGATTTGCCGTTGGGATTTCTGTATCTCTGAAGAAAGAATTTGTGAAGTTGAAGTTGTTGCATTCGGGGCAGGCCCACGAACATGAGGAATTTATTAATCGTTTGTATTCATTGTCATCTATTGCACAGCATTGTGTGTGGATCCAGTTTAGGCAGTGGTCGCACTGAATTGCTTTATGGTCATTTAGGACATCCCCATGACAAATGCCACAGGGTGCTGAGCAATTTGAACAGTGCCATGGTACATTTAGGTTTCTGTAAGTGTTATTACATTCTTGTCTGGATATCCTGGCGCATTTGATGTGTGTTGATTTATTACAATCATTACAAGTTAGGATGAGTGCATTAGACTTTAGTGATTTCTTACATGAGTGACATTTAGAGGGGCCTGGATTTAGTTGAACATCTCCTGATAGCATGATGCATAGAAGTATGGAGAATTTTGTTGTTGTCCTGGGTTTGTACGGTAGAGGAGTGATCAATAATCCAGTGGAGGTGCTGGATTTGAGACATTTCAATTGGGCTATGGTTTTCCATATGGGACTGTAGATGTAGTAGGACGTGACAGATGGGATGTCTTGTCTAGCTTTGGCGTTGACATAGGTCTCGTTTGTGTTGCTCTGGAAACTCTCAAACATTTTGAAATTGGGATCATTCAACATAGTTACATTCAAAATAGTATATTGGGGTTAATACAACTGGATAAAACGTATTCACGCAGTAATTGTAGTGAGGCTGATTTTGTTCCCACATAAGTCGATTTGATGTTTGAAACAACAGGTCTGGCATAGTGCAATATGTGAGGCGTTTTGGTAGTTTCCACCTTTGGATAGAAATAGAATATAGTTATATAGGTTTATCCATTACTTATGCCAATAAATTGATGCTAACGAACTGAGTTGAACTCAAACTGAAATTGTTGTATAATAGTAGAACTAATGAAGAAACAGTGCACACAGCCAGACCTAACAACGTAACAGTAAGATTTTGCGCACGATAAATCTTATTGGGAAGTTATTTACTACGAGGTTTACCAATGTGTGCCGTTTGTTTGGTAAAGTCTCCTACCGAATTCGTTTTCATGAATTACGCAATCGACTCGTTCGCAATAATAAAAAAGGTGAGATTTGTAACTGAAGCCACGTGTATGTTTTGGCAGTAACACGGTTGTGTACTTTCTGGTTATCTACAACTGATCGCATTATATTTATTATACATAAGAGTATAACTAACGTTAATCAAGCCAAAATCCCTTAAAATCGAAACAATATGGTGAGATATTTTAGAGCAATATCGGAATATTTCCATTTGATGTCAGGAGATCGGCAAAATGTATGAAAACATGAACACAAATCATGAAACCTTCTACCATATTTTGGGGACTTTAAAGCTTCATAATAAAGAGTAGAACATTATAAAGATTATTGAAGCGACACAAAATGGATATGAACGTTTGGTGTTTGAGGCACAAGGCTGGGCGGCAAGGATGTGCTGGACTGGACAGACACGGACCGGACTACAATGACCATTACGGGAGTGGACCACACGAAGGAACAACACGTGACTTTGACCGCCATCAACAAGGCCGGACTTTACACGACTCGCACGTACATCGTCCTCTATACGCCATCTAGCGGGTAGTGCCACAAAGACGCCGTAGTATTGTTTACGTGGTTGTATGAACCGACACTGACTTTACGAATATAGTCCCAAAAAGTGTATACTTTGTAAACAAATCATGTCTTTTGTCTCTCATACCGTGAATTATAAAGTCTGGCTTAAGAAAATTTCACGAAAAAATTGCAAAAGGTGGACGTAAGGAGCCCAAAACGGCCAAAATGGCATGTCCAATTGACATTTGCAAATTTGGAAGCGGTACCCTATAAAATCAGTGCTATATTGCTGATGCATCTGGTGACCAGAAGCAGCTGTTCAAGATTGTTGCCAAGCTCCTACACACTGATAATGGCACACCACTACCACCATGTGACTCATCTGACACACTGGCAATGCGGTTCTCGGATTTCTTCTCAGAAAAGATCTCGAAAATTCGGTCTGAACTGAATCAGAATGTCATCATTGTAAATGCCTCTGCTGAGGATGCACCGCAGACATGTCTGCTGACTGCATTTGAGCCAGCCACTGAGGCTGAAATTGGAATGTTGTTGAAGTCATCGCCAGTGAAATCTTGTGAACTTGATCCCATTCCGACATGGCTTCTTAGAGACTGTGCGCACGATGTTGTACCTGTGCTCATGACAATTGTTAACCTGTCTCTGAGAACGGGGGTAATGCCTTCACACTTGAAGGAAGCGCACATCAGGCCAGTACTCAAGAAACCGAGTCTAGACAAAACTGTCTTGAATAACTACCGACCCGTGTCAAATCTACCCTATCTATCGAAGACAATAGAACGTGTCGTTGCTGCGAGATTGTCAGCTCACATGTCAGAGCACAATCTCTGTGAGCCCTATCAGTCAGCGTACAAGCCGAATCACAGCGTTGAGACGGCCCTTGTCTGTGTGCAGAATCACATCCTGCACGCAATGGACAATCAGAATGTTGTCATCATGGTTCTCCTGGATCTATCGGCTGCGTTTGACACCGTCGACCATGAAGTGATGTTGCATAGACTCTCACATGATATCGGAGTGGTCCAATATGCACTGGACTGGTTTAAGTCATACCTGAGAGACAGAGTCCAGTCAGTCCACATTCATGGTGCTACATCGCCTGCTCGTCCTCTGGTATACGGGGTACCACAAGGCTCCGTGCTGGGTCCTCAGCTGTTCTCCATCTATGTAGCACCAGTTGCTAAGATTATTCGCAAGTACAATTTGATGTGTCATTTCTACGCGGATGATACTCAAATCTACATTCCAGTGAAACCCCACCAAGAGAACATTGCTGCGGCTGTCGTCCGTATTGAAGAATGTGTAGCGGAGATCAGGACGTGGATGATGACAAACTTTTTAAAGTTGAATGACTCAAAGACAGAAGTCATCGTGTTCGGCTCTGCGCAACAACTAAGAAAAATTGAGCTGCGCACACTATGCATTGGAGACTGTTTGGTCACTGTAACTCAGAATGTACGGAATCTTGGTGTACAGTTCGATGCCGAGATGAAGATGGAGACGCACGTGATTGCGGTCTGTAAATCTGCAATTTTCCATCTCCGAAATATTGCAAGAATAAGACGTTATCTAACACCTGCAGCGACAGAACAAGTCATACATGCGTTTGTTACCAGCAGACTTGACGTTGGCAATGCATTACTCCACCGACTGCCTGTGAAACAACTAGAACGGTTGCAGAGAGTACAGAACTGGGCGGCTCGCCTTGTCGACGGCGCCAGGAAGTTCTGTCATGTCACACCTCTATTGATCAAGCTGCACTGGCTGCCAATAGCAGTTAGAGTAGGGTATATGATACTTCTACTCACGCACCGAGCACTGACTGGCTGTGCACCACAGTATATCACCAAATGTGTGACCCGACGTCAGCCAACTCGATTGTTGCGCTCCAGTGAACACAATCATCTATTTGTACCACGTGCAACGCGTCGCTGGGGTGATAGATCCTTCTGCGTGGCAGGCCCAACACTATGGAACTTGCTGCCGCAAAAGCTGACTGCAACAACAATGACAAACACTGATTTTAAATCAAACCTTAAGACTTACCTGTTTTCCCGAACATTCTGTAAGGCGCCGTGAGCAACGATTGTTGGAACGGCGCAATATAAATGTCACGATTTGATTTGATTTGATATATTTTCTATTTCACAGTGCAAATGGGGTATATCTTGGCAGTGTACATAAACAAAATCATGTTTACAGAACGAGAAATAAAAACATCACAATGTGTTTTCTAAGATGACAATTTTGTGTGTGTTCCGCGTCAACGGTTTAGATTGGTCCACTATATTAGTTTACCTTTGCTATTGCTGGGTATTTCGACATGTATTCTTTTCTTATAAAGTTAATGAAGGAATCCTGAAAACAATTATGGGACTGAATCTAAATTTGAGGAAAATATAGCATATTAAAATAAAAAAATGTAGGGTGGCGTTTTAAGTGCGTGTCCAGCGTCATCGACGGAAAAGGCTACCTACAAAAACCTAGAAAACGTACACCGTTTTAACTTTTTCATGCCTACCAGCTATCACCCTGCTTTAGTTCCCTCGATGGCCCTTCCAATATTCACTGATAATGCTGCCAACATGCTCAAAGAAGGAAAAACCGAAATGGTGGCGTGTCCAGCGTCATCGCGTGTCCAGCGTCATCATTGCAAAAACTTAAAAAAACACCGCTCAGAGCGCATATATACCTTGATTCAAAGGAATTAAAATGGGGAATGCATCAGAGGCTGACGTCTCCATGCAGTCAAAGCTTTTCCGACTCTAACACGACATATTTTGTGGGCAATGGACCGATGTTTACCCAGTTTATATGAAACTGTACCAGAAACGAACGTGAATACGGTAAATAAAAAACCGCAATAGTATTTACAGCGATATTACTCGTATAAGTTATATGTGGACACATCAATAAGCAAAAATAATTAAGGTGATTTGCGATGTCTAAGCTGCTTGATGACGCTGGACACGCAAATTGACCAAAATATATATCGGTGCAGTAATTAGAATCGGTACCCAAATTTACGGTCTTGATGTGTAAGGAACATGTTGCTCTTCCTATAAATGAAAACAATTGAAACGTAGTTGTGTAAGGAATTTAATGTTTGTAAACAAAATATGGTGACTTGGTCATACGCTGGTTACTGTAAAAATTTTAATGTTTTTTATGACTAATTTACTTTATGTAGGAGCGCGTAGTTTACTTTTGGAAAAGAAGATAACAAAGCTAGCATATCAGTAGAATATAATTTGGGCGAACTTGATAAATATGTTTGGAGAAATATAGACATCACACTTGGAGATGACGCTGGACACGCGATGACGCTGGACACGTAGATATGGGAAGGTGTGTTCCTGCCTGCAATAATACTAATAACTGTAACAAATAGTAATTACGTTTACTTTACAAAACTACCACATAATATTTCTAACGCGTCGGAACCTGTGGGAGAATTTGGGAGCCAGCCCCCCATATTTTTTATATAGGAATAGCCTCCAATAGTTGGGGAAAGAGTGCATTTTGTTGTTTTGGTGAATATCAAGGCGACGGCAGTTCGAGCAATTGGTGAGCTTCAATTTGGAGGTGTTTGGAGCACCTAGGGGGTAGAGTTGGATCTTTTGGAGAGTCTCAAGGGGGTGCAATTGAAGATTTTGGAGAACCCCAAAGGACGTCAATAGGAGGTTTTTGAGAGCCTCAAATAGGGGGGGGGTGCAATTTAAGGTTTTTCATAAATCTCTAGCGGGTGCAATTGGAGGTTTTTGGTGAGCCTCATCCCGAATATTCTTCACGTTCCGACGCCAATGCATTTATTGGCCCTAACTTGAAGAACGTTATGTTACACGGATTACCCTTCATAGTTTATGCTATAAATACTTACATCTTGCATTCACAGCTATTATTTATATCGTCATGTAAAATGTACCCACGAAGAAAAACAGACTACTAATACATCTACAAGTGCCCCAAGGATTATGAGCCGGCGCAACAAAATGTGTTATTACACCAACTACTGAACACATTCCAAGGAACAATGAAGTCATCTACCTACACGCAAGTCACTGCTTTTGAGAAGGAGATGGAGAAGCTGCGACAACATGCACAAGCCTTGAAGAAACATTTATATTGCAATACTTGCAATCTGGTAGGAGCAGGAGATTAAAAAAAATATATATAACTTCCACGATGAACGCACCACCAAATGCTAGTATGCTTACGCTATACAGACGTTATTTTGACGAATAACGAACCAAGCCCTTAAAAGCATGAAATAAGAAAGGCCCACCATGCCCTTGCATGCAACAGGTTTTTAGCATTGTAAACCAATCAAAGCGGACACTGTTCTTCGGACGTCACTTGAAAATAAGTCGGACGAAAGGGAGCATGATTGTTAAGACGTTACAACTGGACTGCCACAAACAGCATCTCGCAGGACAAGACACGACTCGTGGTACAGGCGACTGCAGTTAGAATGGATGGAGTTGAAGAAACAGGCCGGATACATTTCCTTTCAGGAGGTAGTTTGCGGTGACTAATGATAAAAAGAAGCAATTGAAGAGGGAAAATACATTTGATCTTCAATATCTGCATGCTAAATGGTGTGAGGGAAATCCAAATGCAAAAACCATATCCTGCTTGTTTTGTCAGTCAATACTGAATCATGATGTTAATGTACACTTCAAAAGCAATAACATCTGCTTATGTAACTTACAACAAAATATTCCTTTGAAACTAAGATCCAACAGACTGGCTGATATATTAACAAGTCCGGACAGGCTGTGTAAACACGCGTATCAAGACGAATTTAAATAGATGATCACTTGAATAGTTTGGAAATAGCCGCAGTAATGTTGCAGAGCAGCGACAAATGGACACTGTCCTGCCAGATGGCAAGTACAAAAAGCGGACACAGCAAGTGCTTGAGGAGTTTCTGACAAGGTAGTTCTACGTACAAACCTTTCACTGAGGATATGGTTATATTACGTGAGCATGTGACACGTGTGACAACTCAGTGTCAACTGATCCACAATTCTAAATGCATACTCATATAAGGTAGGGTGGGGTAAGGCGCCTATACGAGGCGAGACGCCCACCCGTCCTATCTACGTAACAACGGTTCAGATTGGCACTATGGTTTGTGTAAATCCGTGCTGCCACACAGCGGATGAACAGAAACATAAAAAGAAACAAGACTCACAATCGTGAGTACAAAATGTGACTGTTGATTTCTAGGTTTAAAATAGTAAAAAAGGTGATTTCCTGTTTTGTTATAAAACAAAACAAAAACGCACTTACCAAGAAGGGTGAACTATCTAAGCGACAGGGTAAAGGAGGCGGGAAACCGAAGGGGAAACGAGCGATGCCTAAGAAGAAACAGATGACAATAACTGTACCTGCAAAGAGATTCCGGAACGACCTAAGCAGTGACGAAGATGATGAATGATATTGCCTGATTTGTGGAGAGCCATTCAGTAACAGCAGAAATCGCGAGGTCTGGGTTCAGTGTGTGCTCTGTAGGGAGTGGGCACATAGAGAGTGCACTGTGGGGAATGACAATTTTATTTGCGAGAACTGCTGCAACTAGTGACAGTGAAGAGTCTGCGTAGTTGAAACTGCTTCAGCTGCTGGGAACAATAGACCCAACCGAAATATCGAAAGCCAGATTGGCTGTTACTTAACATTTGTGTAGATTGTTCGTTCGTTCTTCTTATTGCATGCCTGTTAAAATGCATTTCACAATATTGTTGGCATGTTACATAGTTAAATAAGCAGATACAAACACACGCAGCATACACACCAACCCACCCAAACACATCCCACCCACCCCCATACCACCCACCCATCCACACTATCTCGTGATTATTCGACGGGTTGGGAAAGGCGTCTTGCCCCACCCAGATGGGCATCTTGCCCCACCCATGGGGCAAGACGCCTTTTTCGTAACTATTTTATAACGTAGAATTTTAAAATTATTAGTTTATGTCTATGTGTAAAATACTTATACACAAAGTTGAATATACATGTTAGGTTAATGACAACATAAAATATATTCCATTGGGTTATTATTAAAACAAATGCAGCGTTTCCTGCTTATGGTCGGCGCCTTGCCCCACCCTACCTTATACATATATAATTACATATCTACCGGTGATATGTCATTGGCCTAGCTCGGAAATATAAAATCGGAAAAGTTGCACGAGTATGCCTAGATCCTTTCAAAAAGGCATCAACGTAAATTATGTTTATTCAGTTATAGGGAAAACCAGTGTTCTTTGAGTCAGTTCTGCCCAACCCGTGTCCAGCGTCTTCACAAAGTCATCACTTGTCAGCAGTCACGTACGGCCTATTTTGGAGTGTTATTTGTTGATTTTGTGTCGTTAATATCATGCTTCGTCAATGTTTATAAACACCAGCATCGAAACAATAGATTGGTGTGTATTGACTAACCGTCAACCATGTTGTGGATCAGATTATTAAACAACATACGTAAATAATTATGAAATGAAGAACTATTTAAGGAAGTTAAATAAAAAAAACAATATAAACTACATACCTATGTACAGTTGTATTATAAATCATGTTTTAATACGTTTTCCTAAACATTTTACTTGTTTTCGATGAAGAATAATGGTATTATCTAAAAATAACTATATTGCGTGTCCAGCGTCTTTAAGGTATGTTTATTTCTTAGCTCACACTTTGCCTAGTTCCAATCCCCGGACACATATGGAAGTTGGCTTAGTCAAAGATAACTGATCACTGTTACTGATTATGTTTCAGTTATACCTCCAAACATATTTCTGAAAGAGCTGCAGTAATTGAAAATAGGCCTTTCCATGAAACAACACAGCGTTAAAATTATCACAAAAGTATTCATGACCGGAACAAAATGTTTCCAAGTCAAACGCTATTTTATACCTCTTGATTCTTATTAAATGGCATATATACTAGATGATTCAAAAATATTTTTTTCGTTTAATTGTAATTTAAATTGCTCAGATTGTATGTAGTATAGTAATCTTTTGTCGATGACGCTGGACACGCGATGGAAATCAAGGTTGACTTCAAATAGCTGTCATAACAAAAGTAACTCATAGTACAATGAATTATTTATGGAAAAATATGCGTTTTAATATGTACAATAAGAAAATATAACTTAATTGTTTAGAATCAAACATTTATTTTTGGACCTGCAAAATCCCATTTGTACACTTTTGGGGACATTGGCCCTATAATACCGTGTATGGTCGTGTGCTCGCATCACGTAATTTTAATTAATATGGATCGTATATTTGTATTTATTGTAAAATTTGTATAGTAATATAGTAAGGCAAGAAATTACATTGGCAACATGATTGTACAAAATGTTTATGTTAATGTTTATACATTAGCTATGTTACGGAAGCGTGCTACGCGTGCCCTGTGACATTACGATGTAGTGACTTATACCATGCGTTATTTGTGCGACGTTGTACTGCACCTGCCATGCATGAATGCATTACTGAAATGTATCGACACAGGTGTCGTACTGTGAGAAAATATAGTGATCGAAATGTGTCCTACCAGTTGCGAAACTGACATGTGTGCAGTATGTCTGTTTCCATGCGCCATATACACGGATGAATAACGCAGAGCCGCTACATATAGCCGCTACATATTATATAGTTATTCATATGAAGTGCTATTTGTTTGACCAAGAGCACTGATCTGACTTAATAAACTGCTGCATCGTTTCGGTGTGCCTCACTGCTTTGATGAATCCACACACCGCACTGATCTTGTTAAATCGAACATTGTATCGCATAAACCCAATTCAGGTATGATCGCTGCGAAAACTGATATTCATTAGTATATTAAAACAACACGAGTCACGTTTTAAAGTACTTTTTAACCTACGTTTGTTTTTACTACCCGACCAATTCCGTTTGGGTTAGTATTCCACCATTCCACATCGTTTAGTCATATATATGCAGACTCAGTTACGTCCGTAAATATTCGTTGTACGCAAAGGCGCCGCATTATTACCGTATACCGGTACAAATCGTGCGTCCTAATGTTTTATGCCGTTTTAACAAAAACCTGAAACACATATTCCGCCACGTTTGTGCCAAAAGACTGTTAGAAAAGTTGTTTTCATCTCGTAAAAGATACCCAGGTCAAAATCCGTGAGTCCTATCTGCGCTGTATCAATACATATATATCCCCACAATGTGTGACGCGAATCAGTGCGACATCAGGCAGAGTATTAAAATAGGCTAAGAAGGTTGAGAACGCGAAATTTCAGTGATACAGTTTTTAACATGCGTCATAACCGAATATACAGTAACCAACTAATGCCGGTAATAGCGCTGGCGCGTTTTGCGGTAAGGCAGTTTTGCCGGTTTTTTTTAATAGTAAGCACTTCACTCAAGCGACTTTTTAATTTATAACAATATGTTAGCATATATAATATTCTAAATGATTATTCTAAATGGTTTATATCACATCCGAGCGTTTTTCACATCAGGGACAATTCACATCGCTGTCTTCAGTCATCACTACATGTAAACAACAAGAATTCCCGCTGGAACTGCGACACGTCTTTTTCGTCTCTCACGACATCTGGTTCATGCAGTTCCGGTTGCGTTGTACTGAAACATTTCGTCTAGAAATATATGGTCGATATTCAATTGTGTGCATGCGCAGTGCCCTATCTGGGTCATATTGAGTCACGTGCAAATTTACCGGTAAGCTTACTGAAATATTCGGTCGTTGGATGTTGCAGCGTGACCAGGTGACTGTAAGTTCCGAATGATATTGGAATTACCATTTGCATTGGACTAATGTATTTTTTACATGTCCACCTGCAGGGTTAGAGGTATGGTTGGACGTGGTCGCTGTACCCATCTGATCTGTCATTCGGTGTTCATTCATGTCACACGGATAGCCTAGACATCCATGCCCCCCCCCGGCTGCAACACTTCTTCCCCTTTGTTTAGGTTTAGCCTTAGGCATAGGCTGAGTTTGAGACTAGTCTTAATCTGATACTAAGTCTAAGACTGCCTGTTATGCCCAATGCCCGCAATGGTTGTAACCTATGGCTATGTCATGGCTACAGCTATGGCCTTTGGCTATGCTTATGCCATGGCTAGCCTACGTCTCTACGCCATGGGCATGACTATGACTATGTCTGTGACTTATGACTATGTCTTCTGACTATGATGACTATGTCGAATGGGCTATGCCTATGGCCTATGCCTATGCCATAGCTACCACCCTATGGCGTATGCCTATGGAATGCACTAAACAGGGGGGCATTCAACTAGACATTTTTTTTCACATCCATGTCAAATAGATGGCTGCTATAAATTATTGGACGATATATTATAATATATATATATATATATATAATTTAGTTATATACATATCGTTTGTTCAATCATGTTACCTAATCAGCAACGGTTCTGTCATTTTTCACTTTTAAACGATGGCTATGCCGATGGGTCTGACTGCGGATTCGCCACGCTTCGATCACATTTTTTATTTCCTTGCTAATGGATTGTGGCGTTATCGTGGAACGGACTGGCCCTGTGTCATTCAGTTCACGGTCGCCTCGAGGATGGGAGAGTAGTGCGTATATACATTGACCATGTAAGGAGTCGTTGTGTGAATGGTGATAGCTCGGTGCCGGAGAAGACACCATCTTCTGAACTGCCTCTTGAATTGTCTCCCAAACTGCCTCCGGAGGAACCTGTTCATGCAGAAATGCCTGACGTACCACATGACGTACCACGTGACTTACCGCGTGACGTAACTCAGCCAGAGATGGAATCTCCCCACACATCTGAACATAATTGTACAACCAGTGCAAATCTTCGTAGATCAGGGAGAAGCCGCAGAGCACCTGAGAAACTGAACTTATGAAGTGACATTCACGATCACTCGTAGGAAAGTGATTGGAAAAGAAATTGTGAACGTTGGTAGTGGCATGTTGAATAACTAGTTAGAACTGAACGTTTGGTATAGATATGCTTTTAGTTAATCATTATTCTTGTTGAGTACTAGAACAACTCCACGAACATTGCGTTAGAGAATTCCAGGGACATTTGATGTCTGACTCCACCGGCGAAATGAACTTTACGTCTACGACTATGTTGTTTTTGTTGTTGTTGTGCATCTTCTATACTAGTTTTGCACACTACGTGACTCTGTCTTTGGTGTCTGATTCCACCGAAATTAACTCTACGACTCAGCTGTTTTTGTTGATGTTGTCCATCCACTGTATTACAGTTGTACACTGTGTGTTTGTTCTTATTGATAACAATGGTAAAAACTGTATATTACTTTATGATGGCAAACATATTGCTTTGCTGTTTCTATTTCATTTAATACCTACTATCTACCATTTACATGGCTAACACCGTGAAAGAAAATTACTCATTCTCAAATTGTGATGACATGGATAACATATTTGAAACCTACAAATATACTGAACACAGCAGGTGTCATTTTGAGAAGGATGTCGATCCTGAAAATAATTATTACAACAACATATCAACATCTTGTAAATATTATAAAGAACAACAATTCAATAATGAGGTAAACATAAATTATGATGGTGGTCTGTCTTTGGTACATTTTAATGCTAGAAGTCTGAGTACTAGCTTCAGCGATATACAAGATCTTCTCAAATCACTTAATGTAAAGTTTGATATTATAGCAATAAGCGAAACGTGGCTGAGCAAGGACTCATCTCCTTTATATATGTTTAATGATTATGATGTTTTTCATGTTGTTAGAGACAACAGAAAAGGTGGAGGTGTGGTGATTTATGTTAGCAAGAAGCTAAATGGGCGATTATGCGAAACAAAGTCACTAATAGTTGATAACGTACTAGAATGTGTTACTGTTGAATGTGAAATTAACCGACACAAAACTGCACTGGTCAGTTGTGTATATAGGTGCCCTGGATCTAACATGGTTTCATTTAATGACAATATTGAACAATTGTTTAGTCGTATACGTTGCACCAAAACCATATATGTATGTGGTGATTTCAATATAGTTTTGTTCAAATGTGATAGTCATAGTGGAACCAAGCTATTTGTAGATCTTATGTACAGTCTTGGTCTATACCCTTTAATTAATAGACCTAGCAGAATTACTACTACCTCTGCAACCCTTATAGACAACATTTTTACTTCTGAACTTGAGTGCAAGATTGATAGTGGTCTATTAGTAAATTATATCAGTGATCATCTTCCTGTATTTGCTCTGTGCCATTGTACTGTAAAACGTAATGTGAACGAACATTCTAACAAGTGTATTCGTCATCTTAGCGAAGAAAACATAAATGCATTGAAGTGTAACTTAATGCAAAATTCTTGGTATACTGTTATCGGTGGTGAAAATGCAAATATAGCATATGACAACTTTCTTCATGATTTTACACAAATGTACAACAAACATTGTCCTGTGTCAGCTGTACGACCTAAAGTATTAACAATTAGTTTGAAAAAACCGTGGTTTACTAAAGGACTCAGAAACGCATGTATCAAGAAAAATCATTTGTATAAAGCATTTCTGTCATCCAGATCAATTATCTCGGAAACTAGATATAAATCATATAAAAATAAATTAACAGGTATTCTCAGATCCACTAAGAAACAATATTATAGCAGTTTACTCGCACAGAAGAAAATGACATTGCTGGCAACTGGAAAGTACTTAAAACTGTAATGGGAACACCACACTTAGGAAATCACTACCCAGATCAGTTTGTTAATGATGGCATAACCATTAGTAATAAGGAAGATGTAGCGAACATGTTTAACAATTATTTTACTAATATCAGTCAGGAGCTGTCAACGGATATAACGGCACCAACAAATGTTTCTATTGATGACTACCTAGAAAACAGAAACAGTAACAATTTATTTCTAACTCCAGTTAATGAAGATGAAGTTATCCGTTATATGTTATATGTGAACAATTGGGAAAGTAAAACATCCACAGATTGCGAAGACATAAGTATGCATTTGGTCAAAGAAGTTATTAAACTCCATTGCAAAACCTATCACTTATATTTGTAATCTATCTTTCACTTCTGGAGTATTCCCGGAGAAAATGAAAATAGCAAAGGTTATCCCACTCTTTAAGTCTGGGGATAAGTATATGTGCACTAATTATAGGCCCATTTCACTATTACCACAATTCTCAAAAATACTAGAAAAATTGTTCAGTTCTCGTTTAGATAGCTTTCTTACCAAACACAAACTAATAAACCCAAGCCAATATGGATTTCAACAAAATATGTCAACATGTCACGCACTAATAGATCTTGTTGATGCAATAACCCAATCATTGGATGTAAAAAAATATGCTATTGGTGTTTTTATCGATTTAAAAAATGCATTTGACACTGTCAATCACAAACTGTTATGTAAAAAAATGGAATTTCTTGGTATCCGTGGTGGGGCACTTAACTGGTTAAATAATTATCTAGAAAACAGAAAACAATTTGTGTCCATTGACAAATGTAATTCTACTGTGCGCAATATATCATGTGGTGTCCCACAGGGTTCGATCCTGGGCCCCAAACTATTCATTCTATACGTTAATGATATGTGTAACATATCTAATCTAGTAAAATACATTCTCTTTGCAGACGATACTAATATCTTTTATACAAATAGTAACATCAATAAACTAAACGAAACTGTATGTAACGTTCTGGACCAAATGTATACATGGTTTGCATTAAATAAATTAACTCTGAACATATCTAAAACCAATTATATGTTATTTGGAAATCGTATGCTAAACAAAGAAATTAATATCAAAATACGAAATGTTAATATCGAAAGAGTAAGGGTCACCAAGTTTTTGGGTGTGTTTATTGATGATCTACTAAATTGGAAAGCTCATATAAAATACGTACAATCAATGCTTTCAAAAAGTACAGCTATAATGCATAGATGCAGTCATCTACTTGATAGAAATAGTAGACGTATTCTATACAGTTCTCTCTTTTTGCCGTATTTAAATTACTGTGCAGAGATATGGGGAAACACGTACCCAACAAATACTAACTGTATTTTCTTATTACAAAAAAGAGTAATCCGCATTATATTTGGTGCAAGATGGTTGGATCATACAAACTCACTTTTCCAACAATTACATGTTCTAAAATTTCCAGATATCATAGAACTGAAAACATCATTATTCATGTACAAAGCTTACTACAGCTGTTTTCCATCAAATATTCAGTGTTTGTTTACTAGACGGGAAATAGCATACTCAATGCGAGCTAATCATGACCTAGAACGACATAGAGTCTGTTCTACCATGCGATCAATGTCTCTGTGTGTAAAGGGAGTGCAATTATGGAATTCTCTATGTGATCATTTAAAAACTACTAATACTATTAATGAATTTATGCGTAAATGCAAGAACCTTTTATTTGAGAAATATATGTTTGTGGAAACCTAAATAAAATCAAACACAAATATAATCATGCCATTGAGGAAATTACAATATGTGTAAAGATTACTTATCGCATACTTTAAATTTTGAATATGCACATATTCCATTGCATGTTTTCAATTATTGTAGCTAGATGGTTAGATGAATAGCAAATTTGAATAATGTAATATTGATGTCTCAAAATACATGTACGTATGTATGTGAATATATGGATGTATATATGTGTGTATATGTGTGTATACATACATGTATATAATTATATATAAATACATGTCAGGGGTAAATTTACACAAAAGTCAATGACTTCGTATTTACCCCCTTCAAACATTGTATATTCTCACTTGTATTATAGTTAAACTTGTTTGGTTGTCTTGTCTTGTATATATTGTTATCAATGTTCTGAATAAACGTTCATTCATTCATTCATTCATTCATTGAATTATAACACTATAAGAACATTTTTAGCAAAACAGTTATAATATTATAATCAAGATGGTGTGCATGAATAAACTGTGTGACAATTGATTTGACGTTTACATCTACTCAATTAATGCACTCACAATCTAGGCTAAATATGATCAAAGCTAAATATGTATCATTGGGCATAATAATAAATTTATTATGATTATAGGTAGATTATATTTATGAAAGCATTTTTAAAATAAATTGTACACATTCATTCATGACTAACACATGCACATATTCTCTCCCAATTCAATTGTCAGTACAAAACAAACACCATCAGACGGTGAATCTTTAGATTTTGCCCAGTATTGTAATTATAATATCCTAATAATAATAATATCCTTAGTCAATTCATTATTTGTTATTATTATCAAAATTATTTGATGCATGCAGCCTACAACTTTTAATTGAACTTAAGTATGCACAATCATGTGCATAATTACAGTTATCAACTTATAATGAACACGAACTATATAACAGCAAAAAACAGTCGTTCTCATATTCTTAAATGTAGGCTAATTCAGTATTTGCAGTGACATTGGTCCCAATTATTCATGCATTTATAACACAGTTCATGTATGATAATATTATTAAAAGCAAGTTTGCATTCACAGCGACAACTGGCAACGCAACAATCACATATTTCAGACCAAACGTTTCGTGTATGTAGCCTAATTAAATATTTGGTCTATTTGTTTCCTCTCGTGCGTTTCAAAACTACACAATACGTAAAGGTAAAAAACTACCAAATATTTCAAAGAGCAAATGTTTCGCAACAGCGTCTTTGTGATTCACGCGTTCTTTTATAGCGTGGTAAGTCTCAACGATATCACTGCATTGCCAGAAATACCGATACAAACCAATTACGCAATCGTCACCGCTGCACTCTTCCCGCGCGCGTCTTTGTGGTTCACTTATGAAAAACTAACAGGCGCTTTTAAGCCACGCCCTAGCGCGCTCGTGATTGGTCGTTAGATCAAGGAGCGTTTGACACATGTGTCACGCACGTTTCATTTTGTTTTTCGCGGGGAGACGTCAGTTATATGTTAGCAAGGAGCTATACCTTGTTATATGTTAGCAATGAGCTATACCTTGTTATATGTTAGCAAGGAGCTATACCTACACAGACTATATTTTACAAACATCGTCAACACCATTGAACAGAGTTGTACTTTGGAAATGAGTGTCTAAATAAAAAGTTATTATTATTATTATACGCACCAGTAGGGGCAATCCAATTCACTCTTTCACGATCTCTAGGAATCTACATTCCTTTTAGAGTTCCAATAGCAGAATCAACATTAGAAAACACTCTGTTTTGAATAGATGTATGACTACTTTCAACACATTGTATTTAAGTGATCCAGCTTGTGATATATTTTCAGGAGCTGAAACCTTTAGATCTTCAATTCAAAAACATTTCTATGTATAACGGATGTTTGCCTGGTATATTTCATGCTGATATTGTGTCAAACGCTCCTTGACTTAACGACCAATCACGATCGCTGGGCGTGGCTTAAAAGCTTCTGTTAGTTTTTCATAAGTGAGTCGCAAAGACGCGATCCGGTTGCGGACCATAATAATGTTTCGCCTAAGTAATGAAATGTTCGGCTATCTATTTCCGCCCGTGCGCATACTTCTGCGCCGACCAGATATTGGTAAAAAACTACCAAATATTTCAAAGAGCAAATGTTTCACAACAGCGTCTTCTTTTTATAGCGTGGTAAGTCTCAACGATATCACTGCATTGCCAGAAATACTGAGACAAACCAATTACGCAATCGTCACCGCTGCATTCATCCCGCGCGCGTCTTTGTGGTTCACTTATGAAAAACTAACCGGCGCTTTTAAGCCACGCCCTAGCGCGCTCGTGATTGGTCGTTAGATCAAGGAGCGTTTGACACATGTGTCACGCACGTTTCATTTTGTTTTTCTCGGGGAGACGTCAGGGCTTGTTATATGTTAGCAAGGAGCTATACCTACACAGACTAATTTAACGAACAGGTAGGCAGGGCTATACGTACACAAACTAACAGGTAGATAGGGCCCTACATATACGTACGTTCATCCAACTTATATTTTTTAGCGTTAAATTTAGACTGATACTGATTCACTGATGAAAAACTAACAGGAACTTTTAATTCACGGTCCATTTGCTGATCATTGGTCCTTCTAAAAAATAAAAACGACTGCGCGCGCATATTACGTTTGTTTTTCGTTGGGCACTACTCGCGAAATGGAAATAAGTTAGAAATTTGTTAAATATTAAGGACATAGTCTGATATGAACTTAGACTAGATTAGAAGTTTAGTACGCGGTACGCTACAGTATACATCTTGTTTTTAATCTGACGTTTTAATACGTTTATATCCTTAGCGGTGATAATTACGCCATGCTTAAGAACATTGACCCAAAGTGTTATCACGTCCGTGTGCCAGGGATTGGTTCTCTTAAGAAACACAGTTGGTTCAAAGAATAAAGTGAATAATAATTGACTTTTATTAAACGAAAAGAGCCACCAGCGACGCCGTACAAAAACACCCAGACACAGCAGAAGGCAGAAGTCGGCAACGTGAGCTCTATGCGGTTATGACAGCCAAAGATTTATTTTGACCATACGCCATGTATTGTCAAAATAATTTACATAAATATGAAGGTCAAGGAGACTCCCATTAAAGCATAACATGTTGCTAACATGGGAGCCCGCGTTTAATAAAATCAATAGAATAATAAATATTAATAGTAATCATATAATTCAATGTTAGTAAATACTTAACAAAATACTAAATTAATACATAATTACATAACATATTGTGCAATATTATGTGTTACTACCTTGACAATTATGGATAGTACAATTGGATTTATAGTTCATAATTAAGTAGTTTTTAATGTAAGTGATAAAACCAGGTAAACTATGTGTGTAAATGTTATCAATGATAATGCTCGGAGTACTGCTTATAATGTGTTGTGTTTGTGTATATATTTGTCCATATATTCATAATTGCATCTGGGAATAAATAGGTCATTTATTACTCGTGTATATTGTTGATGCCTACATAATGATGGCTTTCAAAATTGTGTAAGTAAGGGATGTGACAGAAATAGTCCAGTAGAACGTCATTGACTAATTTATAATAAAATTTAAGTTGCTGCAGTTTATAAATATCATCCAGTTAGGGATTTGAGTTTCTTAAAAACGGTAATATGTCAAAAAATTACATTCCGTTATTGCAATTTAACGTACAACCTGAAATAAAAAGCCGCACCGCCGTTTGTCAAGTTAAAGAATAGCGCTTGCTCAGTGGCATTGCCTGCGGTGGCGTCATCAGAACAACCAGGTGTCACAACAAACTGCAAAAAATGTACAGAAAAGTGCGACCAAAAGGGGCATTAAACAAGGTGACGGAGTGGGTTAAAAATACTAAATATCAGGACAGATTAGGAATAAAAAAGGTTAATTTCACTTAGTCTTTAAGATTGCAGTCGAAAACTGCATGAGCCAGATGGGATGTGGACAAAGATGTATTTGGTTTACAAGTAGTTCAGCAGTATGCCATGCATGGATACCTCGTCTTTATCCAATATAATTACATCTTATTTTGAACATTATTCACACTGCTAGTAATAACGCAAAGTAACGCTGCATTGTTCACTCTGGATCAGCAGTTTTCTCTTACATAAACAACTATTGTATTGTATTGTATTTATTCAGATTCCAACTGGACTGAAACAATACATATAAATAATAAAACAATAAAAGAACAATAAGGACATAAAACACAATATCAACATCAAATATACCAATTATATATCAATATCTTCTTAACAATGCAATACTAATCAAACTCATAGTTTTAGTGTCTTCTTAGAATCTTGATCACTAACGTTGTCAACGTTAGTAGATGGCCTGCAAATATTCGTCCCAGGCCCGGTTCAAGCCTGCAGAGTTTATACTATTTTTCAGCCAAAGCCCGGCCCGCGGGCCAAAAGCGTGTGTGCGAGTGTGCGAGTGTGCGTGTGTGCGTGTTTGCGTGTGTGAGTGTGTGCGTGTGCGCGAGTGTGCGTGTGCGCGTGAGCGTATAAGTGTGTGCGCATATAAGTGTGAGTGTTTGTGTGCGTGCGCATGTGCGTGGGTGTGCACATATAATTCTTCAGTCGCTGGTATGGATTAACTTTTGCTCGTATGATTTTTCCTGTTACTATCGGCGATGCCAAAACCACCATCACCACAATAAGAATAACCGCCTCCACAAATAACGCCACGACCATCACCATCACCACCACCACCACCACCACCACCACCACCACCACCACCACCACCACCACCACCACCACCACCACGCCATCACCACTACCACTTCCACCACCACCACCACCACCACCACCACCACCACCACACCATCACCACTATCACTTCCACCACCACCAACACCACAACTACTCCCCTCCACCACCACCACCACCAGCACCACTTCCCCACCACCACCACCACCACCCCTACCTCCACAACCACCATCACCACTTCTACCACCACCACCACCACCACCACCACCACCACCACTACCGCCACAACTACTCCCCTCCACCACCACCAACACCACCACCACCACCACCAGCACCACTTCCACCACCACCACCACCACACCACCACCACCAGCACCTCTACAACTACTCCCCTCCACCACCACAACTACCACCACCACCTCCACCACCATTACCTCCACCATCAACGCCACCACTACCACTACCTCCACCACCACCACTACCACCACCTCTACAACCACCACCACTACCCCCACCACCACCACTACCTCCTTCACCACCACCACCACCACCAATACTCCCCCCACCACCATCACCACCACTGTCTCCAACACCACCACCACCTCCACCACTACCACCACTAACCCCACCTCTACAACTACCTCCACCGCCACTACCACCACCACCACTGCCCTCACCACCACCACCACAGTCGGCGCTTATGACTTACTAGCAACGACCATTTTCGTGTCAATCTCTCGCAAAACAGCATTAGCAAAACGCGAAGAATGCGGATCTACATTTGAATCCCAAAACACTGTCTGACATGGTGGGAACACGTAGCGAATATTCACGCAAATGTTTCTACCATTTATACCAACACAATTAATAATTTCAGTAATTATATTTAAGGCTGAGCCTAAGGCATAAAGTACAGTGCAGAGGAGGGCGACTAAAATGGTACCAAAACTGAGGGATCTTAGTTACGAAATACGTCTAAAAGGATGTGGTTTAACAACACCAGAGACCAGGAGATTGAGTCGAGATGAGATAGAAGTGTTTAAAATATTGAATGGTTATGAAAATATTCATAGAAATATTTTTTTCTCAGTTAATAAAGATAGAAGGACTAAAGGACATGAAGTTACATTAGTAAAGGAGCAATGTAGATTAGATATAAGAAAGTTATCATTTTCACAAAGGACTGTAAATGAATGGAACAGATTATCTGCTGATTGGGTCGGCGCTAGTAGCGTGAATACGTTTAAAAATGAAATCGACATACATCAGAAGGGCGGGATACACGTAAATAAAAAGGGTTGGACTCTCGATAAGCCAAAAGGCTTCCTTGTCCACCTGCCATCTAGATTTAAGTCGCTGGGTGACAATCTTGTTAAATCTTGATAAATTGTCAAACACATTTTATTTCACGGTCATTTCCATGACTCCCCGTCTCTTGCACCATTGCAGATGTCAACAAATAAAAAGTACGTCTTTTAGAATTTAAAAATTCAGAATACGTGGTGATCTAAATTTCAGACTCAAGTGTCTGTATAGATATGGATTCCTAAGTGATTACTGTGTAAAATTGGCATTACATTTACTCGCGTAGTGACGACAAGAAAGTCTACTCACAACGCGCATTGATGTTTGCCCGAGGCATTTGCCTTTTTAAAAAAAAACAGTAGCATTTACTGACGTCGTTTTTACTACCCGCTCACATAGTTAAAATAACCTCAGTATTGCTATCAGCGGTTGGCACGACACATGATATTAGTATAAAGCGTGCACATGAATAGACACAGGCGGCTGACGCATGCACTCATTGATAGCAGTGCTCAACCGCTGTATTCATCATTCGTATAACCTACTACTTACGTACCTATGGACTGTCCAAGGTGATCGTCAACGTTATCATTGGCATGACACTTGCCGTAAATAAGTATACGTGTTTGTAAAGAATGTTACCTATGACACACCGTTGTTAATACTGCAGACACAAAACACGTAATATTATATTCAGAATAGTAATCTAGTGCGTTTTTTTCATGTGTTGCCATTATTATTTCAAAACAAACTTATGCTTCCAGATCTTTTCATATTCATAAAGCGAGTGCAATAATAGATATAATAAGATTTCGTGGTTAAAAGATGTCACATCCTGTCTGTCTGACTGGCTGTGTGGCTTTCTCTATCTGTCTGTTTGAATGTATTTTTGTACGTCTGTCTGTCCGTCTGTCTGTCTGTTTAGGTATGTGTGCATATTTGAATGTATATATATATATATATATGTGTGTATGCATGTATGCACACACATATGTTTATATGCACAACTGTATGCATGTATGTATGTATGTATGTATGTATGTATGTATGTATGTATGTGTGTATGTGTATATTTGTGTACTTGCGATAAGTGTGTATGAATATATGCATGCAGCTATGCATGTACACACGTATATATGTATATGTGTCAATGAAACATTGTAGCAAACTATTGAACATCCGCCGTATCACCCTTCGCAGAATAATCGTTCGTAGATCGTTGTTTGATAACATTTTGTAAGTGAGCCTATGCAGTAACGTTAACAAAGATAAAACTAATTTTGACATAGCGTTAAGAAATCGTTAAAAAGTTCACGTTTGGTTTGGTAATGATGACATTCAAAAGCAAATTACAATTAAACGTTATTTTGATTAAACGTATACTATTTAAGATCTGTACCATTACATACCAGACACTGTTCAGTAAACAACCATCTTATTTGCATTCATTGCTTACTCCAGTAAGAAAACATATCCAGCTTCGATCATCTAGTTCTGATCTACTTTTTATTCCTAGAGTCAACACTAACATTGGAACTAGAGCTTTTTCTGTTGAGTTGGTTGAGTTGGTGCATAACAACTCTTTGGAATATGCTCCCTCTTAGTGTTAGATCAGTTGAAAATGTTACAAAATTCCGTCGTCATTTAAAAACTTATCTTTACAACCTTGCTTATCCACCGTAGCTCCCTAGCGCCTTGACCCATCTGTTGACAACTGGAATACTACTTATGGATTTTGAGATTGACCAATCCTTTTGTTTTGATGCGCTTCTGAGCTTGGTTTCCAATGATTTAGGCGCAATAAAAGTTATCTTATTATTATTATTATTATGTGCTTTGGAGAGGACACATATTTTGTTAACATTATTAATAAATATCATAATCAAAAGTAAATAAAAACTTTAATGTATCTTATGAACATCAATGCAATTTGAATGTTTATAGCTTTTTACAAAGTTGCTGTTATTATATTCTCCATTTATAATTTCAATAAATAAACACTTTATATTACTTTATATTTAAAATGAATTCCCATGATTTTACAAACGTGATGCTGCACAGTAGTCATTTTGTAGAGCAAATCTAAGCTCCAATGTTTGAGATAACGCACGCGAAGACGCTCAAAAGTAAGTATAGGCTTGCATAACGGTAATTTCACGTGTTATGCAGGCGCCCACGCTTCAATTAAATAACTTGTGTTTAGTCAAATCGATGTTAACACATTCTCTCATGATATCGTATTAACGAATAGTCACAACGCACTAGTATTTATACATATTTGCAAAGTATGATCAAAAAGTGAAGTGATAATAAAGGGTTATCGAATATGGGTTCCGGGTTTTGCGCTATGTCGTCATGCTGAACACTTGCATGTAATAGTATAATAAGTATAAAGTAATAATATACGTATATAATATACATAATGTATATTAATAATTGATAACATATATACAACATTTATATAAACATATATATTTTTTTTAGATTATCTCAATGTTGCTTGAAGCATGGCAGAACCAGAAACGGATTCCTGTGGGTTCTGCCAGGAACCCCTAAGTAATGGACATGCAACAATATCCCTTCGTGAGAAGGGTAGCCAATGCATCAGTAAAGCTAGCAAACTACGTAGAGACTCCATGGAGACTGTTCTCGGAAATTGCGCAATCCATTAGAGATTATAAGAAACCCGGACCAAGTCTCCAGACTTCGTTGCTGCGATCAGCAGAGCAGACGTTTACCTTCAAAACTGAATGCTTATTCTGTGGGACGACAGTATGTTTTGACAGAAGGAAAAGACAAGGAGATGTGTATACTGTGGCTACAAGAGAATGCAAGGACACATTGCTGAATCAATGGTCTACAAGAAGAGACGCCTGGGCTGATCGTGTTCGGGCCCGGTTGCTGGCTGTGCATGTTCTGCCTGCAGCTGACACTGTATATCACCAAATATGCAGCGTTAACTTCCGCAACGGAAAAGTTATCCCTCAAATGTTTTGTGCGTGACGAAGACGTCCAAAAAAAGCTGAAAGTTGGGAGTCCAAGCAAATCAACAAACACAGGCCGTCCTGTCTGTGAAGTCAAAGCTGAAGCATTTCTTCAGGTCATTCAATGTCTGCAAAATAATGACGACGAACAAACAACTGTATCAGATCTGGTTAACAAAATGGCCGAGTACCTGACAGGATCTAACACAGAGCCATATTCTGTAAAATATATGAAGGCTAGACTGAGGGAACATTTTGGTGACCAAGTGATTATCACTACTATAAATTACAAATCAAATGTGGTGACTATGCGGCAGACGGCTGAAAATATACTGCTTGAGTTTCAGGCTAATCAATCGGATGATCCAAAACAGCGACTGTCCTGGCTGCTGTCCATGCCAGCCTGTGCAGCGATTAACAGCTGAATGCAAGAACTGACTGGAGTTAAACACAACACAAGTGAACAACAAAAGGACATGACCAAATCAAGACGGCATCGCGACATGAAAGACACACAGCCTACTGCTGGCTCTAGCGCTGTGACCAAGCTGTCACTCTTCAGACAAAATCTACCGTGCGTGTTGGCAGTGATCAGGTTCAAGTGGACCCAGAACTCCTCTTTCAGCGTATAATTGTTGCAGCAAGATCGATTAATGACATGGAGACAATGTTCCACTTTGAGCTGTGTAGCCACCCACCGACTTAGTTTGACGATTCCCTCATGCTGCGCGAACCCCAGAAAGCTGTACTTGCGGAAGCCACCTGGTGTAGGTTAGCACCCGACATTGCAGGACCCATCGGTGAGGTTCGGTATGTATTGGATGGTGGGGCTTTGCTCCATCACGTCCGTTGGCCATATGGATTCCCCACATATCGAGAGCTATGCATGCTGTACTGTGTTTACGTCACACGAAAGTTTGATCAAGCCATCGTTGTCTGTGAAGGATATCACAATCCATCCACCAAGCACATGGCGCATCACAAGCGAGCTGGAGGAAAAGCATGGAGCAGACGTAACGTTCACCGATGAAATGAGGATGACGGTAAAAAAGGATGTCTTCCTTGCAAATGTAAACAACAAGCAGAATTACATCAACATGTTGAGCGGATATCTGCAACATAGTGGATGTCAGACAAAACATGCCCACGGTGATGCCGATCTACTGATTGTGCAGACAGCAGTACAGTCTACGACGACGAAGAACACTGTACTAGTAGGGGATGACTCAAGGCAAGGACGTATGTGACAACATCCTATACATCCATGCTGTATTAGGATGTGACACCATGTCCCGGTTATACGGCTTTGGAAAAGGAGCACCAATTAAGAATTTTTTTTCTCCTACCAGAATTTCCAGCGACAAGCCGAACTGTTTCGAAAGCATGATATATCAACAGAACAGGTTGTAATGGCAGGGGTGAGAGCGCTTGTGTGTCTCTACAATGGCAAACCAGAAGACAGTCTGGATTCGCTGAGGCATAGACGGTTCTGTGAGAAGGACCTTACCTCCGACATCAGCAGCAGCGCGCTATCACAGCATGCCAGTGTACCTGCAAGAGCAGAAGAGGATGGGTGTAAGCCACGTGCAACAATGATCTTGTTCCCGTCATAACAGACCTGCCTCCAGCACCGGATGTCCTGTTGCACGTAATCAGATGTAACTGCTCCACAGATTGCAGTACTGCAAGGTGCACATGCCGCAAGAACAACGTCGTGTGTTCCCCTGCATGTGGTCAATACCGGGGATCAGGTTGCTCGAACTCATTCTTGGTCGACGCCAGTGATGATGAGGAAGACGATGAGTAGTCGTGCGTTTGTTGATGTAGAGACAAAATCAAAACTAATCTTTAATAATGACCATTATAATTTATGACTTCATGATATACAAATGCTAGTTCTGCTTTCAACAAAGACCTGTAGACAAAACTGTTTTGAATGTTGCAGTAATTAGCGCAACATGATGCCACATACTTGTTGTATAAGTTCAATGTACGTAATTCGGCGATTATCCCTAAATTAAACTTTTGGGCTAGGTTAATGTATTGTGTTTTGACCTTACACGAACGGTTCAGTATAATTAGTATACATAATGTTATCCTACTAAATATATTTGTGTTATGTTGTGTGTATGGCTGATGCTGACGACAACAGCATGCTTACATGTAGAGAGTAGTCATGTTATATGGGAGATAATTCGGTGATTTACCTTTGTTAAGCCTTTCAGCTAGATTCACGTGTCTATGTTTGACCTTATATCAAGTGTTTGTTATAAACGATGTTCCCCAATTAAATGTATTTGTATTATGTTACCTGTACAATTGATGCTCATGACACTGTAGCACACTTATATACAGAGTACAATCAAGTAAATTGGGAGTTAATATGACGATTTTACTATAATTAAGCCTTCGGGCTAGATTAATGCATTTATGTTTTGACCTTACATCAATGGTTCATTATAATTATTATTATGCACATTGTTCCACTATTAAATGCGCTTGTGCTATGTTCCATATACGATTGATGTTCATGACAGTGACGTACTTATATGTATTTGTGTTATGTTCCATATACGATTGATGTTCATGATATTGACGTACTTATATGCAGAGAATAGTCGTGCTATATGTAAGACAAACTGGAGATGTAAGTCCAACTAGTCGTACAATGTCTGTGATACAAAGAAATAATTTCATAGAAAAAGTTATTCAACAATAAAGTATTTTAATGTCTATATATGTTGTTATGGTTTCTGAACATATATGCATATTTACGAACACCCATTTTAATAGTTTGGGTTATTGTATTATTTAGCGTTGAATTTAGACTGATACTGATTAGGACAGTTGCGAAATCCATTAATTGCAAATTTTGTCATACTGTTATCTTAACATATTGTAAACACGAAGCAAATTGGTGCAACGTGGAACAACAATTACCTTTGCATTGATATAATAAAATTCTAGAATATGCTTTATTATGAATATTTGCGACGGAATGGGTGTAAAGTTATTAGAATGTCGTTCGTTTGGAAGAAGGATACATGTGGAAATATTTATAAATGCTAGCCAACTAATGTGTTGTAAGTTGTAATCAGCACAAATAATATAAAAACTGCCAAAACATATATTTGGTGCTAAAATAATTCAGATTTGTTTAAAGTTAGTTAAAGATAGTTTAGCAAAAAATGTGTTCTTGTAGATATATAACATATGTATACTAAATAAAATCCTGCATGAATTGTGATATATTCGTTCACTCACGTACCCAACGGTTATGTTTACTGCTGAGTTCGACTCCACTGGGCCTTTGCTTACATCCGTGTGCCCATGCAGACATTCAGAAATGTACACATGCATACTTAGGTATAATTAAATATGTAAATATCATACGGTAATTGGGCTGCACTTTGCTCAGTTTGTGAGCACATGCCTACTATATGTCTGTTTCATTTCTAGCATCAAACCAACTATATAAAGGACTATACACATTTCAATTAGTGTGCGTAGTGTACGTTATATTTTGTGTGACTGTCACACAGATAAAATAATTTTACTCTTATTGTCATAGGAGTGTCCAAAATATGACGACATAATTATACATATATATATATATATATATATATATATGTGTGTGTGTGTGTGTGTGTGTGTGTGGGTGTGTGTGTGGTGCACAATGCACATGCAACATTCATCAAAAGACTCATTAGATTACTAGTATAAAACACATCACCATCACAAGAAAAGAAGTTACCAAATTACTTCATGACTTAAAAACAAACAAATCAACAGGACCCGACCAGGTGCCAACCAGAATCCAGCGTGAAAATATGATATGACCGTAATAATGACACATGTAATGTATTAATAGTTGATTTCGTATAATTCCACCATAACTGCACAAAATACGCAGGTGACCATAAGTTTCACAAACTGATAACAACTCCCTCAGGCTTACACTAGAGGGGTAGAATATGACCAGATCATCTGCATACATTAGGAGATTAATAGTCACGTCACCTATATTGCAGACACTGCAACATTTTGATAGTGCATTACTTAATTAATAATTGATATAAACATTAAACATATATATATCAATAGGAATTTAGTTTATTTGTCAACGGTACAGTAAAATGTCCAAGCTAAATCGTTAATTTATGTATTTTGGCAAGTAATAAAATAATCACAGTTCAATACTGATTTATTTATTTAGTCAAGATAAATAAGCTAATTATCTCTTTTAAAAAGCAAATTTGTATAAACAAAATTCTGTACAGGATTACATGTACTCTTTTGGTGAGATTGGTGAAGACATATTGTGTAACATTACACTGAAAAACTGACAAGATAGTACTGAGTATATGTTTGATTTTGTAAACAAAATTATACGTTTTTTTAATAAAAAAGGCAGAGGAGTCATTAGTAATTTTACATAATCTCAATCACACTGCCAACTTCACCCAGCTTACTCACTGACTAACTGGCACTGGTCGGACAATGAAACATATTGGTTGGATCAATGACTATAATGTATGGCATGCATAATGATCATCAAAGGTAGTTCACTACTTGTAATTGTTGACAGCAGACCAGTGACAATTGTCACATAAATACGTCAAATAATACCCAATATCCAAATAATATCCAAGTTAATTGTGGTTTGTTCAAATAAATTAAGGTTCCTCTTCCAGAATTACACTTTTTAAATCATTCACTGAATGTCAATAAAACTAAATTCATGATATTCCATATGCCTCTAAAGAAAATTGAAATCTCCTTGTTGGAAATAAACGGGGAAACTATTGACTGTGTAAGTGATTTTAATGTCTTAAGTATTACATTAAATAAACATTTAACTAGCAAAATCATACAAATAAATTAGCTAACAAAATAAATAAAACAATTCCAATTTTGAATAAACTTATACAATATCTACAACAAATCGTAATATCTATAATGTAGACATCCCCCATTCTTCCTCATATTAATCATAGTATTCAGGTATGGGGTCACCAAGCATATCGCGTTGTTAATTTACAAACAAGTTATAAGAATAATTTCTGTGAGTAAATATAATGAACCTACAGACCTGTTTTTTATAATATAAATTCATATTCCTAACTGGATGATATTTATAAACTGTAGCAACCTAAATGTTATTATAAATTAGTCAATGACGTTCTGCTGGAATATTTCTGTCACATCCCTTACTTACACAATTTTGAAATCCATCATTATGTAGGCACCAACATTACTCATGATAATAATAATAATATTTTATTTTGTTAAGCGCCACATCCAATATTGTTCACAGCGCTTTACAACAATATACAAGTGTATGTTAAAAATAATGCATTTGAATAAAAAACAATAGTTGTTATATCATAGATAAAATGAACTAATAATAATAGCAATTAAAACAATAAATATAGTAGAAGTAGAAAAGGAATGTGATGTAAAATATCATAAAATAAAATAGTTAAGATCTTTTTTTTTTAAATAAATAAACTAAAATTAATTTAAACATCAATAAATTAGGCTAAAATGTATACAAAAAGTAAATAAATAGATAAATTAATAATAAATAAACGTTAAACATCAATCAGCTATGGCTAAAACAGTGTTGGTAAGGGTCCGAGTTACATATACGCTGCAGTGAACAGGTGAGTCTTCAACATAGATTTAAATGATTCCAGTGATGTTTTGCTGGTAACACTTGACGGCAGAGCGTTCCACACTGCTGCCGCTGCTTGAGCAAATGTACAGTCACCGGCTCTGCTGCGTGTTCTCAGAACAACTAGTGCGTGCAAGTCAGCAGACCGTAGACGTCTGGCTGGCATGTACACACGCACGAGTTTCTGCATGTAGACAGGCGAGAGGTCTTCGTGCAGCGCCTTGTACGTAAGAATAGCGATCTTGAATGCAATGCGCTGTTGAATAGGTAGCCAGTGCAGTTCGCGAAGAATAGGCGTTGCACTTTCACAACGAGCCTGTCGAGTAATAAGGCGAGCGGCAACATTTTGGAGTCGCTGCAATCGACCGATGTTATTGGTTGAGGTACCGAACAGTAGAGAGTTGCAGTAGTCCAAACGGGATGTGATCATGGCATTGACTACCCGTTCCGCTGACGGTTGAGTGGGGTAACGGTGAATCAACCCGATGTTGCGCAGGTGCAGCGAGCAAGTGCTGATAGTACGTGACACTTGCATAGTCATATCCAGGTGTCTATCAAGGTGGACGCCGATATTTCTAACATGATCAGTTGCACTGATTTCATCTGTCCCGACGTGCACACGGAGCCCATTTACGATGGCAGATGCTGATTTGGGGACAACCGGTAGAATTTCTGTTTTCGGGTCATATAAATCCAAGTCAGCCACTCCTTCATGCCATCAATACATCGCTCGATCCGACGCACGGCAATCACCAGAGAAGATGCATCCAGGTCGAAGTGACAGAACAGTTGTAAACCATCGGCGCAGTGGTGATATTTTAAGTCGTGTTTGTGAATGATATCACCGATCGGCTTCACGTATAGTGAACAAAAATAGTGGTCCCTCCGTTAAAGGAAATAAAAACAAGGCATTAGCTAAAATCCGTTTTCCATGTGTACACAAAGTTTAACATTGTATGTAACATTCGAGAACATTAAAAGCATAAATAAAAATACATTTGTAGCATAAATTCGATTTTAAACCCGTCTGTGTAGCGATTCCCGCGGAAAATAAAAATTTAATGAGCTAGGCGATCACGTGGTATCTTAACGTCACATATGACTCACATTCGTAGCAGGCCGAACCTTTCTATGCATTCAGAGCATGTTTACATGGATAGTTTTGGGGTCGAAACGAGCGTCAGCATGATTTATTGTGCAATATTCCGATGTAATACAAACACAAGTCATCATAGAGGAACAAGCAGTTATCTTACGGTTCCACATGAATTCAATTTTATTCAAAACAATGAATGCGAATAAGCCTACAAGTCGACTAGGTCTAGGTCTAGGACTAGGTATCGCCGAGCTTGGGCTCGTTTTCAGAATAATGACATCGAATGCAACCAACGGGAGGTAATGTACACCAATATACATACATAGTAAACATATATCGTATCCAGCTACATAAAGTAACGTGTATAATCTCATAATATCACTAGAATATCGATGTATGAAGGAGAAGTTGTACAATTTATCATAACAACTTAAATCAGTCAGCGAATTTATGTCGGTCCTGCTAGCTCAGTTGGTAAACGCGTTGGTTCCTTGGCATTTATTTTGCAATCGAGCGACGCCGGTTCAATCCCGACACCAAACCATTGATTTGTTTTACACTTTTTTTGTTTATGTTTTCACGAAGTAATATAAACCAAATCATTTTAATACTATGATGCACTGTTTGTAAATATTTTTGTAGTAATTATTTATTCGCCACAAAAATGAAAATATGGTAATTATATATAACGATGTCTCTAAATTGTATTTATCCAGACAGATCACCATTTGTTTTCACATATATAATTACAATATATTACCGTACAATATATATATATATACAGTTAATAAATTCTATATCCATTACATTATATTTGTTTGGATAAATAAAATTTAGAAACATCGTTATATAATTCCCATATTTTATTTTTTGTGGCGAATAAATAATTACTACAAAAATAAATAAAAATATTTACAAACAATGCATCATAGTATAAAAATGATTTAGTTTATATTACTTCGTGAAAACATAAACAAAAAAGTGTAAACAAAATCAATGGTTTGGTGTCGGGATTGAACCGGCTTTGCCCGATTGCAAAATAAATGCCAAGGCACCAACGCGTTTACCAACTGAGCTAGCAGGACCGACAGAAATTCGCTGGCTGATTTAAGTTGTTATGATAAATTGTACAACTCCTCCTTCATACATCGATATTCTAGTGATATTATAAGAGTATACACTTATACACTTTACTTTGTGTAGCTGGATACAATATATGTTTGCTATGTATGTTTATTGGTGTAGATTATCTCCCGTTGGTTGCATCCGATATAATTATTTTTAAAACGAGCCCAGGCTCGGTGAAACCTGGTCGACTTGTAGGCCCATTCGCATTCATTGTTTTGAATAAAATTGGATTCATGTGGAACCGTAAGATAACTGCTTGTTCCTCTATGATGACTAGTGTTTGTATTTCATCGGAATATCGCGCAATAACTCATTTTGACGTTCGTTTCGATCCGAAAGCTATCTTTGTAAACATGCTCTGAATGCATGGAAAGGGTCGGCCTGATGCGACTATGGGTCATATGTGACGTCACATCTCGGCATCCCGAAAAGCGCGCCAAAAATATGCATATTCGAAAATGTCCGGATGCACAGCATAAAATGTGGAATTTCTAATTCATTGAATTTTTTTATTTTGTTTGGCTTGGTGGACATGGAAATAGATAGCTGGATGTAATATAATATGAATTCAAGCCATAGATGTTTTATTCCCTTTAACAAAATCGTCTCGCTGGATAACACGCGGTCGATGACGACACTCTGCTTGCGATTACTTAGGTAAGATTCCAACCAATGGAGAACCACTCCGGTGATGCCGTAGCATCGTTGTAGGCGATCCAGTAGTATTGTGTGATCTACCGTGTCAAATGCGGCGCTTAGATCGATGAGTACAACGATTGTACCTTGTCTACGGTCTAGCGAGGTCCTGATCTCGTTGACTACCCACAGTAGGGCTGTCTCGGTCGAGTGGTTTCGCCTGTATGCGGACTGAAATGTGTCCGTAAGTGATTCATTGGCTAGGTGAATGTTCAATCTGTTGCCCACAATCTTTTCAATCACTTTCGAAAGTTGAGACAGATTGCTGACTGGGCGGTAATTACTTAAGGTATTCTTACACAGTGACGGCTTCTTCAGAAGAGGATGCACAAGTGCTCGCATTAGTTCATCCGGCATTGTTCCTTCTGCTAAACACGCATTTGTTATATCGGCAACAATGATCGCAAGTGCGTCAGTGTTCTGTTTTACATGATCGGATGGTAACGGATCAAGTGTACAAGACGTACACACTCTAGCGATGATAGCCGTTATTTCACGAGTTGTTGTAGGTATAAATGTGTCAACTGGTGTGACAAAGCGACGTGTTTCACGCGGCGGTGTCATGCGATGTCTGGCAGCATGTAAGCCGATGAATAAATAACCTATTTATTCCCAGATGCAATTATGAATATATGCCAAAAATATATACACATATACAACACAACAGAAACAGTTAACAGTACTCCAAGCATTATCATTGATAACATTTACACACATAGTTTACCTGGTTTCATCATTTACATTAAAAACTACTTAAGTATGAACTATAAATCCAGTTGCACTATCAATAATTGTCAAGATTATAACACACAATACTATACAACATGTTATGTAATTATGTATTAATTTCGTATTTTGTTAAGTATTTACTAACATTGAATTATATGATTACTACTAATATTTATTATTATTATTTTATTTTATTAAAAGTGGGCTCCCATGTTAGCAACATGTTATGTCTGAATGGGAGTCTCCTTGACTTTCGCATTTACGTAAATTATTTCAATTTGTACATTTGTACATGGCGTATGGTCAAAATAAATCTCTGTCTGTCATAACCCTATTGAGCTCACGTTGCCGACTTCTGCCTTCTGCTGTGTCTGGGTGTTTTCATACGGCGCCGCTAGTGTCTTCTTTTCGTTTCCTAAAAGTCAAATATTATTCACTTTATTCTTTGAACAAACTGTGTTTCTTAAGAGAACCAATCCCTGGCACAAGGACGTGTTAACACTTTGGGTCAACGTTCTTAAGCATGGCGTAATTATCACCGCTAAGGATATAAATGTATTAAAACTCAGATTTTATGAAACAAAAGTATTATTTTGTTGTTGTGTACTGTAACTGTTCTAGTCTGTAGCGTCGCGCGTACTAAGCTTCTAATCTAGTCTAAGATTCTAAATGCACGATACACATAATTAGTGATGTAGATTTATAGCGATACAAAGGCGGTGCCTACATTACACCACTTACTCTCGAAACTTCGCTCCAGTTCATAATTCGTGATCAGACTATGTCCTGAATAATTTTAACAAATTTCTAAATTATTTCCACTTCGCAAATAGTGCCCAATGAAAAATAAACGTAATACGCGCGCGCATTCGTTTTTATTTTTAGAAGGACCAACGATCAGCAAATGGGGCGTGGATTAAAAGTTCCTGTTAGTTTTACATAAGTGAATCAATATTAGTCTAAATATAACGCTAAATAACATACTCTGGATGAACGTACGTATACGTAGGGGCCTACCTACCTGTTCGTAAAGTTAGTCTGTGTACGTATAGCCATGCCTACCTGTTCGTTAAATTAGTCTGTGTAGGTATATCTCCTTGCTAACATATAACAAGCCCTGACGTCTCCCCGCGAAAAACAAAATGAAACGTGCGTGACACATGTGTCAAACGCTCCTTGATCTAACGACCAATCACGAGTGCGCTCGGGCGTGGCTTAAAAGCGCCTGTTAGTTTTTCATAAATCACAAAGACGCGCGCGGGAAGAGCAGCGATGACGCCGATATGACGACTGTGAGAGAGCGCGGTCTTTTATAGCGCGGCAAGCCTCAACGATATGACTGCATTGCCAGAAATACCGAAACAAACCAATTACGCAATCGTCACCGCTGCACCCTTCCCGCGCGCGTCTTTGTGGTTCACTTATGAAAAACTAACAGGCGCTTTTAAGCCACGTATTCAAACGTCAGATGTGATCTTAGACTAGATTAGAAGTTTAGTATGCGCTACGCTACAGTATACACCTTTTACAAAAAATCTGACGTTTGAATATGTGGCTTAAAAGCGCCTGTTAGTTTTTCATAAGTGAATCACAAAGACGCGCGCATGAAGGGTGCAGCGGTGATGATTGCGTAATTGGTTTGTCTCGGTATTTCTGGTAGTGCAGTCATTTCGTTGAGACTTACCACGCTATAAAAGAACGCGCTCTCTCACAGTCGTCATATCGATCTTCAGCAACTGATCACTTCATAGGAAGAGCTGAACAGCGCGACTCCTTAGGTAAATTATATTTTATTTTTGTGTCCGAAGGACATAGAATTTCACTTACTATGTGTACTTTGAGCGTCTGTACATTCATAAATATATTTGGTTTGATTTGTTTATTTTATTTATCAATTTACTTGGAATATTTGACTTGCAATGAAGTAGTTTATTACTACAGGCAACTGGTAACGCTATATCTAACATTGAGTGTGTTTTGCATTGGTAATTGTGATACAAAATATACGACATAAAATTTAATGCACAATATACCAATACGACACAAAATATAATACACAATATACCAATCAGCTATCAACCATTACGCACATATCACTTGCATTGTGTATTCAATATGTTTACAGTTGCTTTAGGCGAACCAGACTGACGATCGACTGTCAAGATGAATGCCTCTCGATTCACCGTGTTTCTCTTCTGTGTGTTTGCCTTGAATGCATGTGGTAAGGATTCCATTCCACAAATATTCGATTTTTTTCTTCAATACACCCATTTTCAAGTTTGACCATTCAGTACTATTAAACATTATACTATGTACTTATATAACCAGCTGAATTGTTCTAATTAGAAACATTGTAATGAATATCAACATACTAATGTTATTTTGAGGGTGATAATGTTTGAATACCTATTAAAGGTCATTTTCGAATGTTGTCATTTTCATCACTTCAACATATTGCCTAGATGTATTGCATAAATATCAAAATTAACTGTGACTACTCAATGAAGACAAAACAGTTATGCTAATTCTTGGTTGCAAGTACTGATATGCAGTAAAACAAGGAAAACTACATATGTTATTGTACTATGTTAGGTTTATATCTTCAAATATATAATCGCCGTGTTGGTTTAGTATCCTAGGTCAATGGGTGTTTAAACAAAAGTTTCGTCCTTACTTGGGCGAAATTTCCAAAATGGCATTTACCGCGTTTTGCTCTGAAGCCCTTCATACGTTTTATAATGGTCGACTCGCGTTTAATCCTGTTCATGTTCTTTCCGCATATTCAGCGACGGCACTAATTTCTAAACCCTGGAATGCCCTGTCGCCGTCCCTGTGGCCGGCCAGTTCACCCTGGAGGTCTTGGATTAAGGCAAACTTCGTCTTGGAAGCTCCTTGGAGTAACACGAAATGTTTCCACGCCTGGTCTGAGGCAGGAGGTGCGTCCGTTCCATCGCCGATACAATTCAATGCTCAAGGTAAGTTTACATATCATACATTATATGCGTTTGCAAATTGCGATAAAGTTAAGAATTATCAGGCGCCACGTATCCGGGATTAGCCTACTAAATTGCGAATGCAGAGGTTGCAAACCATTCTGGTAAGAGATCCATGACTAAGTTTATAGTGTGTTAAAGAACTATTGAACTGAACCAATATCGGATATATATTAAGTTACATTAATAAGTATATTATGCAGTAATGTACAATTACTTTGTTATTTTACTAATTAATAGTATTTGTGGACGTTGCGGCATTTATGCAGTTACACCACCAGTAGCAACACTAGCTTTATCTGTAGCACTGATGTTGGAACGTGGTGAATGGTTGCACCCCGGTTCCGACAATGCCTGTGTGTAGCATTGTTTGTTTCCACCTTACTGCGATTGACGTAAACATCTCCGTTACAGTGAAGTGTCCACTGTGTTGGTCATCGACGGCGGCGGCCGGGTATGCCGCCGACCCCAACGACTGCCAGCGCTACTACAGCTGTGTCCCTCACGGAGGCCAATGGTCGGCTCATCACATGAAGTGTCCCGACTGCTTGTTCTGGGACCAGCGCATCCTCACATGTGTCCCCGTGCAGAGCGGCTGCCCCAGCAAGCTCTACAATGGACCGACTGCAGTGCCGGCTTACAAAGGTATGTGGCAATGTCGTAGGATAAGGTAGAGTAACGTTCACTGTATAAGCGTAGTTGTGGGACAAGTATCATACGACGAAATTATAGGGTATGTGTCAATGTTAATTGGTACAGATCAAATGAGGACGTCCAATAACAAAGTGTATAATGCTATATGATATGTAGAAGATAGATAAATATTTTACATAACGGGAAGTCTTTCTGGAGGATTTGTTGTCATTTGTTAGCTCTTTATAAAATGTACATGCATATAAGCTTAAACAATCAACAGTTCACGAAGTATTATACAATTTCGAGGGGTAAATTGTTGCTTCTACAGTTGTATGTGTTGCTTTGGAAATACTGATGATTCCAGTTAAAGCAAGCATCCACACCACGCTTATATATCTCAGTAAATAAATGTCTTTTTGATAACGTGCAACTGTGAGTTCTCATTGAATTGTCGTCATTCCATAAAATATATTAATTATTAGCGCAAACTACCACAACATTGATGCACATAACGACACTATGATTTAGCTAACGCGTAGTCGCCGTGGTGGCTGTCAGTCAACAACATTGATGTAGTCATCGTGGTGGTTGTCAGTCAACAACATTGATGTTGTCGCCGTGGTGGCTGTCAGTCAACAACATTGATGTAGTCACCGTGGTGGCTGTCAGTCAACAACATTGATGTAGTCGCCGTGGTGGCTGTCAGTCAACAACATTGATGTAGTCGCCGTGGTGGCTGTCAGTCAACAACATTGATGTAGTCGCCGTGGTAGCTGTCAGTCAACAACATTGGTGTAGTCGCCGTGGTGGCTGTCAGTCAACAACATTGATGTAGTTGCCGTGGTGGCTGTCAGTCAACACCATTGATGTAGTCGCCGTGGTGGCTTTCAGTCAACAACATTGATGTAGTCGCCGTGGTGGCTTTCAGTCAACAACATTGATGTAGTCGCCGTGGTAGCTGTCAGTCAACAACAGTGATGTAGTCGCCGTGGTGGCTTTCAGTCAACAACAGTGATGTAGTCGCCGTGGTGGCAGTCAGTCAACAACAGTGATGTAGTCGCCGTGGTGGCTGTCAGTCAACAACAGTGATGTAGTCGCCGTGGAGGCTTTCAGTCAACAACATTGATGTAGTCGCCGTGGTAGCTTCAGTCAACAACAATGTAGCGCCGTGGTGGCTTTCAGTCAACAACATCGCCGTGGTAGCTGTCAGTCAGGCAGTCGCCATGGTGGCTGTCAGTCAACAACAGTGATGTAGTCACATACCACATTATGTTCTAATTGCAAGGAGCGACGTGCTTGTCGTTTGACGGGGCGATGGGCGTGATCGAATGGGATCTATGTTGACATGATCATAAACTTGTGTCTGCACGTCAGTTCAAACACGTGCTCGAAACTTTGCCGGTTCTCACGCTGCTAACAAAAGAAAACTTGAATACACATTTGTTTTTTGTTTTTTTAAATGCATTAAAAAAATTACTTGACTTGTCTGTTACCTCAAACCCATCTCTCTCTGTGCATGTACGACTGATCAACAACGGTAAAATAATAGTTAGCGTAATACGTGTTCTAAACAAAACTACTCAAATACAGTGAACAGTCATAATGCTAACATGAAAGCATTGATTTTAGGATAACGCAAAGGAAAGCAAATATAGTTATTTACTATACTAATAACAACAGTTATCATCCGATATTGTAGAATAATAACGACATGTTGTTTCCTTTGGACGCTAGGGCATCGTTGTCAACAACGTATGTGGGATGGGTCCAACCGATAATAGATCCATCTTCCTGATATCACCCAATGTGAATAGGTTGAACGCTGGCCTGAAAGCGGTAGACGGCAGCAAGGCTCAGATCTCCACGTCAAGCGTAAGTACTGGATGGCGCCATCACTACCGACATCACTATCGCCGCCAACGCAGCAACCGCAACTAATATAACAACACCAACAATACCAGTAACACCAACACCACCAAAACCAACATCAAAAACGATGACGACACTAATAGCAGCAGCAGCAGCAGCAGCAGCAGCAGCAGCAGCAGCAGCAACAACAACAACAGTAACAGTAACAGCAGCAAAAAACAACAACAAAAACGACGAAGGCGACGACGACAAAATCTTTCCGTCCGTCACCGTCATCATCATCACCACCACCACCACAACATCAACAACACCCACCACAAACTACAGCACTAACAATAACTTGACATCAACAACACCAGAATCATCAACAATAATAATAATAACATTCCGTTATGAGAGAATAAGTCCTTTAACTAAACATTCCATAATTAAAATCACTAACTGCATCAATATATGCAATGATACTCTGAAACAACACTGGTATATCATCTACGGTTTAGGGTTAGACATCAATATATGCAATGATACTCTGAAACAACACTGGTATATCATCTACGGTTTAGGGTTAGACATCAATATATGCAATGATACTCTGAAACAACACTGGTATATCATCTACGGTTTAGGGTTAGACAACAATATATGCAATGATACTCTGAAACAACACTGGTATATCATCTACGGTTTAGGGTTAGACAACAATATATGCAATGATACTCTGAAACAACACTGGTATATCATCTACGGTTTAGGGTTAGACATCAATATATGCAATGATACTCTGAAACAACACTGGTATATCATCTACGGTTTAGGGTTAGACATCAATATATGCAATGATACTCTGAAACAACACTGGTATATCATCTACGGTTTAGGGTTAGACATCAATATATGCAATGATACTCTGAAACAACACTGGTATATCATCTACGGTTTAGGGTTAGACAACAATATATGCAATGATACTCTGAAACAACACTGGTATATCATCTACGGTTTAGGGTTAGACATCAATATATGCAATGATACTCTGAAACAACACTGGTATATCATCTACGGTTTAGGGTTAGACATCAATATATGCAATGATACTCTGAAACAACACTGGTATATCATCTACGGTTTAGGGTTAGACATCAATATATGCAATGATACTCTGAAACAACACTGGTATATCATCTACGGTTTAGGGTTAGACATCAATATATGCAATGATACTCTGAAACAACACTGGTATATCATCTACGGTTTAGGGTTAGACATCAATATATGCAATGATACTCTGAAACAACACTGGTATATCATCTACGGTTTAGGGTTAGACATCAATATATGCAATGATACTCTGGTATAATCTAACACAATATATGCAATGATATATCATCTACGGTTTAGGGTTAGACAACAATATATGCAATGCAATGATACTCTGAAACAACACTGGTATATCATCTACGGTTTAGGGTTAGACAACAATATATGCAATGATACTCTGAAACAACACTGGTATATCATCTACGGTTTAGGGTTAGACATCAATATATGCAATGATACTGGCATATCATCTACGGTTTAGGTTAGACATCAATATGCAATGACTCTGAAACAACACTGGTATATCATCTACGGTTTAGGTTTAGACATCAATATATGCAATGATACTCTGAAACAACACTGGTATATCATCTACGGTTTAGGGTTAGACAACAATATATGCAATGATACTCTGAAACAACACTGGTATATCATCTACGGTTTAGGGTTAGACATCAATATATGCAATGGTACTCTGAAACAACACTGGTATATCATCTACGGTTTAGGGTTAGACATCAATATATGCAATGATACTCTGAAACAACACTGGTATATCATCTACGGTTTAGGGTTAGACATCAATATATGCAATGATACTCTGAAACAACACTGGTATATCATCTACGGTTTAGGATTAGACATCAATATATGCAATGATACTCTGAAACAACACTGGTATATCATCTACGGTTTAGGGTTAGACAACAATATATGCAATGGTACTCTGAAACAACACTGGTATATCATCTACGGTTTAGGGTTATACATCAATATATGCAATGATACTCTGAAACAACACTGGTATATCATCTACGGTTTAGGGTTAGACATCAATATATGCAATGATACTCTGAAACAACACTGGTATATCATCTACGGTTTAGGGTTAGACATCAATATATGCAATGATACTCTGAAACACCACTGGTATATCATCTACGGTTTAGGGTTAGACAACAATATATGCAATGATACTCTGAAACAACACTGGTATATCATCTTCGGTTTAGGGTTAGACATCAATATATGCAATGATACTCTGAAACAACACTGGTATATCATCTACGGTTTAGGGTTAGACATCAATATATGCAATGATACTCTGAAACAACACTGGTATATCATCTACGGTTTAGGGTTAGACATCAATATATGCAATGATACTCTGAAACAACACTGGTATATCATCTACGGTTTAGGGTTAGACAACAATATATGCAATGATACTCTGAAACAACACTGGTATATCATCTACGGTTTAGGGTTAGACAACAATATATGCAATGATACTCTGAAACAACACTGGTATATCATCTACGGTTTAGGGTTAGACATCAATATATGCAATGGTACTCTGAAACAACACTGGTATATCATCTACGGTTTACAAAGTAAACAAAACATTATAGTTAATAAAACCTGGGGATTGTGCTATTGGTGTCATAAAAGAATGCTTGTGTGTCTTATGTAAAATGTTTATATATGATTATATATGATTTTAATTTAGGCCCTAGACCATCAATGGCACCACGTGGTCATGTCGTGGGACGGAAAATACCTCAAGGTTTACCTTGACGCGGTTCTACTGGCGACCAAACCCTTCGCAGGTAAACATTTGAGCATTCGTCCCAATATTCTAGTCGATTCCATCATGGTCAGTGTGTTTTACGATAGTATTGTATTACACATGTGTAGTACATTTCAAGGAGTTTGGCATGTATACTTGTAGACAATTTATTAAATGACACACTCTGTTCGAGTAAAAAATTATGCAATGTTGCAAATAGGAAAAACAAGTTATGTGTATTATTGATGGCATTTCAGGTGTGTGCAATTTCATCACATATTTTAGGGAATATCAGTCCCAGAGCGGTATCACCACACAACAGGATATACGTGATATGTGTCAGTCCCAGTGCGGTATCACCACACGACAGGATATGCGTGATATGTGTCGGTGTGCCCATTTATTAAGAAGATATGGAATTTTTTTATATTTGTACATAATCGTGTTTCGTTGTTCTCGTCTAGGTCCGATTGCCAACACAATGTGCCCAATGATGATTGGAAATATGTTGTGCCCAGGAAAATCATGCTACTTCCGGGGATACATGGATGAAGTGAGTATTGGACTGATCATAACAACAGCCGGACAGCTATCAATGTCTCCTTGTCTTTGCTATATGTCACTCAGTCTACCTGTCTCTCACTATCTAAGTCTCTCCCTCTCTCCCTCACTCTCCATCCATCTCTCTCTCTCTCTGTCTCCCTCTCA
>CM034544.1:4252949-4347570 GCA_020002185.1 Paraescarpia echinospica | reverse complement strand
CGTGAACTTAATATGTAAACAAACAGAGTATGCAAGAGCAGGACACAGTGGTCGATGTTTGGCTTAAATGCCCCCGACCTTATCATATGACGGCGCCGACATTTGCTGGACTAGATCAGCATCGCTTCATGCGCCTTCTCTAGATACACGTGCATGGACCCGGTTGGAGAAAATACTGACTCACAAACCGAGGTTGTAAATGCAGGCAAACAAAAGACCAGTCATCGTACGGTTCGCGTATTGGTGTCTAACGTGTAAGGAGATAGTTAAAGAATCGTTTGTTTGTACAAGTAGTACATTCGAACAAGGTGTCGACGTGACCCTTACGTTATCATGTATGCATAACTAATATGTCAAATCAACGTAGCTTAACAAGGTGTCGACGTGACCCTTACGTTATCATGTATGCATAACTAATATGTCAAATCAACGTAGCTTATTACATGATGCATCGCACGATACATATAATTATCATACATGCTATCGACAGAGAATATGTAAGGAATCCCGACGTGCACAGAAACATATCTTTGATCTTTACATCTTGCTTTCAAACAGTCACCCCACACACTTACAAGCACACACACACGCACACACGCACGCACACAACACACGCACGCATGCACACAAACACGCTCACACAAACGCACGCACGCACGCACACACAACACACACACACGCACACACATACACACACACACACATGAAAGGTTTCAAGGCAAAACGCAATATATATACATTTTCTTCATTTTGATAACAAGTCACTTTGCACATGCAGACCCACTTACGCGTACTCGTGTACGTTCACGCTAGCAAACAAACAGCCATCATATCCTCGCTCGCACACACGTACGGATTCACACGAAGCATGTGGCCGTGAATTTCACCGCTTGCAACATTTACACCTTTTAGACCATGTTCGTTTAAAAATTGCATCATGCACGCGTGTGTAGGGATGCAATTTTTGTTGTTGTTCTTTAAGACAATAAGAATTGTCGATGATGTATAATTTAAGGACACTAGAAAATTTGATGAATATATCAACATTGTCACAAACTGTACAGGGACATCATTACCGTGTTTATCACACGCCCGTGGACTACGAGTACAAAGAGTGCAAACGTTAACCCTCATGCTGAAGCACAATAATTACAAATGTAGCGTGTTTTGTTCTTTAAGGTGTCAGACACTACCGCTCTTATTGGAACGCGAAACGTTGAAACACTTAGCTCCCTCGATAAGGAAAATCGCTATCCCCACTTAAGCGGGAAAATCTGAAACAGACCCCCTCGAACGGGAAGTTATTTAATACAACCCCCTCGACACAGCGAAAAAGTTCTTGCAGAAAAAAGCACCACGCAAAAAATCTTTAACGCTACGTAGTCTGGACCTCTACGTATATTACTATTTTTGGTACGTGAGATAAACAGTATTTGTTTATGCAAAAATATGTTCCTGTAACATAATTCTATCGCTGACAGTGTTTTATCCCCGTATTTTGGCCGCCATCTTGAAATAAAAAAATGGCTACCAATCACTGTAGGCTGGGCTCCACACTTTAAATATGATAGTAACAATTGATTTTGGAGGCTAGACATATTTGGAAACAAGAGGAATTTGAATATTACAAAAATAAAAATACACGATCGTCATCTTATATTTTACGGGCTATCACTAATAAAATATGGACATGTGTGACGTCATCCAGAGAATCTCCACATCGTTAGGTGACGTCTTCTTCGACATGACGACACAATGTAGTGGCGCCCCCGTATGACAAAGAAGCATCAATGTTTTTGCACAAAGTATGGAAAGATTGTTGCTCTCCTCGCAATGCTGTCATTGCAGATGTCATGCGCTGATCACGTTCTCAATATCACACAGCTGTTCGTTTTGTTAAACGTAATCAAAATACTACTAAAATGAAAATATGGCTGTAGCATTACTTGAAAATAAAAATAGGGATGTCTGGAAAGAAGTTGGTAAAGTTACAAAGAACAATACTGCGCCACACAACATGTTGATGAAGTAACATGTGATGAACATATTTCTAAACTCTTTTTTACTAAGTATAATGACATATAATTAATTAGCCTATAATGAAAAGATATGACGTCATTGATACAAAATATACGTAATAAAGTTGGTGTACAATGTAATGACTGTGAAAGTATTGTTACTGTTGACGATATTTTGAATGGTATTAATCATATTAACAATAACAAACATGTTTTTTCTATCTTTGTTGTTCACATCAATGGTGTATCATGGGCATACCCCGGATGATTTTTATATAGCCACAATACAAATTTTGGTTAAAAACCAGCAAATGACTCTGATAGCTATCGAGTCATTGCTCTTAATAGCCCCCTGTCGAAAATATTTAATTAGGTTATAATGATAAAAAGTTCTGATATTTTTAAACAGTGATTTACAGTTTGGGTGTAAACCTCACGGTTCCACAGCTAAATGTACAGTTGCGTTATTGGAGATTGCGAACTATTTACAGCACAATAAATCTGATGTTTGTTATTTATTAGATGCTACTAAATCATTTGATAAAGTAATTTATTTTTTATTTTTTAAATGTACTTATTGGTAGAGGAATAAATCATCCCTTTCTAATCAGATGTTTACTAATCAACATTTAAACGTATCAAAACAATTAGATGTCAAAGTATTTCTCCACTAGCAACTAGGGTGAAGCAGGGTGGGGTGTTGTTCCCCATTTTATTTTTTATCTACATTGATGACATGTTAACAATACTCAGCATGTTTGGATTCGGTAGTATGATAGGTCATAAGTGTTAAGGTGCTGTTTGCTCTACTGATGACATATATTTAGTAGCTCCATCAATGAATGCATTTAACACAATATGTGATATATGTCTATAATTTGCATATGTATATGATGTACTATTTAATTCGTCAAAATGTCAACTTATTTAATATAGCAGTGGTACCGATTGTCCATTTTACTTTGATGATATACAAGTGAAACAAAGTAAAAAAGGGTTGCATGTAGGATACATTATTGGTCCTGGCACTCACCAAGCTATGACAAAATGCATGTGTCATGATTTTATTCGGCGTGTAAATGCAGTGTCTGCTAATTTTGTATTATAAGCACAAAACGTCAATTATTTATGTCGTACTGTACGTCTTTCTATGGTGTATGTTTATGGAATTTACCCAAAAAATGTGTTGATGAGTTTTATACTACACGGCGCAAATGTATAAGTAAACTGTTTAACCTACCAGTTTGCACTCACTGTAATATGACGCCACCTTTAGCAGATTGTTTACCAGTTCAACGTCAGATTATGTATCGAATGGGGCGTTTTATAAAGAGTTGCATAAAAAGCAACAACACTAGTTTGCTCGCTCATCTAGCTCTTCAAGGTAGTGGTTCGTATATGTCTAAAACCTTCAATTGAATCTTGTTCAAACTCAAACTTGATGCCGTGACGTTCGGTAGAATGAAGTCTAACCACTTTTATGATGTCACACACACACACACACACACACACACACACACACACACACACACACACACACACACACACACACACACACACACACACACACACACACACACACAGATATATATGAGTTGCGCTCATTACTTGCTTGTATGAAGGATATCCACTATAAAGGTAAATTCTTATATAGCGCAGTATCAGAACTACTCAAAGCGCTTTACACTTTACTCGAATGCCACCTCGACTTCTATGGGAAACATTCAGCCACGCCACAATTAATGCGCGAAGACTATTCGTACACAATATCCACCATTGTCTATAGCCAGGTACTCATTCATACAGCTGAGTGAACTGAAGCTATGTAGAGTAAACGAATTTGCCTAAGGTTCGACACCGCCGCACAGGATTCAAACCCGCGTTCTCTCAGTCGATTGTCCGGAGCTCTTTATGCTGCGCTACAGCGCTACATTATGTACCTTATAACAATGGACACCGTTTGGCGGAACTGATGATAGGATGTCAGCAAATGCGGCGAATCAGGTATTGTAAAGTCATTGATCGTAAACATGGCACTACTGCAGTATGTACGTATGTATGTATGGATGTATGTGTGTATGTGTGTATGTGTGTGTGTGTGTGTGTGTGTGTGTGCGTGCGAGTGTGCGTGTGTGTGTGCGTGCGAGTGTGCGTGTGTGCGTGTGTGCGTGTGTGCGTGTGTGCGTGTGTGTGTGTGTGTGTGTGTGTGTGTGTGTGTGTGTGTGTGTGTGTGTGTGTGTGTGTGTGTGTGTGTGTGTGTGTGTGTGTGTGTGTGTGTGTGTGTGTATGTGTGTATGTGTGTATTTGTGTATGTATGTATTGTAAAACAACATTTCAGTATAATTCATTTCCAGTTATTAAAATAAGCTGTCACAGTGATTGACCAATTCATTTATCTATTACGGTCGCAATTTGGTTGACAAGAGGGCCATACCTTCATATTGTTATTATATTTTCCAGTCAATTACAGTGACTGAATGGATGCGGTGGCAACCTCTACCAATTTCAATTTACAATTTTATTGATTGTAAATAAGTAATATATTAAAATTAGCGTTACTGTATTTATATTTGTTATTCAAGTCATAAACTATAATATAGTATTTAGTGTTCTGTACAAGTAAAAACATATAAATCAACAAAGGTTTCTTATCTCACTGGTATGAATCAGTCATGAATAATTTTCAATGAAACCATCTTAGCATCATGTATTGAAATAACTGGTAACTGCATATACCATGTAGTCTGTCTCATCTATAATGTTTTAATTCGTCTGTAAAACTGGGGAAAAGGTCAAGTTGTTAGTTGAATGCTTTGAGGATAGGTGGCGAAAACCGCTGATTCATGTTAGGTTTCCCAGAATTCAGAACTTTCACATGTCGGTTCTTTTTAGGTTTTAGCGGTAGAAAGTTCTAGAATGTTTCGCTTCACCCAAAATATGGATTTGATTGGTTGGTTTATAAAAAGGGCGCGGGCGCGATAGTTTGGTTGGGGATGGTGCTGTAGAAATAGTTAGCTAGGAGGTTGTGTCGTTTAGTAGTCGAACAATGTAATTTGATATTTGGCCGAAAAAATAGCCCATAGTTGTATAAAAGTGTAATTATCAGTAACGTTATGTTTTTTATTAGGGTTAGTTATGTAGAAATAAGAATGATGTCCAAAGGGCATATATTTAGTTAGGATTTAGAATGACAGACAGTCACTGAGATTTGAGTCAGTCATCGATATCGATTCGAGCGCTCGACTTGTGATTCCGTGAGGTTGTAAAATCCGTCAACTGAAAATCGAGGCAAGCTCTTCGAACTCGTCAACACACCGAAACAGCCGTGAAACTTCGAACATTCGTACGTCGGTCATTCACTGTATTGACAAATATTGGCATTACTATTGGACCAAAATGAACAGTTGGATAATATGTGCCTACTTGAACATTTTCATTAACATCATTATATGAACTATTAGCACATTTTGAGAATATATTAATTTGACTGAGTTTTTATTATAACATCAGTCGTGATGTAACCTTATTTAAGGTTTTATCTATCGACGTTTGTACGAGTAATAAGACTTATAAGTTATTAAATTGTGCAAACTTTACTTTGTTGTTGACGTATTTCGTTTCTACGTTCGCCAATTATATAAATTGTCAAACGAATCCATAAAAAATATTATCAAAATCCTCCTGTATCACAGAGTACCTTTCCTGAAAAAATGCTGTAAACAGCGTTTAATGTCCTAGTCCCTAAAAGAACATGTGTCTTTACGAGCCAGTACGAAGACTCAGCCCAGGTTGACACCTGTGTCATCTGGTGGCAAAGATGTCAAAGGATAGCCTTTTTACCAAGTATCTGTATTTGTAATTCAAATACAACTATGGTATTCAACTATAGTACCTGTTACATACGCATGTATTTATATATGTATGTATGTATGTGTGTGTGTATGTATGTATGTATGTATGTATGTATGTGTGTATGTGTGTGTGTATGTGTGTATGTATGTGTGTATGTATGTGTGTATGTATGTGTGTATGTATGTGTGTATGTATGTGTGTATGTATGTGTGTATGTATGTGTGTATGCGGGTATGCATGTATGTATGTATGTATGTATGTATGTATGTATGTATGTATGTAAGTATGTATGTATGTGTGCTTGCATGCATGCATGCATGTATGCATGTGTACATCGATCTCCTGAAAGACATCTTCACCATCAGCTCGGTGAGAGTCCACCTACACAAAAAGAGCAACAAGATCAACATCAAGAGAGGAGTACGACAGGGTGACACCATATCGCCCAAGCTGTTCAAGGCGACACTCGAACGCATATTCCGAAGACTGATCTGGGAAACCAGAGCCTTGATGACTGGCGGAGAATATCTCAGCCATCTTCGCTTCGCCGACAACATACTCATATGCGCTAATACACCGCAAGAACTACAAAACATGCTGCAGGAGCTAGCTGGTGAAAATGAAAAACAAGGTCTCAAGATGAACATCTCGAAGACAAAAGTGATGCTAGAAAATGACACACCAATATATATCAACACGACGCAGATAGAGAACGTTGAAGGCTACGTCTATCTGGGACAGCGATACAGTAACAGAGACAAAAACCAAGACAAGGAGATTCAAAGAAGGATCACTGCTGGCTGGACAGCATTCGCTTAACACCGCGACATCTTCAAGGGTAACTTTGGAACCTGCTTGAAGAGAAAAGTCTTCAACTCATGCGTACTTCCAGCGATGACATACGGCGCGGAAACATGGGCACTCACCATCCAGGCAAAGAACAAGCTAGCAGCCGCACAAACAAATATGGAAAGAAGTGTGTTAAACATCACATATCGGGAGAGAAAAACAAACATCTGGGTAAGGCAGAAGACAAAGGTCATAGACGTGATAGAACAAATCAGAAGACAGAAGTGGACCTGGGCAGGGCACATCAGCAGACTACGAGATATATCCGATGGACATCGCGTATCACAACCTGGAGACCTTACGAAGGGAAACGATCTAGAGGAAGACCGGCGAGACGGTGCAGAGACGAACTAGACGAGTACTGGAAGGGCACAATCTGGCAGAGGATAGCGCAAGACAGGCAGATTTGGAAACGACATGCTGAGGCCTTCGCTCAACCACGGGATATTACGACTGCACAATGATGATGATGTATGTATGTGTGTACGTGTGTACGTGTGTACGTGCGTACGTACGTATGTACGTATGTATGTACTGTTGTGAGCATAACTCGAGGTAATAGGTGTAGTTGGTGTTGAATAACCGAACCGGAGAGACGGGGTCCAGTCTGGATTAGTATTGTACAACGCAGCTGATTTCCTTGAGAAGTAAATAAATAGAATAATACAGGGTTCAATAAATTTCTATGAAACGTCAAATTTTTTTTATATTTAAAAATCTTCAATATGTGTAAACTGTAATACAATACAATGCATCTTTATTCCTCCCTGTAAGGGCAATTACATTGTCGCTTTGGCGGGCACAGTGGATAATATATATATATATATATATTAAAATATAATATACGTAACAGCGTATTACTGGATCACGTCATCATAGTCAAAGAAATATTAATTTATCACATGAACACATGGAGTGCATTTCTTCACCCTGTAACCACTAAACATAATCTAAATTATAGAACATACACATACTTTCATTTCACATCGTCAAAAGACTGATGGCAGCAGGAACAAAAGATAAATTAAATCGATTTGTTTTTCACGAGGGGCACCTAAAACGGCTGCCCTACGGCAGTTTCTCAAAGATTGCATATAGAAGATTATTATTATTGGCTAAAATAGAACGTGCCTTCCTAAGACCCAGACTTATCTCTGAATCTCTCCGATTACATTGGAGCTGACTCGTACAATCTTCTGTAAACTGTTCTTGTTTTTAACACTCAGGTTAAAATACCAGCAGATAAACGAAAAGCAAAGAGCACTGTCTGTCAATAAAATACTTTCAAAACAGGTTTTAAATTGTTTCATCATCATAAAAAGAGATTATTTTTCTAAGAACATACAGGGGCTGCTGACATTTGTTGACGATTATTTCAGTATTGTCATCCCATCTAAGTTTTTTATCAAACACTGTACCTTGTTATTTGTACTTGGTGACAATGTCAACCTCTTGATCATGAATTATGTTTTTTTCAGGGATTTGTCTGTGTTTTCTTAAATATATTGCTAACTCCTTGGTTTCACATACGTTAAACTTTAAATGCGAGTAATCACACCACTCAACAAAATCTCGTAGTGCCGGGTCATGATCTTGTTGGGAACCAAAGAGAAATGAAAGTAAGGCAATGTCATCAATAATTATCACTAAAACCCTGCCTTCATGAGCATTTCTACAACTGTCAGTGTACTAGTTGTAAAGTAGGAGTGAAAGACAACAATCTTGAGGTGAGTCTGTGTGTGTCAATCTCACGTCAGTTCATTTTCCATTCGCAGAAACATACTGAGGACGACACGACAAACAATCAACAATCCAGGCAACAAACTGGTATCCAAGATTAAAATCAGAAATGAGTTCATGGGCTAAGATATGAGGTTGAATCAAATTAAAAACCAATGAGAAATGGGAGAAGAGAATCTTGACATGTGCAGTTGGTTTCTCAATGTGAGTATACAGTTTGTCCAGAATTAATAACTTCGCATCTTCAACACCTCTTCCAGCCCGATATGCAAACTGGAGTGGGTCTAATTGACTCTTGGTGATGGGCAGGATCATCGACATTACTAGCTTTTCCAGGGTTTTCATAAGGGATATGGGTCCTGAAGTCGTTTAACTGTTTTGGGTTGTTTGTTTTAGGAACGGGGATGACAGTATAATTTTTCCAAGCAGTGGAAATACTAACAGTGTCTAGATAGGTTTGACAGATATGTTGAAAGACGCCACTTAGCTTATCTGCGCAAAACGTCAGAGTTCTGCCACATATGCCATCAGGGCCTGGGCTTTTCTTTATGTTGATCATCTTAAGACAATTAGCTACACTCTCCCGATCAATGACAGCAGTTTTATCAAACGTCGATGACGACTTTAGATGAAACATGTAGGATGAAAAGTGTTGTTCTTCAAAACGTATAAAGAAGTAACTAATCACTTCGGGCAAAGACTCGTCACTCACACCCTGCAGCCCGACCTTAGATCTAACTGGGGAAGTCATCATGTTGACAGCTGCCATGTTCTTTATCCCTTTCACGAAAATTATCACAAATAAACTGGAATTCAACTTGAATTTATTTGGCTGGAATCACAGATTCAACGCAAAACGAAATATAAGATGAAATAACATCAACAAGTTCATTCAGATTTTCACACGTGTCATAGAACATGTGCCACTCTGTGCAGTCAAAGCAGCCCTGTAACGCAAAATACTATCGGCAGTCCAGCTTTTCACGGATTTCTCCACCCGCTCAAGTCTATGAAAGACCGGCTTGTACACGGCGGCTGGTAGTACACAGTTGTGGTTAGCTGATCCAATAGGAGGTAACGGCATAGACATGTAGGCTGCAGGCACTGAACCGTAGCAAAGATCGATTGTCTTGTTCAGACGAGTCGGACATATGATATATTGATGAAACGTCTTCAACGTTTTGTGGAGAAGGCAGTGATTAAATTCACCCAGCAGAAATGTCGGAGCATCTGGAGAAATAGAGTCTAGTTTGTTGTTGTGGTGTGAAATTAGTTCTGCAACCCTTGCGGCTTTGGCGCGTAGGTGGGTGTAAATAAGTGTGAAGAATAACTGGGGGAATTCCCTTGTAAGATAGAAGGGCCGGCGTGAGACGGACAGGAGCTCAATGTCAGGCGTGCAAAGTATCTCACGAACACTGACCGTTCTGCACCATCTCCGATTGACATGGAAGCACACCCTCCCTCCGTGTTCTTTCCTAGTGTCACGTTTGTTTCTGTCCAATCGCATGGGTGTTCCAAGCAGATCGATAAATAAATCATTGTCAATCATCAAGCCAAGTCTTATTAAAAGCAAGTAGCTAAGCCTGACTATACTCGTGTATATAGTTCACGTTTGCTTGTAACTCGTCCATTTTTTAACAAAGTGAGCGGACGTTAGAAAGGAGTACGGTGGGGAGGGGTAATTTGCAACTCTTCGTCTTTTTTAGTTTTTGTCTTATTCGTCCCTTTCCGTCGTTTCGTCTTCTTGCGCTGCTTGCTGTCTGTTGTGTTTTGCTCTGTGTCTGAACGTAGTAATTCACAAGGGAAATCAGAGTGTATCATAGGACCTACAGCGCTGGAACCCCGCAGGCTCAACAGTGTAATGAAGAAAATCGCTGTCATTTTGTTGTCCGTGCACCTGTCCAAGAAGGCACGAAAAAATCACAGCGATAATTTATCAGTGTCATATAAGGAATAACTCGTAGATATGTAAATAACTACACTGGCCCGTGACCACTCGCATTGCAGTCGTGATGTATGTCACGTATATTGGAGGGGGCGGGGCCCTGCCATGTACCGATGACAGTAATGTACTGCCTACCACGTCTACCTACTGTACTCTGCTCGATCTGTTCTTCCATATTCAGTAACTTATTTCAGTTGCATTTTTTTACCTAAAATAAAGTGGTCTGAACATATGCTCGTGTGTTTCGATGGCGTTCAGCCCCACTGTCAGCGCATCAGCCATGGTAGAGCCTTGAGAACCTACAAATCAGAAGAACGGTGGATAAGGCTAGCATGATGTACACAATTATGCACGGCCTTGTCGACTTACACCCACCTTATGGCCTATTCAAGGTAGCCTCCTGGAAAACGCGTGGTCAGCAGAACAAACTCGAACTGCCCCACTCAAGAAGGACAAACATTTATCTCCATTCCTTCTTCCCATCTGCCATCAGAATGTGGAACTCACTTCCCCCAGACTCCTCCGAAGCCCAGTCCCACCCAGTCTTCAAGTCATCCATGAAGAACTGGTTGACTGCTCCACAATAGCCACTACCGTTATAAAGCGCAATCTTAACATTCTAAGACCTTTATATATATATATATATATATTAATTCTGTATTATTATTATTATTCCCAACCGTTACGAATAATGTAACTGCAAATAATTTTCTTTTAACTTTATAACTGTTAAACTTTAACTTGTTTAACCTTCTAACTTGTTTTTAATTATATTTCTAACCATTTAACTTTTTTTATTTAAACCCATGCCCACCTCTACAAAAACTGTGGAATTATTCCTCGACTGCCGGGGTTTCCACAATAATCCGGAAGAAGAAGAAAAAAAAGGAATGAAGTCTTTCCGTTTTATATGTGCAAACCAAGCGGTACGCCTCGCTGTTGTCAACTCAGAAGATCGTTCGCCTTGACACGTGATTATTTTGGGAATCGAACGAAACGACACCTTTTCACCTTTAGGTCTATTGCTGCAGGTAAAAACTGAACAAAAGGTAACCGTCACATTTGCATGGCAACAACTGACAGTATCAGAAAATGAGAATAGCGAATGCTGGGGTAAGCGCTGCGGTCATTCACTGTTAATGCTTGGTCCACAACAATGGCGGCGGTACCACTTTACCGCGGTGAAGTGACGTCATATGAAATCTAAGAATACCACGGGCATGAGTGCCTGTGGAACGTAGAGAGTAGGGAATATAAAACAGGAACGTTCGCGCTGCAGCGTATACATCAATTCAAATAGCGTTCAACGCGACAATTAACATAACGTTGTCAGGTGAGCAAAACACAGTTCTAACAAAGCTCACTGCCCGATCAAATTCCCAGTCAAAGACGTCTTACAGTTGATGAAACCTGTAGGCTCTTAGTTTCACAAAAATGAATCAAGCCACTAAACGACATTCTTACATTAATAAATAAAATAAATAAATAAAAGTACTCATGTAGCGCCCGATCAAGTAACATTGCTCTCGGGCGCTTTACATATATGCACACATATATAATCGTATTTTACATAAACTAACTAAGAAAAAATATGTACAACATATAGCATTACCTTAAATATAGTTACTAAAAACAATTTAAAAAGAGAGATCATTAAAAAACTTTAAAATAAATACATATATAATTTTTTTATATAAATACATTCATTTATACAAGAAGAATAACCACAACTATGCTGAGAAACTAATACAACAAAATATATTTATCAAAAGAAAGCACATACAATGTCCTGGTCGGTGAATTATAAAAACGCTTGTTTAAAAAGGTGAGTCTTCAAAAGTGTTTTAAACACTTGTAATGATTTTGCTGTCCTGAGCGTCGGAGGTAAATTGTTCCATAGAACCGCCGAGCAAACCGCGCAGCTCAGCACGTTGGGCAACTTCACAAATAACCATAAACTAACATCTAATCAAATAAATGCGGAATTAACCAATATAACGGACTGGCTAGTAGTGAACAAGCTATCACTCAATGTAAGCAAAACGAAGATGATGATTTTTGTTATAGTAAACAAAGAAAATAAAAAAATAGCGACATTCCTAATATTGAGGTAAACAGTATTCCAACTGAACATGTAACACAACACACTTTAAATTTCTTGGTGTTCTCATAGACGCGAATCTAACATAACTTAATGTAGGACCACGAATAAGTAAGTTGCAAAAAAGGCAGTCAGAGCAGTCTCAAACAGTAAATATAATTCCCATACTGCACCACTGTTTAAGAATCTTGAATTACTAAAGGTAGAGGACATAAAATATCATGTCTCAAACCTTTTTTAAATATGAAAACGGAAACTTCCCAGGATACTTCCAAAACATGTTTTAAACACAGGAAAATACAATAATAAGATTAAGAAGGACCAGACAGGCACCTCAACGTTTTAATAACATGGCAAACAACCTTCCATACAACAATAATTATGATATTCAAGTAAAACATACAAATTCAAAGTATTGCCGCCTATGCATCAAACATGAAATTCCAAAAACTTTCATCCCAAAATTGTACTTGAAAAAATTTAAAGTCATTCATACCTAGGCTTTATAAACTATGCAACAAAATATATAATTAGCAAATATATATCACAATGTAACATACATAATTGCTATATATGCAAGCCAAATGGACCATATCTACAGTAGACATTTTATAATATAAAAATATTGTTATTAGTTATACTCTAGTATGTGTTAGATTATGTTTATAAATGTAGGTTAGGCTAGTTTTGTTTCAATTAACATTAACTGACAATAATGACGTCAGTGGGTTTAGAGACAGTAGTGATAATTATTTATATCAATATTTGTAAATGATGGTATTACTTTTTACTACTCTTTTTGTACTTCAATTAATTTAGAGTTACTATTTTATTTTTTATATAACATCATTAAGTTATATTTATACAGACATATTTATTATATAATCGTCATGGTGGTCTGCACGTCAGCGATCTTGTAGGTCTTAGTGCAGGTCGCCATAGATCAATCATCACGTATACTTATAATAATATATAAACTGTATTATTATGTACATAATTGATCTGAAATAAAATGTGTCTATCTATCTATCAATACACAAACACACACACACACACGCATATGTATATATACATATGCGTGTGTGTGTGTTTGTATATATATATATATATATATATAGCCATGACTATTGCATAAATAGTTTATATTGTTACAATACAAAAGAAATCATAATATACCAAATCATGTTATATCATGTTGAGGGTGAAAAGATGCAGCATTGTTAAATTTAAGTGTTTGATTTGTTCATAGTTCACAATTCCATATTATCTCCCTCTGTCTCTCTCTTTGATTCAGTACCTGTCATCAAGACCATTCTGCAATCCTTTCGGACACAACTTGGGAAAGAAATAAACATACTCGAAAAGTCCCGAAAGAGTGATGCGGGTCTGGAAGACGTGGATCTACCAAAGTACGTTGTACGACTCGCTGATGTTATTGCAGCCAGTAATAACAAGAGGCCATCAAGAACAAATTTGGTAAGAATATTTCATAAAGTGAAACGCCAAAAGTACTGCTGACATAACAGATTATTATACTCACCAAATTAAGTGGCAACATTTAAATGTCATGCGTATAATAGAAACTGTATTTATTTGTCTCTTCTTCCTTCAATCATTACACACATAAAAACATTAATCTTGACACACATGTAAACAGAAGATTGATTACTGTACATATGATATGATTTGTGGCATCGTTAGTACACTCGTGCGTTTCTGCAATATGTTCATTCCGTCCGAAGTCAACAAAGACTGTGATCCAAGATTAAGTATATTCGATTTTGAAGAAATAAATACCTTTATGTAACGTTCACACACCAAACTCGTAAGAGTTTTGCATTTATGACACCTTACGGGGATCTGTTTTATCTAAAAATAATCAAACAGTAATGAAATACTAAATGTGTGGCTGCTATGGACATTTGTTTTTACATAGCCCAAGTGTTAAATATATTTTTCTGAAAACGTTGCTTTTATAACTTTATTTAGGGTTATTTCATATCAAATCAACCAGCAATATTCTTGACCCAGTCCGATTTTAAAGTCATTTTCCTCACATGTTGGGTCTGTTGTGAAAATTACCCAAAACAAAATGTCATATTTGTGAGTCTTTCAGTTATTGCATATTAATGATAACAATTTAAAACGAAATCATTTGGCATTAGCTTGTATCATATAATTATGTAGACATAACTTTGACCCTAATAGTCCTAAATACATAACTTTGGCCCTAATAGTCCTAAATACATAACATTGGCCCTTATGGTCCTTAAGACATAACTTTGGCCCTAATGGTCCTAAATAAATAACGTTGACCCCTAAAGGTCCTAAAGTGCTGGGTTTGGTCTTAAAATATTTAAAGTTAAAACATTGTTCTATCAAATGGCAGTACAAAATTGTTCCTTGACCTTTCACCTGATATAACAAAAATGTGTAAACCCCAATTTTATTAAAACCTGATATCTAGCAAAGTCATGCTATCAACAAATCTCACACAAAGACATTTATAACGGGACAATTGTAAGTTTTTGAAGTTAGGTGGTGAAAATATTCATGCCAAAATAAGTATTGAGATGACATTAACTTCAAGTTGATGTATCTGAAGAACTTATGGGCCCATTCTAATTATTTTAAGAAAGTTGGTTGTAATGTATCGTACAGAAGGCCAGATTTGATCGAAATCGGATATTATTAATTTTTGGTATACCGGATATCAAGACAACATGTCAAGGTCAATGACTTTGGCACCAAAACAGTATTCAACTGCTGCGTAATGCATACCTGTGAACAGAACAATGTCTTAGCTTTATTTTGAGGGCAACATCAGCAGTTTAGCACCATAACTACAAAACAGTACAAAAGTTATGTAAACTTATATTAGGAGACCTGTAAAATTAAATTGCGTGAACATGACCCAAAATCTATACCTCATCAAGGTTTCACTGGAATTATTTGCACAATTCTTTTGATACAATTACCACGTTAGATAACAAAATTAATCAGACTCGAGGTTTAGTATTTTTTGAGTATGTGATGTCAAAGATCAAGGTCAATCACGTTTAAAACAAAATATTTTTAAGCTGTCATGTGACATATAATACTGTGAATAGAACATTGTCTTAGCTTTATATTAAGTCATAAGCCATCACTTTTGTTCCATTAGGGCCAAAGTTATGTGTACATATGTTTCACATTCATTCATTCATTTTTGTTAGTTTGTTTTAATTAATATGCAATAACTCAACAATATTTCATTTATAGGTCTGACAGTTGGTACAAGTAAATTTCACTACAGTACCAACATATTTATCAAATGTCATTAAAATCGGAGGGGGTCAAGAATAATTTAGCCTTTTCATTGTTGAGTTCATGTGGAATGACCCCTATTAATTTTATCAGTACATCATATTCGTAAACTACTGAAGATATATCAACAAATAAGGTATCATTTTAAAGCTTATAGCGTGTGTAATCCAAAAAGGAATAAAACTGTGTTTAGCAACTTTTCAACTTAATACCCAATTTGCTGTGGCAGATCATTATGTTTTGGAATATGGATTATTATAGTCCCTGTCTTGCCTTGGACCCATGATTAAGTAATCCTTGGACTAAGTTCTGACATACATCTCAAAGAATCTGCATCAAACTCGTTTGTGTTTGTTGTCACTGGTTTAAATACTTTTAAAATCATTTATTTTTTTATTGGCAATGAGGTGCATAGTATCCGCATAAGTGATCAAAAGAACTCAATATTTCCATCTGAAATGTGTATAGATTAACATACATTACCAACAAAAACCAAGTGTCCATTAATGTAAAATAAAAAAAAATACAATTACTTTATATTTCAGTAACACACTTGTAGTTATTGTAATCAATTATAATTATATAGATTCATGTTTACCTAACATCTAGCTGTCCATTTATATATAATCTGATATATTCGTGATTGTTAATTGAAATACCAGCATTCTCCTATGTCTATATGTTTTTTAATTGAATTCTCATGAGCAATTATGTGGGGATTAAATGAACTGCAATATCCCTCGAGGTGGGACCTATTTGAATGTGTGTGTATTCAGATAGACTGACCCAGTACACCACACGCAACTCATTGTTGCCACTGCCAGCCCACTGCACCATTTGAACTGAAGTAGTCACAGAGTCCATCCCTGATTCCTCTGGCATTTGCACCATTTCGGTTGTCTGCTTGTTGATTTATGTCTCTATGTCAGGTACATACACTCGGTCGTCTTACTTCCCGCGAATAGCTTGCATCGCATTCTGTTCGCAGGAAGTTATGCAGGGCAATGCAGGCTTGTGTGACAGTAGTTGCTCTTTCTGGAGAAAGATTCATTTCATGCCCCAGAACAGCAAATCGATTAACCAAAATCCCGAAGCAATTTTCTGCCACTCGCCGTGCACAACTAAGGAGATAGTTAAATAATCGTTGCTCTTCTGTTAAGCCTTTCGCCGGGTAGGGCTTCATCACATAAGGACGCAACCACACCCTACATCATTTCAAACAATAAGGTGGGGTCATTTCAAACAATAAGGTGGGGTGTGGTTGCGTCCCGTCCCGTCCTGGCAGTGCTCTTTCGGTGGAAAGGGCACCGTGTTGTCTTCCAAGGCAGATGACGTGGCCGAACTGGCAAACGCACCTGCGTCACTGTGGCGACTATTAACTCCATCATCAAACATGATGATCTTGTAATGGGCATCGGCCACTGCCATGAGAATGACGCTATGAAACAGCTTATAATTGTAATATGTTGATCCGCTATTTGGTGGGGCTTTCAAAGCAATATTTTTCCCGTCAATTGCGCCAATGCAATTGGGAAACTGCCACTTTGCATTGAAGCTTTCAGCAATGGTCTCCCACTCTTGCTGAGAGTTTGGAACCTGAACACACATGCATACACACATATATTCATGAAACAAAACTGATTAGTTTTAAATTTTAAATTTATTTATTTTAGGATAATATGCACAACATTTTGGAAAGAGAAGATACACAGGAAACGCTACAAAGCCTGGGCGGAGACGACACTCAGCACATCCAAGGAACACACTACACACAAGACATTGAAAACATAATGCTACACGATGACATTGATGACATACTAAATGATAGCAATGTACGTGGTGACGATGACATTGTTGCAGTGCAGGGGCAGTCACAAGGTCCAAAGGATGGGGGCAAGGTGTCAAAGGACGTAGTGGGGGCCAGGTACAAACAGGGGCAATCACAGGGTCCAAAGGATGGGGGCAGGGTGTCAAAGGATGTAGTGGGGGCCAGGTACAAACAGGGGCAGTCACAAGGTCCAAAGGATGGGGGCAGGGTCTCAAAGGACGTAGTGGGGGCCAGGTACAAACAGTGACAGTCACAGGGTCCAAAGGATGGGGGCAAGATGTCAAAGGACGTAATGGGGGCCAGGTTTTTCAAACAGGGGCAGCCGGAAAGAAAAGAAAGGACTATGTATCTGCAGGATCAGTCATTAACTCCTTACCTGCATGAAATTGAAGCACAACGTGAGAAACGAAGAAAGGAGGAAGAAGAGGGAAATAATCAAATAGGTCAAAAACTTCGTCATGAGCTAAAAATTGGCGCAGCGGATAGATGAGGTGAACGTTGAGAAGAACAGGAAGTTAATTAAACTTAAGATGACGCAGATGGTAACAGCGGACAGTTGAGTACCTGACTTGTGGGAGAGTGCGTTTGGTGTATACAAGGCATGGACAATTACTTAATTAATTTCTTATGATTACTTGTGAATGTTATCTATATAAATTACTCCTTGGTAAAGTTAATTAATTAAAATACGTTAATGTAACATTTCTCGAAATATAAGAAAGTAAAAAAGGTAATTTCTTGGTATTCACGCATTTGGAGTGGTCAGAGTAGTGTTAATTCAGTTAACAACTGAAATTGGTATTCATCCATGCCTGATAGATAGAGAGTGTTTGGAAATGATCATTTCAACAGTGTGGCAGTAGCATTAAGTTTGTATTCATTTGTTTTAAAGTGTTTGCAAGCCTACGTGATTGTTGGTTTGAGACTACCTTTACCAAAGCAGCAACTTCATGGGTTTTCTTGAAAAAATTTCTTCAATTTTTAGTTTATTGATGGGATTTTTTAATCAATATAAACATGCTTTAATAAATCATACTTTTTTATTTTGATTACAATGTTGGTCTTATTTAATTTTCTTATGGAGTTTTGATTTTTTAATGTAATGTTTTCATACAACTATATCCAGTTCCAAATTAGTTAAAACAATTCCTGGGACGGTTTAGCAAGTTTCTGGCACATGCAGCCTACAACTCTGATTTACGTATGTTTTCATCGTTCACACATGTATCTCTATCACTTTTACGTACTTGCCATGTAAGACAAGATGTATAGCTGCACAAGCATTTGGGATTATCTTCCCTACGGTAGAACGACCAATTCTGTGCAGATACTCTAGAGATTGGTAAATGTTACCTGTAGGGAATATGTCATAAAATAGTAACCTGCACTTGCACAAAACTGTGTGCGAATTAATTAATTTACTAGTCACAAGTAAGGGAGTGGTCATATTTTACCAGGGTTGGAGGAATCCAGGGTACGCTAAGTGTTCAATGCACAGGATTTTTCTGTGCACATCATGTGTTTGACATTAATTTATACACGTACAAAAATGGGGGGATAATGTTTTATATTATTTCAGGATGGGTCACATTCCAGTACAGAGATGTGTGTGTTTTGTTGGTTTTCAAACACGTATGTTCCCTGATTCCTCTTGCCAAAAACCTTAGTAAATAATAGTCGCTCCATAAAGAGTTTGCATTAAATTAAATCAATCACTGCAGCACTTGATGGATATTGATTTTCTGCATCAAGTCCCCATCATCATTAGGTTAGTTGTCTTCGGTATGAATTATGATCTCAGTAAAGTAAAATGAGGTTATGTGTTCCACACAGTTCGCCAAACTTGTGTTGAATAAGCGTAAAAGTTCTTGCAATTTTAATGTTGCGCCCACAAAATGTTCAAATTGTAAACAAATCATTCAAGTTATAAAAAAAACCGATTACTGGCACGCATTGCACAAATGTGTCCCAACTCGGAAGTACCTTGAAATTGGCTGATTCCCACACTGCTGATTGCAGTGACACCAATCGCAACTTGTTTAGCAAACTTAGTGCTGATAATTACCAACCCTGGCTGCTTCATTCTCATGGAACAGACAACCATCCGACAGTGCTTGATGAATTGGGAACATCAGATCAGGTGGTCTTACTCGTGCCACCGTGGTTCCCAACACTTGACACGTGCATGGTCCAGTACACCGTTACCGGGCAAATGGGTAACAACGAACGAGCATTGTTCACTTCGGCTCTGTCACAGACCAGATGGGAGTATATGTACACATTGCCTACGTGCGAGGAACAATGTAATCTCTTCGTACAAGACTGTGTCACGTCACAGCACATAAAAACCGTGGTTCACAGATGGATTCCGACACCTCATTAGACAGAGGCAACGTGCTCGCAAGGCAAGTGACATGTAACGGGCCAATAAACTCCGGAATTTAGTGAATCGCACAGCACCTAAATTACGACACCAGTTCTATCAATCTAAAATAGCATCAATTGAGGAAACATCGTCACGCGACTGGTGGAAGCACATGAAGTCACTCATGGGAAACGCATCTGGCAGTCGCAACGACATGCTGGGGCTGGCAAATAAAATTACTGGTGGAGATTTAGTCAGCTTAGTCAACTCCACGAATGCGTTCCTCGTGTCGGTGAGTGAAGACTTACCGAGACTGCAGACTTCCCACCCGATCTTTGACATTAAGGAACCACTGCCAGCTGAATTCACCATCAGCGTGACTGACACTGAGTTGGCACTTAGTAAGGTCAAAGTGAACAAAGCCACGGGTCCGGACAATATACCACCATTGGCTTTGAAAAACTGTTCGCACCTTCTTGCGGCATCGGTCACTGTAATATTCAACAGCTCGCTCAGTGAAGGTGTATTGCTAACATTGTGGAAATCAGCAACCGTTATTCCGTTGTCGAAGAAACACCCTCCAGTGACAGTTGAAAATTACATTAGACCTATATCGCTTACACCAATTCTGGGTAATGTTTTAAAATCTCTAGTGCTAAAGTGGGTCGATGTTTATGTTAAACCACGAATAGACGACAAGCAGTTTGGAGGTATGTTAGGGACTGGTACCATGGACGCTCTTGTTGGAATGTTTCACAAATGGTACGAAACCACCGATGTAAAGGGCTATTTTGTAAGAATGCTATTTCTCGACTACAGCAAAGCATTTGATCTAATTAACCACGATATACGAATACAGAAACTGATTGCAATGGAAGTACCACCACACTTGATCCGATGGATGGCAGCGTTTCTACTAGACCGCGAACAGAGAGTAAAAATCGGCGACGTGGTGTCAAAGCCAGGCTACCCTAATGTGGGCGTTCCCCAGGGAACTTTGTCAGGACCAAAACACTTTGTGGTTCATATCAATGACTTGCAAACATCTTGTCCTATGTTTAAATATGTTGACGATTGCACCATATTTGAAATATGCAATCAATGTATGATCAATGTTATACAGGATTCTGCCAACATTATTGAGCGACGGTCTAGTAATAATGACATGCGCATCAACACGATTAAGACAAAAGAAATGGTTATATGTTTCGGTAAAGATAGAACATTTGTAGAATCTCTGCCGTATATTGATATAAATGGGACAGATATAGAGAGAGTTACTCAAGCAAAAGTTCTCGGCGTAACTATATCATCGGATTTAAGATGAAATAGTATCAAAGACAAGAAAGAGAGTGTATATGATCTATCAGTTGAAGCGTGCTGGTATCAACCAAAATGACTTGGTTAGGATATATGTATCTGTGATTAGACCAGTAGTTGAATATGCCTGCCCGGTATGGCACACGAACTTGCCTAAATACTTATCGGACAACATCGAGATAATTAAAAAAGGTGTCTCAAAACTATATTTCCTGGTTGTGTGTACGAGGATATTCTGGAGATGGTAAACTTTCCAACGCTGCATGATAGACGCAATGAATTGTAAAACGTATTTCGCTAGAATGAAGGGTAGTGACCACAAACCAAATACTCGAAATGTGCCGTATACACTAAGATCATTCAACGAGTTACCCGTCAGTAGTATACAAGTTTGTTTGACTATCCATTGGAAGAAAATATCGAAGGAACATCAAAGGATTTTGGAGCAGGTATTCCAAGCTGGAATAGGAGTTTCCCTGTGTCATGTTAACTACAGTGCTGACCTCTTGTGACGTGCGAAGTATATATACCGTAGGTTGGTCAGTTAAATAGCTGACCACTGACCTTGACTACTGACCTTGACCATGTCAGTGGCCTTGACCTTGACCTTAGAAGTAATTTTGTGTGTGTGCTGACCTCTTGTGACGTGCGTGGTATATATAGCGTAGGTAAGGTCGATACCCTCTTAAAGCGACGAGGCTGTCGATGGAGAAAGAGCTGCACAAGTGGGTAAATCAGTTGCCAAAGACAGTAAAGTAGACATGGCTATGCTATTCGGTGGATCGGCCTTCTTCCTGTCGAACTTCTACCCGTGCCGAATCGAGGCGTACGGCCGGGTGTTCAGATCGATCGAGCACGCCTACCAATTTAGAAAGGCCATGTCTAACGAAGACGAAGAAAGTGCGGAGTATATCAAAGAGGCGTGGTCGGCCTTGGTGGCGAAGCGAAGCGAAGAAGCTACACTATCAAGAAGATGAGAACGGGTGAGGAGTGGGACTCCGTTAGGGTCGAATGTATGATTGCTCTGTTGATGGTCAAGTTCGGAGCGTCGAAAAGGTTGAGAGACGGCCTGTTGGCTATCGGGGACGTAGAACTGGTGGAGTGGGTGCTGTCAAAAGAGGGTTTTTGGGGTCCCGGGTACGTGGATAGAGAAGGTCAAAACACGCTCGGGAAGCTGTTGATGGAGGTGCGCTCGGTATACAGAAGAAACGAATAAAACGACCTCACCCGTCTCCAGGACGCTAGTCGGCCATATGGACACGTCGTTGAAGCACCCTTTTATGTGTATAGTAGCCGGCCCTACGGGGTGCGGCAAGACCACTTTCGTCAGTCGTCTCCTGCATTTCGCCTCGTCTATAATCGAACCGCCTCCGGAGAAGATCCTGTGGTGTTACGGTCAGTGGCAAACCGCCTACGCCTCTATGACGAGCGACGTAGAGTTTGTAGACGGTTTGCCGGATCCGAAGATCTTAGACGCGAAAACGAGGACGCTCCTTGTACTCGATGACCTTATGGAAGAAACGGACGGGCGGGTCACGACCTTGTTCACTAAAAAAAGTCACCACTACAACACGTCCGTCTTGCAGCTTTTGCAGAATCTGTTTCCGAAAGGGAAAGAAAACCGAACCATCAGCCTAAATGCGCAATACATGGTGCTGTTCAAGAGTCCCCGGAATGCGGGCCAAGTGGGTCACCTGGCGAAACAGATGTATCCGGGTGGAATCAAATACATGATGGAAGCCTTCAAAGACGCCACGTCAGAAGCCTACGGTTATCTTTTGGTGGACCTGAAACAGGAAACGCCGGAGATAGGGCGCCTGCGCACGAATTTCTTTCCTGACGATCGCGTTCAGTACGTCTATGTACCGAGAGTATAAAACGGGGCGCGCGTCGCAGCGGTCGCCATTCGTCGTCAGGATGACAGCGCGCGTGAAGAGGCACATCCTGTGCCTGCAGATGTTGAATAGACACAAGAATATAAAGCTGAGAAAATCCATACTCGCCAACGTAGACGCTGACCTCATCTGTAGTTTGTGCGACTGCGCGTACAACATTCTGAAAAGGAACGTGAAATTGTCAACGAAGCAGAAAACAGTACTGGCAAAGTACAAGAGACATCTGCGTAAGCTAACGTCGGAAAAAGTACCCGTCAAAGAGAAGCGGGCGGTTCTGCAAACGGGCGCAGGCGGGTTTCTGACAGCCCTGCTAGCCCCGTTGGCGAGCTCCGTCCTTCTACCGCTCCTCAGACACGTTATAGGTTGATGGAACACGCGAAGAAGATGGCGTTGGTAGATCCCCGGTTGGTGGAGAGTCTCCTTCCGTTACTCTCACAGCAACAGAAACAGGAGGAAGGCGAACAGGAGGAAGGCGAACGCTCCGGTAGGGTGGGAAGCATTCGTGGACCGCATGGGGCGTCTGAACGTTCCTATGGAGCTCGTCGGTAACGGTCAGTGTCGAGCGTACATACAGCAGCAGCAACGACAGCAGCCGACCAAGCGTCGCGCTAAGTCTCTAGAGCGCGCGTGGGAGCCATATTAAAGAGGTGTGAAACGCTCTGTTGGTTCAGAAGACAGTATGGGGCGACACAGAACGGTAGTCGTCGTCGGCATCATCGTAGCCGCGCTAGTCGCTTTATATCTCTTTATGTTATTAACATCCGCAAGTCGGTCATCAGCTCCATGGTGTCCCGGAGGCGTCGTGGTACGCAACGAAAGCTTCGCCCTCAACGGAAGTCTCGCCCTCAACGGAACCTACTGAAACGTGCCTACTTCGACCCGACACCGGTGGGCAGTTACGGCGGCGTCGACGCGTTACACCGAGCGACTCTAGTACCGAAACCGACCGTCAAGCAGTTTTTGTCGGAACACGACGCCTATACCCTTCACAAGCCGATCAAACGGCGTTTCAAACAGCGCTGCCTTATCGTGGGCGGTCGAAACCAGCAGTGGCAAGCCGACCTCGTCGACCTAGCTAACCTAAAAAACACAACGAAGGGACGACGTTCCTATTGACGGTCATAGACGTCTTTTAGAAGCGGGCGTGGTGCGTTCCGTAGAAGAGTAAAACCGGTCCGGCGCTCGTTACGGCCTTCGAGGGCTTGCTGCAGCAGCAACCGCCGAACGCCCTACAGACCGACAAGTGCACGGAGTTTCTCAACAGCCCCTTTCAGAAACTCTTGAAAGAGCACGGCGTCCACCACTTTGTGACGCACAACGAGGAGACCAAAGCGAGTGTCGTGGAAAGGTTCAACCGCACGCTAAAGACCCGCATGTGGAGGTACTTCACGACGCGTCAAGCGTTGATGTACGTGGAGGCGTTGCCGGACTAGGTGCGATCGTACAACAACACCTACCATCGAAGTATCGCTACGGCGCCGGCTCGTGTTAACGCCTCGAACCAGGAGACCGTGTGGCAGCGGCTGTAAGGGGGTGATGGTGGCCGAGGCAAGCCGAAACTGCGAGAGGGAGATCGCGTACGCATCAGCAAGGCGAAGGGCCGGTTCAAGAAGGGGTACATGGCAAACTGGAGCGAAGAGCTCTTCAACGTCGTAGAAACGCACCCATCCTACCCTCCTGTTTACCGATTGACGGACGATGCCGGAACGGTAATAGACGGTACCTTCTACGAGCAGGATAAACTGTATCGCGTGGAGGCGGTTCTACAACGACGACGGCGTAAGGGTGGTGGCGCGGAGGCGCTCGTGAAATGGTGCGGTTATCCGACTTCCTTCAACAGCAGGATCGACGCCAAGGCGCTCGTGACGTATAAAGGATAGGCGCACAGCGCCCACCTCGTCAGTTATGGGTAGACCCTACGAAGCGCAGCTTTGGGTCCGACACACGGGGTGCGCGCGACTTCACAAAACGGGTCGTTGGAATCGACACGCGTGGTGCGTGCGACTTCACAAAACGTGCCGGTACCTAGAGGCGGACCTCGGCTTCTTGGAACATCTGATAAAGGGAGGGTGCGGTATCTCCGAACCGCAGTCGCGCGATGACGACCGAAGAGGCGACACCAATTGACGCTACCGACGCCACCAACGAGGTTATCGACGTAACCGGCGACGACGAACACGCTCCGTGGCGTATCTGCGGTAACGAGTGTCCCAAAGCCGAAATCGTTTTCCTGTGTCAGATCGTCGTCCTCTACACGGTCATCGTGGTCAGTATATACAATCTGACGCGTGGCCACGGCGATCGACGCGGGCGGTCCTGTCGAGTTTCTCGTTCCGGGTGCGGGAGACGACTACCTGGACCTGGCGAGCGTTAGACTGTACGTGCGATTCAAAGTGGTGAGGGACGGCACCGATCTCCTAGATGACAGTCCCGTGGGACCGGTCAACAACTTTCTGTACTCGCTGTTCAGTCAAATCGACGTGGCGCTGAACGGCACGCTCGTGACCCCGTCGACCAACACGTATCCGTATCGGGCCTACATCGAAACCTTGTTGAGCTACGGCGCCGAAGCCAATAAGACCCAGCTCGAGGGCAACTTGTGGTGTAAGGACACCAACGGGCACATGGAGGCGGTCGGGGACGATAACGCGGGGTACGCACATCGGCGCGCCTACATCCGGAACAGTCGCGAGGTGGAACTGTTGGGACGCGTGCACGCTGAAGTGTTCATGCAAGACCGGTCCCTGCTGAACGGGGTCGACGTAAAGATGCGGCTGGTACGAAGCAAGGACGCCTTCGCGCTCATGGCGACGGGCGCCAACCCGGGGTTCAAAATCGTGCTGACGGAGACCTTTCTACAAGCGCGAAAAGCCAAGGTGAACCCGGTCGTCCAGCTCGGTCACATCACAGCGTTGACGAAGCGGACGGCCAAATACCCGCTACGTCGAGTCGACTGCAAGGTGTTCTCGATACCGCAGGGTACCATGTCTCACACTCACGAGAACGTCTACCTGGGGATGTTGCCGAAACGCGTGTTCCTGTGCCTGATCGACTACGATGCCTATAACGGGACCTATAATAAAAACCCGTTTAACGCGAAGCAAAACGGCATAAACTTCCTCGCCCTCTGCGTCGACGGACGTCAGGTGCCGAGCTAGCCGCTGCAGCCGAACTTCGCGACGGCGCATTACGTCAGAAGCTATCTGAACCTCTTCGCGGCGACAGGGAAGGCGTACAACGAGGGCAACGACCTGACGCGCGCCGATTTGGGCGCCGGCTACACCGTCTTCGGCTTCGACCTGTCGCCGGACGGTTGCGACGGCGACACTTCAACGTCGGGCGCAAGGGTAACCTGCGCGTGGAGGTGCACTTCGCAGCGGCACTGGCGCGGACTGTGAACGTCATCGTGTACGGCGAGTTCGAGACGGTGCTGGAGATCGACAGAAACCGCAACGTCGTGTACGACTACTGAGCGGCATGGACACGTTACAGCTCATGCGCCGCCTGGAGATCGACGCGTACACTAAAAACGTCGCCCTCGGCGTGCTGCCTAAAGACGAGCTACCGAGAAGGCGGCTTAACGCTTACCCGGCGGCCTTCGTGTGCAACACCGACGACGGTGACGAGCCGGGGGAACACTAGGTGGCCGTCTACGTGGACGCCAACCGGCAAGGCGACTACTTCGACTCGTACGGACTGCCGCCGCTGCACGCCGACTTCCGCGCCTTCCTGTGCCGTAAATACTACTCTTGGACGTACAACGATAAGAGACTGCAGAGCGGGGTATCTAACGTGTGCGGCCAATACTGCGTCGTCTACCTGCTCATCCGATGCCGCGGCATGCCGCTAAGGACTATCCAGCGCCTGTTTGGCCCCGATAGGGTGGCCAACGACTGTCTCGTATTCGACTGGCTAAAACCGCGTTGAATGTATCGCTTTCGCTTCGCTTAGTAGTAAAAATAAAAGACGATGAAAACGTGCACTCGTTCACTCTTTATTATTCCCTACCTACATACATACATACATACATACATGCATACTTACATACATAACAAGAGAGTACATAAGACGGATTGCGGCTTTCTGTGTTAGGCACGATCGGATCAACGCAATGTTCCTCAGATGATAGTAGGCTACGCAGCACTTGTGTTTTACATGACTGACCATCGACATTTCCGAGTCGAATACAACGCCAATGTCTCTGGCAATAGGACTTGGCGTTAAGTCGCAGTCGCCAATTTTGATCACGGTAATGTTGTGTTTCGCTTGATTGTTTCGTGATGCTAACACAAGTGCGACCGTTATGTTCTCATTCATCTTTTGTCGATTATCAACCATCCACACGCGGACGTCGTTGATGCAGTGCTCAATTCGGCGTAGATACAACATTCTGTTGGTTTCGGACATCTAGCATTTGATGTATAGCTGGGTATCGTCCGCGTAGAGGTGGAAGCCCAGGTTGTGTCTTCCGATGAAATCACCGATAGGTGCTGTGTACGCAGAAAACAACAGAGGCCCCAGCACCGATCCTTGAGGGACGCCACAAGCGACGCTGGTTTTGCTGGAAGCGCCACCTGGTATATTTACTGACTGCGACCTGTCGGTTGGATATGATCACACCCATGCCAGCGCGGAACCAGCCATTCCGAAGTGTTGTTCTAATCGGCTGAGTAGAATTTCATGGTCAACTGTGTCGAAGGCGGCCGACATGTCAAGTAGAACCAGGATGACTCCATACCGCCGGTCTAGCGCCTCGAGGATGTCATTATGTACCAGAACTAGCGCAGTTTCCGTGGAGTGATGCGTACCGTACCTTCCACTTGGATACACGATCAATATCAAGTTGTTTTATTTTGCAGTCGCCCAGCCGTCGGATATGTAATCTCAATTAAGAATCTGACGGTCTACATCAATTATGTACATACTATGTTCGTATTTTGCGGTGACAGTGTGGAGAATTCAGGCCTGTTAAAATTTTGACCTGATGCCATTACACCTGTGCATTGGTAGCGAGACACCCTCCGCTAAGACAAAGAGTCCGCTTGAGGGGATTAAAAAAATGAACATTCTCCCATCTTCCGATGTCACGTCCGGCAGTATTCTTGCAATGGTTAGAGTTAGCAACTACGATGTTATGAATATACAAAATATCGCAATGTTATAATGCATAAATCATCAATAAACTTTTTTATTTTATTAAGTAACTGTGCTTTCATCCTTAACAGTTTACAGGAAATATAATATTTTATGGTCTCGTTGCATTCCTTGTACGCGCGCTCGCAAATTTATTTGATATTTATGTCATCAAAGTAATAATTAATTCTCATAACGGTGTAAGAAGAAATAGGTGCGCCAAGGATAACATGTAAAGCGCATAAAGGGGTTATTAGGACTGGATATTGCGCTTCATAAAACAAATCTTCTAATACACAAAAAGCTTGTATGAAAGCTACGTTCAGGGGTTTTTGTTTGGTATCCGACACACATGTCTAAATTATCGGAGTCTTCTATGTCTGATGACATCTGAGATTGTTGGTATATTCGTCAATAATTTCATTTAATATTTATTGAATGTTGGTTGAAACATATTATAGAGCAAACATCAAAACAAGTCATTAGTCAAAATCAAGTCATGTGTGCAATTCACGAAGGTGGTAATTGTATGTAATGGCATAATAAAACGAAAACACGTGTTTGGAAAGGAGTAAATATGAAGTTGTAAACTTACAAATAATAACGCTGCTGCATACACTTTAAAATAGTCTAAGTTAATTGAACTACCACAATTACTGATGATAAGTTGTTAAATGGAATTATTACACTGACCTTCAATTAATTCTGGACCACCGCTGAGCAAATACCAAATGTGACTCGTACACATGTTGTACCATCACGTACACAAAGTAGAGCAACCAAGTGAGACAATTGGTGTACGGTCAACGTAATTATACAAATAAATAGCGATGTTTACAACTATGAAATGATACCATATACATCATACACATAGATAACATATAATGCTAAATAATACAAACAATTATTACTATATACTAAAACATCTCATTTTCCTTTAACAGCTAGATGGATGGAAAGAGGGAGCGATGGACAGACATCAGGGAACAAGGAGGAGACACAGAGAGTGGTCCAGCTTTACTGTACCTGACCTTCACCCCCGTACAGCAGGGAACAAGGAGACACAGAGAGTGGTTCAGCTTTTCTGTACCTGACCCTCACCCCTGTACAGCAGGGAACAAGGAGGAGACACAGAGGGTGGTTCAGCTTTACTGTACCTGACCCTCACCCCTGTACAGCAGGGAACAAGGAGACACAGAGGGTGGTTCAGCTTTACTGTACCTGACCCTCACCCCTGTACAGCAGGGAACAAGGAGGAGACACAGAGAGTGGTTCAGGTTTACTGTACCTGACCCTCACCCCTGTACAGCAGGGAACAAGGAGGAGACACAGAGGGTGGCTCAGCTTTACTGTACTTGACCCTCACCCCTGTACAGCAGGGAACAAGGAGGAGACACAGAGAGTGGTTCAGCTTTATTGTACCTGACCCTCACGCCTGTACAACGGGGAACAAGGAGGAGGCACAGAGAGTGATTCAGCTATACTGTACGTGACCCTCACCCCTGTACAACAGGGAACAAGGAGGAAAGCAACATCGCAAATATTGATTTTTACATGTTTTGCTAATAGAAAAGAATAAGTAGTTTGTTAACATCGTTTGTTAATTACAGTGTTTTATAAAAAATATATTCTAAATACTCCAAAGCAATGACGTTTTATGTTACAATTTAACTAGTTATGCAAATGTTGGAGTACACGCATTTTAGTAGCTGCATATTTACCATAAATTAGCAACATCTGCCATAGATAATAACCTGACATCGTCAACAACACATGAAGACGTAACACAGCACAGCAATAACGCACAAAACACAACAAGGTAATATACCTGAGTACAATGTTTATACACGCAACACGTTTCTATATAATGCTAAGACAATTTAAACATAAAACAAAAATAACTACAAATTAATAATTGACCTATCTTTCCAGTGAGCGTTCATGAAGATACAATCAATTTACTGGCATTATAAATATATATATATATAATAAAATTTGTCGATTACGAATGTGTTTTGGCGTCAATCATACTATATACATACAACACAATAGTATCTAATAACAACAGCATTGTCTAAAAAGTATACAATCAAACTGCTGGGCTAAGAATAAGAAATACAATAACTAACAGTCTGACATAAAATACACACGGCAAAATTACTTTCCATAAGACATACGATATGTATATATTATTACATGTCTTGTTCTGTATCACGCCCTGTATCATGCCCCGATGTACCTGTATCAGCCCGAGTCCGAAGGACGAGGGCTGATACAGGTACGAGGGGCATGATAAAGGGCGTGATACAGAACAAGACATGTAATAATATATTTATCACATATCTACAACAAAAAGCTTCTTAAAAGTAATTAATTCATTTAATGCGAATAATAACAGTTCAAACAATATGAGATCATATTAAAAATATTGTATGATACATTTGGGAACAGAAGTTCTTTTAATGAAAAACAACGTCCTTATTTCGATCCATTAACAAACTATATGGTAACGGCTCCATTAAAAGTATAGTTCTGTATAACAGGAAAGCGAGGGATGAAATTTGTGGGAGAAGTCGAAAGATCCATGAATGGGTAATTGGCAAAGTCCATGAGAACATCATCATTAATAATGTCCATCAGGTCCATTGACTGTGTGCTTGTGGCGACGAAATTTTGTGCAGGTTGTGTAGCTTCAATAGCCAGAGTTGGTTGAGGGTCGGTAGTAGGAGGTGAAGTGATTGTATGGGGAGCAGTACACGCTTGTGTCGGTTCTGAAGATGTTAAGGCTTGGAATGATCTGTAATTAACTGTTGGAAATTGGTTGAGATTTGTTGAACTGGTTAGCGTTGTTGATAGTGTAGAGGACATATCATATTGCTGGTTGAAGGAGTTTGTGCGGTAAGTATTTAGGCTCTCTACATTCTTATGTCCACATAATTGCTGCACTTTTGTTTCGTGCACCCCTCTTTCCAACAGACTCGAAACTGCTGTTCTGCGTACACTGTGATTGGTATGCCTCGCAGTCAGCCCTGCTCGTTCACACATTGATCTGCAGAGTACGCCCAGTCTGTTTTTGCCCATCGGTGCATGTTTGTACCATAAGCCCGTCTCTTTCCACTTGGAGTTCAGTGCCAACTACACCCTGCTTCCAGGAGCCAAAGCCTCCACGGGTCTCCTTCTCCTATATTCCTTGTACACCCTAACGGGACATAGGGGATCATCTGCAAGAAATCGTTATTGTTATTATTATTAATATTATTGTTATTATTATTACTATCATTATTATTATCATCATTATTAATCTTATTATCATCATTATTATTATTGCTTTGAACGATACAATGTTATCATTTGTTTATCTTGCTATAACATGGAAGCATGCCTTGAATGGGAGACTGACACATCTTGGGATTATAAGCCCCCCTGTCTTTGGTGTTGGTTCCCGTCCTGGTTTTGGTTGTCCTCTCAGTAAATTCAACGTACTCCCTTCTGTCTGCAGGGGTCATGTTCCTGTTAGACTTCCGGGTTGGTTGCACACGAAGAAAACTGCAGTGTATTTTTGAGAAATGCTTTTACCAAATTCACATGCTATGACATAAGTGCATTTGAGTAGGCAGATTTCCCGGTGTGTTTGTAGAAGGTGTTGACTGTAAATTGGTGGATTTCTAGATTATTTGAATAAGCGGAAGGACATTTGGCAGCAATTTGCCTGTGTGACCTGTTTGCGGAGTAATTCTTGCCGGCATTTATAAATATTGACGGGTGTCACACATACAGGCATTTTACGAGAGCTACAGGTATGCAATTTTTGTTTAAATCTATCAGCATGTCAATGAGATGATGATAGCAGCAGGTGAGAAGTTTAAGACATTTTATAGGTCACGTTTTCTTATAATCAGACAAAACGTTAACATGGTCGCCTATGGGAAAACTAACAGTGCGTTGACCCCTGCAGATTGCTTCAACTCCAGATCTCCCATAACATCTTCACATGTTCATCTCTGCCTCTCAGTCCCAGAAACATTGTCATTATAAACCACATGGAGTCCAGTAGCGAGAGGGGAGTTTCTGAATGAAAGACATACATAACATATTATTAAATCAGATGCCAACACAAGCAACCGTGTAATGTCCACCCCAAATGAAAGCGCGCGAAATACAGTCGGTCTTACAACCCAAGCACCCCTTTACTAAAACAAAACATAGACTAAGCCGTCTCCCCTATTCTCAAAATGCACTCGTCTCTAGGTCACTTAGCTTTAAACCAAACCAAACGGCGCTTGTACAGTTGAGAATGACTTATTCATGTATTTATATAGAATTAAGTGATAACAATATCACAAATAGTGCGGATCATGGACTAAAAGAGTTATGGATACTAATTAATAAGGTATTTAATGGAGACGTGTCTTTATGCAGAAAAAAGGTGATGAAATCTATCAATATTTTTGATTTCAGCGTGGAACAGAAATAACGCCGAGGCTGGTTGGCACCGTGCCAATATCGACCAGCGCTCACGCGGTCAAGGCCGCTCCTGTCAAACGCTCATGAATCAAAACGTGATCTTCGCACTGATTTACAAGCTGGTTACATAATTCTGAAAAAAAAAAATAACATGTAAAGAACCATACACACCTGTAGACAGTTCCTTGCTGTCCTTCAGCTGTGATATTTCCTCTGGTGTAAAGCCTAAAGGCTTCGGCTTTCTTCGATCTTGTGGATTTCCGGCGTCTTTGACTTTGAGTTGCTTGCATTTTTTTGACAACACATCCCGACTGTGAGTAAATGCCGCATCATGATTTATGTTTATTTTGCGTTTTTCACGCAGATACCTGCCGACACTGTTATATTTTGACACCAAGGTGTCTGGCTCATAATCCTCTCCATTGCTTTTTTGATAGAACAAACATTGCCAGATATTTGTCTAATTCTGGCTCTGGAATGACCTCCGGATTCCTGTTTTCATGTTTGCCTTGAAGCAACCAATCTGTGAACAGCTTCACATCTCCATCCGTTTTTCTCCAAGTGTTTTTATTCTTTTGTGCTTCAACAAAATTGTGTGTTTCGCTGTCAGTTACCTCTGTATATCTTTCTAAACTCAAAATACGACCAGCAAGAGACGCAATCACCCTTTCAGCAGCCATTTTGTTGGATGTCACACTGAGAATGATTTGGATCTGCTCTGTATCTGACCTCATGTCAGGAGCATGTTGCCATGACAACATGATATGTCTGTTTCTCATTGGCTTAGACACTGCTGGGGAGCCTGCTTATTGGCTCCCTGAGCAGGGCGATACGAATCAAGACTTTTAATTAGTGTTTCTGTATCGCCCTGTAAATCGGTTAGTATTGCCCCAGAAATCTGGGAAATTACCAATTATCGAATGACACCTATAAAAAAGCAATACTTTATCAACCCTGAGAAAGCTTGTATCACACATGTGCACAGTTGCATGTATGGGGCAGCTTTTGTTGTAGATGTGTGATAAATATATTTATACCAAAAAGCATGAGCTGAGCTGGACGGACGAACAAGTGTGATTGTGACGTAAGGCGTGACGAAATGGAGGGAGAAGTCTCGTGCAGGAGCGGCAGTGTCAAGGTCAGCGGGGTTGATGACGCTAGCAACAGAAGATAACACTTTACTGATTGATGTAGTTAACTAATCAAGTAGTTCTGTCATCATTGACTGCAATATGTATAAACGCGTGCACGCACGCATCACTCGTGCACACAAAATGCCAATATGAAGACAATCCAAGTTGACTCCTTCATATAAAAATATTGATAACAAAAACATGTTTCTATAATTTAGATTAAATATATCATATTAATCTGTCTCTTCAACGTAACCTAATATTTGACAAGACCAGTCAAGGTTGTTTGACTTTTATAAAACACACTTTCTGGTCTGTTTTGACAGTTGTTGTTAACAAAGTGTCGACGATTTAGATACAATGTTTCTTCGTTTGAGCTGCGCTGACTGCGACTGTTGCTACAATGTGATACATTTAAGGCTGAGTTTACAACGAGTCAGTCTGACCTTGGGTCAATCCGTTGTACACAACACGAGGGGTAAACGTTATCACTACCCAGTTTATAACCCAACATGGGCAACAACTTAAGTCTTAACCAACGACAGTCTAAATAAACACAGACACACAATACGGGGACATTTGTCACATCCGGCGACACTGCGACATCATTTAACGGTGATTTCGGGAGTCGAACCCTTTCTGGGGCCCTCAGACCCATAAAGTCACTGCCCTGATATGACGTCGGTGTATCGCAGGTTAGCCCCCGAGCGACAAGGGTCGGGTTCTCATTGATACAGCGGGGTAAACCGGGGCAAGGAGGGTGAATGACCGGGACTGAGTTAGTCGATCTACTTACCAGTAACCAGGACTACTCTGTCACCAAACTCGTCCTCCAGACGTTGACAGGTGTCACTTGACAGAGAACAGCCCCTGAGACGAACATAATTAGTGACTGTCGTCAATTACACTCATTACAAGGCACAATTACAACAACACTAACTTTACGACTACAACTTCCGGTGTAATTATTTACCACCAATTACGCGTGGATTCGTAAAGAAACGTGGACTTTGTAAGTTTTGTGAAACTTGACCAAGAAACAGATCCACTTTTGTTGACTTTCTAAAAGACGACAAATTAGCACCTGTCAAAGTTTGTCACGTAGGTATGTTTAGTTTAGTGACACACGAACTGACACACGTGTCGTGTCAGTGTCAACACACATATATAAAAGGGCTGACTTACCCGAGGGTTAACCCCGTCAGTGCCCTCAGCGTGTCTGTCACGTGACCCTCCACCGATGTCAACCTGTCGTTCCCCCAACACCTGTAAATTGTAAAGAAACCTTTGAGTTATAAGTTGTCATCAAAAATGTGTTTATTTCGGCTGTAAAAGTTAATTATTTGAGATCGACGCAAACATCAAAACTAAAACGAGTAACATAAAATGTCACCAAAGACAATAAACTCATTTGACGCGTCGAGTCGCACAAATTTGCGATGTTTTGACGAGACATTCTTGGACAAAAGTTAAAAAGTAAACAACTGAGAAATAAACTCGATCAGCCGCAATAAAGTGTCAGTTTCAGGGTGATTATATCGGGGTTATTTATGTCGGGGTAAAATGTAGTCAATTACATAAGATGGAGGAAAGTATAAATTCTACTATTTAATAAAATTAGACGTCTCTTACCAGAACATTGTCAACCCGGGACACGAGACCCGGACTGTGCGACATATGTCTCCAAATGAATCGTCTGTGAGGTGACAGCCGTCCATCCTGTCAACAAGAAAATTGTCTTATTAATTGTGTCACGGCCCACGACAGACGCCCACATCAACATCAGTTATTTGACAATGACAATGTCAATGTCACATCTTTCAACTGTTGTGTGACATTGTCGCCACAAAAGCTTGTATTTACCCTAGTCTTTTAAGGTGTCCCATCGACTGGAGGCCGTTACACAGACGTGCGACGGCGGCTTTGTCACCAAAGACGGCGTTGTGGTTGAGACTGAAAGAAAGAAATATAAATTATACGAGTGATTCACCACAGTAAATTATATCCCTGAATTAATACTACTCACACAGTATCTAATTCACGACTCGTTAATTACATCATATTATATGTAGTTTGTGTAAATAAGATGTTGTAAATAATAAACAACGTACTTTATAGAACATAAACAACGTCCTTTAGTAATCACATCAAGACACGTCCAACGTCGCCAACTTATGAACTACACTGACCCAAATCTATGTTTTTGTGTGACACTGTCATTGGTCGGTTGGTGGACTGTTGTTGACTGGGTCAAAGACATTACGTTGACACTTTGTATCTAATGTCCCAGGCCGAGAACCCTTATATTGATACATTGTTACGTTGAAAAGTCGGCCTCAAGTTCACCCGTTCAAAGGGTGCACCAGTTCGCCACTGAGGGTAAATCTTATTATGTAACAAGTTGTATGAAGTTTGGTTTAATTTAAATAAATTGTTTGCTGTCAACTTAAAAATTAATATATTATATAGATGATAATGATTTTCATAAAATAGCCTGCACTGCAGGAACACGAATAATAGTATTTGTGTGGCGGTCTAGGAAAACCAGTCGGAAGTCGCCAGGCGTAATTGCCCGCAAACACGTCATAAAGTTTATTTGGCGTCATCGGGTTGATTATGAGATTTCGGTGCGATCTTTTAGCTAACATACTTATTTATAAGTTCACCAAGTAGTTTCCTGATTACCTAAGTGAAAGTTGTACTTTTTTGTGTTTTTGTAACCGTGAAATTCGTCCTAGGTTGCAGCGTTTTAGAATTAAAAGCGGTCTATTTTGCGAACGCTTAAAACCTAGGACAGAAGTTCCCATGCCCATATATGACATACCGTTCGAAAGCTATTTACAGCACGCAGTTCCGTAGCAGCAGTACGCATGAATACTTTGGAAGAAAATTGAGTGCGCAGTGAAAGTTAACGGAATTTTATTTGGAAGTTGGAAGTTGGATTGGAGTTGTTTGTGTAGTTCGATTAATTATTAGTTTAGTTTGATGTTGCTGTAGTTTATATATGTACATATTTCTTAACAGTTTAACGTGTTATTGAACCGGATTTCGTTGGAAATACAGACTACGGGACGAATTTCGTTTCGTGTTTACGATCTTCGAAAAATTAAAGATGGCTACGCCCATAACCATGGCATGGATCACGTGCGCTCGCGTCGTTCTGTCTGTTTACGTTCTCTCTCTCTCTCTCTCTCTCTCTCGCTCTCTCTCTCTCTCTCTCTCTCTCTCTCTCTCTCTCTCTCTCTCTCTCTCTCTCTCTTTCTCTCTCTCTCTCTCTCTCTCTCTCTCTCTCTCTCTCTCTCTCTCTCTCTCTCTCTCTCTCTCTCTCTCTCTCTCTCTCTCTCTCTCTCTCTCTCTCTCTCTCTCTCTCTCTCTCTCTCTATCTCCCTCCCTCCCTCCCTCCCTCCCTCCTGTTGTGGTCACAATGCCAACTTTTCGTAACAAACGGATTCGTATTTATTACAAAAAAAGAAGTGTTTTAATGAGTCGCGCACACGTTTCAACACACTGCAGTTGACAGCTATACCGGAAATGACCCCGGAACGCAGCCAACGCGGTCGCGAGCTCTCGCGGCACACCTCCTAAGCGTAATATTCGCCCCCTATATAAATGCAATCGCGCGCCAAGAGACGCTTGTTGTTAGATACTGCGCGATGCGATGCGCGTTGCGATGCGCGTTGCGATGCGCGTTGCGATGCGCGTTGCGATGCGCGGTGCGATGCGATGCGATGCGATGCGATGCGATGCGATGCGATATTAGGCAGATCGTCTTGCGAAATTTGGAATATAAGCTAAGCCAATAATATCGCTTGCCGGCAAATTCAGGTGATCTTCATTTCAGCCACATGAGTTTGCTAATGAGAAGAAGAGAGGGAGAGAGGGGGAGAGAGGGAGAGAGGGAGAGAGGGAGAAAGAGAGTGAGAGACGGAGAGAGAGAGAGAGAGAGAGAGAGAGAGAGAGAGAGAGAGAGAGAGAGAGAGAGAGAGAGAGAGAGAGAGAGAGAGAGAGTGGGAGAGGGAGAGAGGGATAGAGGGAGAGAGAAAGAGAGAGACAGAAGAAGACAAGGAGAGAGGGGAGAGGGAGAGGGAGAGAGAGAGAGGGAGACAGAAGAAGACAAGGAGAGAGGGAGAGAGGGAGAGAGGGAGATAGAGTTAAGCTACGATTCTATATGTACGGATACGGCATGCGGATGCGGCAAAACAATGAATACAGTGCCCAGTGGAAATTAACATAAATAGTTCCAAACGTACACAGGCGGATGAGTTTTGTTGTGCGGCTGCGGCAAATTGAATCGCTCCGTGTAGCGATTGGAATCATATCCGCATATGAATCGGATAGGAAATTCCCAGTAGTGACGTCACTACAGAAGTATTCCCCATTCCGCATGCGTTTTCGCACACCTTTCCGTACATATGGAATCGTAGCTTTATAGTAAAAGAAATGATGCATTCAATAAGCACAATTATTTAATAGCAAGCGGGCTTACTACAAGTTGTGTAAATAAACCATTTAATGTTTTGCAGTGTACGGACGTTAAAACGCCTTCTGCAAAGAGTTGGCTTAAGGCGCAGACAAGCAATTGACTACATTAGGGTTGCAACAGCAATGCAGATACTGTCACGTTTAAATATGTACTAATTTCTATGTTTTACATGTTCACGGCTACTGGAAATAATAAAAAATGATATTTATGTAACACAAGAAGTAAAAGGAAAGTTCGTAAATTGGTTTTTTATATGTTTGAATACGTGATAAATATGAGTAGCGATTTAGTATTAAATAAATTCGTTATGATCTTCTTCGTTTCTGTTTAGCATCATATAAAAGAAAATAGCACAATGTGTCAGGGTATATTTCGAAATAGCAAGTTGAATCATCACTATGGAAATATGAAATATATCACACATGTCTACCAATAAATGTACACAGTTGAATAGTTGTCTTGTTGAATGTGCTAACCTGCTTATGCAATATGCATCAATACCTTAACAACTAGTTAAATAGATGCGCTTTGTTGTTTATAACGAATACCTTATGATATTAAAGTATAATTCATCGCTTTAACGATTTAACACATTAAAGCAAAACCATATAAATGATACACTATATCTTTGTTTTGGTGTACAACAATATAACTATATATATATATAATTGACGTATGATATAATGTGTTTACGAAATCAAAACTGTGTGATGCTAATTACTATGACTATACATACAACTAATACCGTACATACTTATGTAACAATTTAATTACTAAGTTATGTAAACAGATACCCATTCAATATTTTATTGTTGAGGTGTATACACCTGGTTTCTATGGGAAATTCCATAGACCACAGTGTTTTCTTGCACATCTGAACGATCGTCCTCCAAACACACATTGGCCTTTCCTCGTCCCATTCTGATACACCGCAGTACGGCTGTAACACAGCTAGATTTATTGAGGCTTTCGAGCAATATCGTTTTCTATATGATTCAGCACAAACGAGTATGTCAAAAAAATTTCAATTACATCTGGAAGTGGCGATGGACTAAAGAGCACTTGCGGCTAATTGTATCTCTTGTCTGGCAAGTTGATTGAGTACATGACGTGTCAAAGTCGGGGCGTCTGTGGAGACGATATTCCCTGGGCCAGGAGCTATAATTAGAACAGCACCACCTCCCAAACTTTTAGCAGGCAGTGGACTAGAATGATGCCACTTTTTGACATCATATGGTCGTAGTACCGCCTACGGTTAATTGTGTCTTTGATGTGACTAGTGGACACAATTGTTTCTGAACAAGCATAAACACGAGTCGACTAAGATGGGCAGGACATGTAGAGAGAATGGGAAAAGAACGGATGGCAAAGAGAACAGATGCACGGAGAGTGGAGGGGAAAAAGGAGACGAGGAAGACCTAGACTGCGATGGGAAGACTGTGTAAAGAGAGATTTTGAAGGATTGGGAGAAGGGTGGAGAACGAGAACGAACGATGGTGAGGAATGGAGACGACTGGTTGGGAAAGCAGTGCAGGATCAGTGAGAGAAAATAAACAAGATCAGAAATCGAGCATCGGAATCGAGGCCAGTTTCACCCCTGACAGATAGGGAGATAAGAGGAGTTCAAATTAATTCTTGTTTGTGGAGAGCCTCAATTTGGTGAGCCTCGGGGGTGGGGGTGCAAATCGAGGTTTTTGAAGAGCCTGAAGATGGAGTTATTTTGGCGAGCCTCAATGTGGGTGTTTTGGCGAGCCTCAAGAGGGGGAGTGCAAATCGAAGTTTTGGAGAGCCTCAACCCACCAAATATCCACCATGTTCCGACGCCAGTGTTTTGGGTTTGGCTTTGTTGTCTGAGCTTGAACAAATTCGTGACCTTAGGCAACACTGGATGCCTTTTATGTTCAACGCATGTGTCCATGGTTGATGACTCCGAGTGTACGTATACGGTTACACTTCTGTTTATTTTGCATACAGAATTGTATGTTCATACTTCTAAATATTGTGATAGAAGCCTAATGCGATTGAATATAGACTAAGATAAACCGGGGCATGCGGGCAATCACTTTATAGAATGTAATCTAGGTTATCGCACCAAAACCGGAGATCAAAACAGAATTTATTCATAGCATGAGGTGTGTACCTCTTCCACCACGCCCCATTTCATTTTTGAATGGTTTCATCTGAATATCCTTGATCGAAAATATAAACGATAATTTATGTACCTCCACACATAAAAAACAGAGATGTTGATGGTACCATTCAATTGAACATTAACCGTGGGCTTTGAAGTGTACATTTCTTGAATATTTATTCATTAATGACATGATAGATTTTCATAGGTGAATATATCATGTTAATTATGCCTTACACAAATACAAAAATAAATATAATCAGTTAGACCCTACTAAGATTTAATGTCTAGTTTATGATAAAATATCGAAATGTTAAACTAAAATAGTATTGTCTGTAATTATTGTACCAAACCTACATACAAAAATACAAAATACACAAACGAGGTAGCGAATCGCTCTTCCTAGAGTGTAGTTTTCATTTTTTGCTAAGGGATCATCTCAGAACGTCGATGTCCGATATCAAACGAAATTATTTTCAATTGGGGAGGGGTATGAGGCCGTCGAACATCGATGTTTACGCATCTGACCGACACTGCTAATTATACTAGTATCATCATATTAATGTTTACAACATTTCGTCTGAGGGAGAGGGTGGGGGGCTGAGGCAAGATGAAAGTAATTTCGCCTGATATCAGACAACGACGTTCTGAGATGATCCCTAAATGAATCGAATTGTAGACGCACAGTGTACCTCTTAGTAGACCTGCTACAAGTTAACTAGTGCCTGTCAATTTCGGCTGTTTATTACGTGGCCAATAGCGATGGTAGCCTGATTTGAGCGGGTCTATTTATTGACACTGTTATTTGCACTTGAACTTAGGCGCAACGCTGCTTTTATGTGCTACTACGGAACCCAGATTAAGTCATTAAACATCATTGCATTTGTATCTAAGATCATCTCACGCAATAGATGTTAATTTTTCCCAGACATGTAAGTATTGGGGACCGGGGAGTAAATCAAGAAGCATAAATTATTAAAAGTTTATATTTTTATTTATATAAGGCATAAATAACATGTTTTGCATTCTGAACAGATAGTCTGTCATTAATTAATATGTACAAACAAATAGGCTTCAAAACTGTTGGTTACTGTTCAACTGAGAAATGCCATAACCTTCCCTGGTTCATCGTGTCTGGAGGCACACAAAATAGTGCTTATATTTTCGATCAGGGATATCCAGATGGAAACAATAATTATTTAACAAATAAAATGTTGAATAGGTAGATATTTCATGTTATAAAGTAACTTATTTCTGTCCCTAGTCTAGTTTTTGCAAAGAGGCTGCCTGCCTGGCACCCGTTTTTGTTTGGCTAAATTAAATCCCAGCAGATTTCCGTGACAATATTTAGAAGTACAATCACATAATCTTTTGTGCACACTAACTAGATGTGTAACCGTATACGTACAGTCAGCGTCATCAGCCACCATCACATGCTCTGAACACACACAAAAATGTGTTTAATACAAATAAATACAAATGGCATTGCTCATTACGGCACCTTTATAACGTATACCATCGCATCGTGCATCGCATCGCGTATCGCGCATCAATTCGCGCATCGCCCATCGCATTGCGCATCGTCCATCGCATCGCTCATCGCATCGCCCATCGCATCGCGCATCGCGAATCGTCCCATGGCGGTGCAGATTGCCACACAAAAACACGATGGCCCTTCTCGGCCATCATACGTAACAATGAATTATAACGGATTATGACGACGAATCTAACATGATGAAATCCACGACCCGTATTCGTGTTGAAGTTTGATGTCGCACGGTATGACTACGAAGCTGTCCTGTCTTTGGTCGCCCCGCCCATCAGCATGTCGATTTCGTTAAAGCCAACATTCATGCTGAGGTCTGATGTCGCACGGTATGACTACGAAGCTGTCCTGACTTTGGTCGCTCCGCCCAGCAGCATGTCGAGATCGTTGAAGCCTACATTCGTGTTGAGGTCTGATGTCGTACGGTATGACTACGAAGCTGTCCTGACTTTGGTCGCTCCGCCCAGCAGCATGTCGAGATCGTTGAAGCCTACATTCGTGTTGAGGTCTGATGTCGCACGGTATGACTACGAAGCTGTCCTGTCTTTGGTCGCTCCGTCCAGCAGCATGTCGAGATCGTTAAAGCCTAGTGGGTGCACAAAAAGCTTGTACTTTTATGGGTGTTATACTGAGTGCTTTTGAGTATGTTGATGGACGACTGATGCTCTTGGAAAGTCCTAAGCTTTAGTGCGCCTACTCCAGGCAACAAGAGAGGACATCCCAAAATAGAAGTATCTGGAAGACTCCTAGAAATTGTCGCAGACTTCCCACACTTGGGAAGTCATCTTTCCCAGAAGGCAACCACCAAAGACGAATCAGTGCCATCGAATCTTCGACCACCACAACTTCAGGAAGGAGACATCTTATGGTTTACAAAGCCGTCTGAGTTACTGCTCTCTTATACGGGTGTGGTCCCTGGGATTCTTATCGACGCCATGTAAAGACCCTAGAAAATATCCACCAATGTTGCCTTAGGAAAATTATTCGCATCTAGCGGGAAGTCCACCGCATCAATGCAGGCGTCCTCAAAGAGCCAGCAATAAGGCGCTACTGCAGAACAAATAATAATAATAATAAATAAATAAATAACTTCTAACGCCAATATCCTCAGACAATTCGAGCTCAGTGGCGCACCAAAACCAAAGGATTAAGCATTCTCGTACTCGTGTGATAGGCGAAAGTCGTCAACAAATGGATGGATGTGCTAGGAAGCTAGGGAGGATAGGCGATATTGAAAAGATAGGTTTTGAGGTGACGACGAAATGTAACAATACTTTCTGCTGATTTAACATTAACGGGAAGCGAATTCCATAATTTTTATAGTTGGCGCGGCAACTGAAAAAGCTCGAGTTCCAGCCTTTGTATTAACTCTAGGAACAAATAGCAACTTCGAACTAGACGACCGAAGTTGTCTGGCTTGTCTAGCCGGTGTGAGCATTGAGTGTAAATAACTCGGTTGTTGGGATGAAAGGGCTTGGTAGGTGATTGTGCAGATCTTAAACATAATGCGATATCGCACGGGGAGCATTGATTTTAGAATTGGCACTGAGCGGGAGAATCGAGGAGATTGTGTGACTACCCTTGCTAAACAATTTTGGACACGTTGTAGTTTTGCAATATCCTTGATAGCAATATTATGAAGGAGCGAATTGCAATAATCTAATCTGCTGCTAACAAGAGCTGTTGCGATAGTCTTAGTGACAGAAAGCGACATAGTCTATGTCTGCGAATGCGGCGAAGATCACGGATATGATAAAAACAGCAACGGCACGTTTGGGATATGTGTTGTCTGAAATTGAAGTCGTAATCAAAGGTCACTCCTAGATTCCGTACTGATGCTGCTGGTGTGATATTTTGAATCAGGATGCATATTGGAAAAAAGTCATTAAGTTTACCTCGCTGCATTGGAGTACCAATGATGAGGAATTCAGTTTTGTCTGGATTTAACTTTAATTTGCTATCGGTCATCCATGAAAAAACATCTTGGAGACAATCGTTGAGTCGGTTTATGGAGTGACTTGTATCGGGCGTGGCCAAGGAAATGTAGATCTGTGTGTCATCTGCATAAAGGTGATGATCCAAGTTATGACTTTGGATTACAAAGCTGAGTGGCGTAGTGTAGAGAGTGAAAAGCAAAGGCCCAAGAACGGAACCCTGGGGAATGCCACATGAAGTGGAGAGTGAGGTTGAAAAGTAATTATCTATCTTTATACATTGATGTCTATTAGTTAGATATGAAGAAAACCAGGTCAGCGCTGTGCCAGATATGCCATACCACATTGATAAACGTTTGACAAGAGTGTTGTGATCAATGGTATCAAAAGCGGCAGACAGATCAAGCAAGGTAAGTGCAGTTACTTTGCCTTTATCAATGTTTAATATAATATCATTGTGTACTTTTAGGAGAGCAGTCTCTGTAAAATGAAATTGTTTGTATGCTGATTGTAGAGAGAGAACAAATGCCACAGTATAAGAATGTCCCGTCTCCCTCAAAAAGTACGACTTTCCCAGCTAAGCGATGGTTCAAGAATACGTGGTGACCAGAGAAAATGATCAAAGATCCTATGACCCAACAGCAACCTTTCGTAAGAAACTCAATACTTATTTGTTTGAAATTGCTTTCCCACCCTAAATCTTCGGGGGTTCCTTGCTTTAATGATGACTCTTGTGCGTGCTTGTTCAACATTACGCCTAATGATTCTCAGCTAAGGTTAATGAGGATATAGGCACCATAAAAATATATTATTTTATACTATGAAGAACTACCAAAAAGACCCCATCAACGCCAGCATCTGGGCGGACGTGGCTGTTACATACTTCACTTTCGTCCGCAACCTACTGTCCCCACTGTACAAACACCAGCATCTGGGCGGACGTGGCTGTTACATACTTCACTTTGGTCAGCAACCTACTGTCCCCACTGTACAAACAGCAACATCTGAGCGGACCTGGCTGTTACATACTTCACTTTCGTCCGCAACCTACTATCCCCACTGTACAAACACCAGCATCTGGGCGGACCTGCCTGCTACATACTTCACTTTCGTCCGCAACCTACTGTCCCCACTGTACAAACAGCAACATCTGGGCTGACCTGGCTGCTACATACTTCACTTTGGTCCGCAACCTACTGTCCCCACTGTACAAACACCAGCATCTGGGCGGACTTGGCTGCTACATACTTCACTTTGGTCCGCAACCTACTGTCCCCACTGTACAAACACCAGCATCTGGGCGGACTTGGCTGCTACATACTTCACTTTGGTCCGCAACCTACTGTCCCCACTGTACAAACACCAGCATCTGGGCGGACCTGGCTGCTACATACTTCACTTTGGTCCGCAACCTACTGTCCCCACTGTACAAACACCAGCATCTGGGCGGACCTGGCTGCTACATACTTCACTTTGGTCCGCAACCTACTGTCCCCACTGTACAAACAGCAACATCTGGGCGGACCTGGCTGTTACATACTTCACTTTCGTCCGCAGCCTACTGTCCCCACTGTACAAACACCAGCATCTGGACGGACCTGGCTGCTACATACTTCACTTTCGTCCGCAACCTACTGTCCCCACTGTACAAACAGCAACATCTTGGCGGACATGGCTGTTACATACTTCACTTTGGTCCGCAACCTACTGTACCCACTCTACAAACACCAGCATCTGGGCGGACCTGGCTGCTACATACTTCACTTTCGTCCGCAACCTACTGTCCCCACTGTACAAACACCGGCATCTGGGCCGACCTGGCTGTTACATACTTCACTTTGGTCCGCAACCTACTGTCCCCACTGTACAAACAGCAACATCTGGGCGGACCTGGCTGTTACATACTTCATTTTCGTCCGCAGCCTACTGTCCCCACTGTACAAACACCAGCATCTGGGAGGACCTGGCTGCTACATACTTCTCTTTGGTCCGCAACCTACTGTCCCCACTGTACAAACACCAGCATCTGGGAGGACCTGGCTGCTACATACTTCACTTTGGTCCGCAACCTACTGTCCCCACTGTACAAACACCAGCATCTGGGCGGACCTGGCTGCTACATACTTCACTTTCGTCGGCAGCCTACTGTCCCTACTGTACAAACACCAGCATCTGGGCGGACCTGGCTGCTACGTACTTCACTTTGGTCCGCAGCCTACTGCCCCCACTGTACAAACACCAGCATCTGGGAGGACCTGGCTGCTACATACTTCACTTTGGTCCGCAACCTACTGTCCCCACTGTACAAACACCAGCATCTGGGCGGATCTGGCTGCTACATACTTCACTTTGGTCCGCAACCTACTGTCCCCACTTACAAACACCAGCATCTGGGCGGACCTGGCTGCTACATACTTCACTTTCGTCCGCAACCTACTGTCCCCACTGTACAAACAACAACATCTGGGCGGACCTGGCTGCTACATACTTCACTTTCGTCCGCAACCTACTGTCCCCACTGTACACACACCAGCATCTGGGCGGACGTGGCTGCTACATACTTCACTTTCGTCAGCAACCTACTGTCCCCACTGTACAAACACCAGCATCTGGGCGGACCTGGCTGCTACATACTTCACTTTCGTCCGCAACCTACTGTCCCCACTGTACAAACACCAGCATCTGGGCGGACCTGGCTGCTACATACTTCACTTTGGTCCGCAGCCTACTGTCCCCACTGTACAAACACCAGCATCTGGGAGGACCTGGCTGCTACATACTTCACTTTCGTCCGCAACCTACTGTCCCCACTTACAAACACCAACATCTGGGCGGACCTCGCTGCTACATACTTCAGTTTGGTCCGCAACCTACTGTCCTCACTGTACAAACACCAGCATCTGGGCGGACCTGGCTGCTGCATACTTCACTTTGGTCCGCAGCCTACTGTCCCCACTGTACAAACACCAGCATCTAGGAGGACCTGGCTGCCACATAGTTCACTTTCGTCCGCAACCTACTGTCCCCACTGTACAAACACCAGCATCTGGGAGGACCTGGCTGCTACATACTTCACTTTCGTCCGCAACCTACTGTCCCCACTGTACAAACACCAGCATCTGGGAGGACCTGGCTGCTACATACTTCACTTTGTTCCGCAGCCTATTGCCCCCACTGTACAAACACCAGCATCTGGGAGGACCTGGCTGCTACATACTTCACTTTCGTCCGCAACCTACTGTCCCCACTTACAAACACCAGTATCTGGGCGGACCTGGCTGCTACATACTTCACTTTGGTCCGCAACCTACTGTCCCCACTGTACAAACACCATCATCTGGGCGGACCTGGCTGCTGCATACTTCACTTTGGTCCGCAGCCTACTGTCCCCACTGTACAAACACCAGCATCTGGGAGGACCTGGCTGGTACATTCTTCACTTTCGTCCGCAACCTACTGTCCCCACTGTACAAACACCAGCATCTGGGCGGACCTTGCTGCTACATACTTCACTTTCGTCCGCAACCTACTGTCCCCACTGTACAAACACCAGCATCTGGGCGGACCTGGCTGCTACATACTTCACTTTCGTCAGCAACCTACTGTCCCCACTGTACAAACACCAGCATCTGGGCGGACCTGGCTGCTACATACTTCACTTTCGTCCGCAGCCTACTGTCCCCACTGTACAAACACCAGCATCTGGGAGGACCTGGCTGCTACATACTTCACTTTCGTCCGCAACCTACTGTCCCCACTTACAAACACCAGCATCTGGGCGGACCTGGTCCGCAACCTACTGTCTTCACTTTCGTCCTCAACCTACTGTCCCCACTGTACAAACACCAGCATCTGGGCGGACCTGGCTGCTACATACTTCACTTTCGTCAGCAACCTACTGTCCCCACTTACAAACACCAGCATCTGGGAGGACCTGGTCCGCAACCTACTGTCTTCACTTTCGTCCGCAACCTACTGTCCCCACTGTACAAACACCAGCATCTGGGCGGACCTGGCTGCTACATACTTCACTTTCGTCCACAACCTACTGTCCCCACTGTACAAACAGCAGCAGACTAAGAATCAGGTCCCCGAGTCACCTGTCAGTGTTAGTGTAACAAAATAATGAACACGAACACTTGATTTAGCACTTGTCTCATCCGCTGTCATCAGCGTGGAAGTGTCATCTACGTCACAGTGTGTCATCTACGTCACGACGGGTCATCTACGTCACGGCAAAGATTTTGCATTAATATATCAATTTAAGGGAGTGATCTAGTGAAAAGATACTAGTGAATATGACAAATCTTAAGACCGAACTTCATGAAAGCGCCAGTGGTGATGCAATGTATCTGTGTCACTTTATTTGGTGATAAACTACTCTAAATTTAAGCTTGTTTCGTATATGTGACACCCTTAGCACGTCTATGCTTTGTACCGCATTAAAATATGGCTATAAGATTAAGCATATCGAGAATAACAGTTTCGCAAAAGAAGATCAATACATCGGGCCATATATTGTATAAAAAATACTCTTTAGAGAAAACAAATAAATGGAAACCAACATGGGGTGTGTGTCGTGACGTAGATGTGTCGTGTCGTAGATGACATTCGCATTCGACGTCGTAAATCGGTCAGGTCACTGCTGCCAAATAAACATATAGGTATTTCTGTGGAATCCAGTCACACCACCTGCCTGTCCGCGCCGCTGCGGCCATACGTTACCGAACAGGGCCCGGTTTCATGAAACGGCTAAGAACATTATTAACGTTACGATGATTGTTTTAGTAAATGACGTGATTTTTTAATATAAGCGAACATAGGAGTTTACGCAAACACGTGACGCTAAGTAATTGCGTAACTTTAAGTACGGTTCACGAAACTGGCCTCTGGGGGCTTCAAATGAGTGAAATATCGGCGTAGAATCGTTACTTGGATCAACACCATAGGCGCCTTAACAGAGGCACGTGTCTCCTGGAATTTCGCTGGAGGGTAGACTTACGGTTCTACCCCCAGTAAGTGTTAGCTTGGTTGCTTGTTTTTTGGCGAGAGTCAATAAGGGCGGGTGCAAATCGAGGTTTTCTGAGAGTATTCAGGTGTGTTTTTTGTGGCGACCGTGAAAGTGGGTGCAATTGGAGGGAAGACATATGATTCTGCCTCCCATGTTAGCGTGAATGCTTGTTTTTTGACGAGCGCCAAGAAAGGCGTATATCGATATTTTGTGAGTGGATGAAAATGTTTTGGCGACCGTAAAAGGGGTTGCAACTTGAGGGCAGACATGTGGTTCTGACTCAATAAGCGGAGTCTTCTGATGTAATCATTTCAGCCGAGACAGTGGAGAGAAGCGGGAGAATAACGGCAAAAAAATCACCCCCCCCTCCCGTCTTCCAGTGACATGGTCCGGCAGCGGTGTGGTACTGAAGCTCCGGCAGCGCCACCTATATTAATTTCGTTCTCGCGCCACTGATCAACACTTAATTGGCTTAACATTGATGTCAACAAATTGATGTGAAGAATGTCGAAATCAAACTCGTAGTATGAATGGCGTTTTGATTCAACAATTTCCGCATAAAAAGTTTAAATGTACGTTATCTTATATAGCGCATCATCTTAGCGTAACTAACTGTTATGTTCCTTGATGTGTTCTCAGTCTTGATAGAATAACATCAAATTTTCTTTCGGTGATTCTGTTAGATCAGCTTTCAACAACAACATGGAATAAAGCCTTTTTACCAAATAATTTAAATACTTTACAATTCGTCGCCCGCTGTGTAACGGCTGGCAAAGTATTGCCAGTGGTCAACACATACTCGTGCGTGCATAAGACCACGTGCATACACGTACCATCTACATTGTGTAGGTTAAACTTCGACGGTTGTTTTATTTACTATAATGTGGTTATTGTGCTGTTGGTCTCTCCCGAACAGAGCAGATAGGCGAGGTCATCGAGCGGGGCAGCGGTGAGCACACCTTCAAGATTCAAGTATCCATTGGACAACAGGTGGTGAGAAACGTACTGCCACAACTTCGGAACGTTGTTCACGTGAATCCCATGCAGCACACGAACCGCCCTCTGATTCTTCTCTTCGCTCGTTTCACCGTTAACTGTATGGTGACATCCAGCTATTTACGGCAATTGTGGTACTTTGTTGTCTGCACCGAGAGCTAGGATACTGTCTTTGCCATACATCCATAAACGTTAGTCCTACTAAAATAATTAATAGTTATATAGATATTTGTAACAATTTATCACTAAAAGTTGGTAATTTCCCTACTTTGTTCGATTCAACATTGACTACAATGTGCACAACAATTATAAACATATCAGGTTAGTTTATATTTCTAGTACTAATCCTAAAATGCATTAACAATGTCATCTTGCAATGACACAATACCTGGTCGCGCTTGCTTTTTCAGTTTTTCTATCATCTCATCCGTTGCTGAAAAATAACAAATAACCATTATTGTTGTAGTCATCGTCGTTGTTGTTATCATAAAATAACCTAAGTGACACAACAGAGATTGTCGTATCGGTGTGACACTGTGATCTAACAGCACGTGTGTTCTACGTCACTGGAGTAGGGCGAATCACGTGACGTGCGCCGATACTTGAGTTATTCGATGGCGTCGACCTGATCTTGTCCGTATCAATTTTAATTATAGTGAACGAATCACAGACACATGTAAATTTAAGATAACTGTTAGAATGTGATAACTTTTGGTGTATCAAGAGCACTGCATTTATCACATACAAAATATTTAAAAAATATTGTGTTTGATTTTAAAAATATTACGCATTACATCTCCTTGGATTTGACAAAACGGACATTATATGGACGAGAGTAAATAGGACAAATAGCAATGTTATTGTTAGTAATATAATTTATAGAGAATAACGTGATATATCAGTAGTACAACATGTTTAAAATATACACAAATTTGTCTATGCTGTAAATAAATAAATAAACCTATAAACATTTCACACATTTGCAACAGTTTAATATAATGTTGTTATTACAATTTAGTGACTGTCATTTATACTTAGTGTTTGATTCATACATCAGCTATGTCTTATTTTCGACCTACATTAACACCGCTTCATCAATGGTGCCATACCTTTGGTTGTTGCCACGGGGCCTGCAGACTGGAGAACGTTCGGGCGTGTCGTTTGGTCTGCAATGATTACAAAATGTGACATGGTATTCCTAGTATATTGGTTGGCACATATCATGGCGCTTTCTCAGCACGATGTCAATATATACGCGTTGATATCACGGTCAAAGAAATGACGGTTAGACAAAATCATTAGCACTATGTTATCGTAATGCGCTAGTCAATATTCGTATCTTACGTAAATTATTTCCGAATAAAGGCTGACAGTTCTGTTTCTTTACTAACTTTGTATTGAATGGACTTAATAAAGGCTGACGGTTCTGTTTCTTTATTAACTTTGTATTGAATGGACTTAATAAAGGCTGACAGTTGTGTTTCTTTACTAACTTTGTATTGAATGGACTTAATAAAGGCTGACAGTTGTATTTCTTTACTAACTTTGTATTGAATGGACTTAATAAAGGCTGACGGTTCTGTTTCTTTGCTAACTTTGTATTGAATGGACTTAATAAAGGCTGACAGTTGTGTTTCTTTACTAACTTTGTATTGAATGGACTTAATAAAGGCTGACAGTTGTGTTTCTTTACTAACTTTGTATTGAATGGACTTAATAAAGGCTGACGGTTCTGTTTCTTTGCTAACTTTGTATTGAATGGACTTAATAAAGGCTGACAGTTGTGTTTCTTTACTAACTTTGTATTGAATGGACTTAATAAAGGCTGACAGTTGTATTTCTTTACTAACTTTGTATTGAATGGACTTAATAAAGGCTGACGGTTCTGTTTCTTTGCTAACTTTGTATTGAATGGACTTAATAAAGGCTGACAGTTGTGTTTCTTTACTAACTTTGTATTGAATGGACTTAATAAAGGCTGACAGTTCTGTTTCTTTACTAACTTTGTATTGAATGGACTTAATAAAGCCAAACTAAATTTTTTGGTTTACGTGTTTTGTAAATCCATTGCAACACTTATTTAAACAGAGGAATCTGTCTGATACGATTAAAATAACACTAGTTGAGCATGATTCCATAGAAATATTAATAAATTGTTAACAAAAACATACCCCCCGATTTGCGGTTGTTTTCTTCCATTTCTTTGTATGCCCTTACCAGCTGTGTAGTCAGACGTGAAATTTCCGCTGAAAAAATGTTATACAAGAATTAGCTTTGAGTCAGCCATCTTATTAGTAAACTAAATATGCCATGTAGGTTTCGTGTAGACGTCGTCGACGCTGACGATGACAACCGACGTCATTTTTGTCGTTGGCCTTGTCGTCGTCACCTCTGCTTCGTCGTAAAAAGCGACGACAACACAAGAACAGTGATGACGATGATGAAGATGTCTGCGGCCAAGACGACACAAATTCCGACGCCGACAACAAAACACGGACATCTACAACGATGACTAGAGCGACGACGGCGACGATTGTGACGACGATGACCACAAAACACAGACATCTACAACGATGACTACCGCGGTGACGGCGACGATTGTGACGACGACGATGACAAAACAACCACATCTACAACGATGACTACAGCGACGACGGCGACGATTGTGACGACGACGATTACAAAATACGGACATCTACAACGATGACTACAGCGACGACGGCGACGATTGTGACGACGATGATGACAACAAAACATAGACATCTATAACGATGACTACAGCGACGATGGCGACGATTGTGACGACGACGAAGACAACAAAACACGGACATCTACAACGAAGACTACAGCGACGACGGCGACAATTGTGACGACGACGATGTCAAAAAAACACGGACATCTACAACGAAGACTACAGCGACGACAGCGACGATTGTGACGACGCCGATGACAACAAAACACGGACATCTACAACGATGAATATAGCGACGACGGCGATGATTGTGACGACAACAATGTAAAAAAAAACACGGACATCTACAACGATGACTACAGCGACGACGGATGTGATTGTGACTACAACTATGACAACAAAACACGGTCATCTGCAACGATGACTACAGCGACGACGGCGATGATTGTGATGATGACGATGACAAAACACAGACATCTACCACGATGACTACAGTGACGACGGATGTGATTGTGACTGCAACGATGACAACAAAACACGGACATCTATAACGATGACTACAGCGACGACGGCGATGATTGTGACTACAACGATGACAACAAAACACGGACATCTGCATTGATGACTACAGCGACTACGGCGACGATTGTGACGACGACGATGAAAAAAAACACGGACATCTACAACGATGACTACAGCGACGACGGAGACGATTGTGACGACGACGATGACAACAAAACACGGACATCTACAACGATGACTACAGCGACGACGGAGACGATTGTGACGACGACGATGACAACAAAACACGGACATCTACAACGATGACTACAGCGACGACGGAGACGATTGTGACGACGACGATGACAACAAAACACAGACATCTACAACATTGACTACAGCGACGACGGCGATGATTGTGATGATGACGATGACAACAAAACACAAACATCCACAACGATGACTACAGCGACGACGGCGACGATTATGACGACGACGATGAAAAAAATAAAGATGAAATCTTCGACGAAAACCAACGAAATCTACGAAAATAAAATTGCCGAAAACACAAATAACGACGACTTTGTTATCATCCACGTCGTTCTCTTCTTAGTAGTTGTCGTCACACACAGAGGAGTCATCGGTATTGTCGTTGTTGTTGGCAACGAAGACAACAACAAAATCGATGACGCGACGACGATGTTGTTGTTATTGTTGACTTCGTCGTCATCATAGTTGATGTTGTTTTCATAGTATTCGTTTCCGTAATCATGGTGTCTACATTCGTCTACTGTTGTACAAGCGAAAGCAACGATCATGCCGTAGACGTGCTGAGATAACATTTGTTTGATTTATTAACCTTGATGTGACATTTGTATTTAGGAATGAAATGTCGTAAATGATAATTGTCCAAGTTATCAAACAAAACGGAAAAAAGTTCGAAACGTTAACGTACATTTTGATTTCTTTTCGCATTCGTCCGCTTCATGTTTCGCTGTTTCCAACTGGTGATCCAGAATTCTAATTTCCGCTGAAACAGAAGCGTCACTCCACAGTTTACATCCAATTTGATAAATGTTTTATAACGCCGGCGACGACGAACGCTTGGTGTCTCGATTAAGTGTTTTTATGAACCATGATAATTATAGTGGCATGTCTTCCCTGTAAGCTTGAGCAACAAGTTGGGAATGTTTTTTATTGATAATAATAATAATAACAATAATAAGTTTGCCTACTGTATTAATTGACACACATCAGACGATTTTATTATTATTAATTGTGCCCACCCTGTCTCGACGTCTACGTGGCAGACGTGTAGTAGCTAATTGCGTCATCATCCATAACCAAAGATTCAGACACTAAACAGTCGTCGTCTTCTTAAATGTTATATCAAGGAAAATCACGCATGAAATATATGCAATTATTCCACCACATTATAATCTATGAATGTTACTGTGATATAGTGAATTGCATTACTTTGTAGAGAACATCCCTGTATCGAACTGACGGGCCATCGATAGAGTAGAACGGATCAATATAGTATATTGACGGGCCACCGATAGAGTAGAACGGATCAATATAGTATATTGACGGGCCACCGATAGAGTAGAACGGATCTAGATAGAGTATTGACGGGCCACCGATAGAGTAGAACGGATCAATATAGTGTATTGACGGGCCACCGATAGAGTAGAACGGATCAATATAGTGTATTGACGGGCCACCGATAGAGTAGAACGGATCAATATAGTGTATTGACGGGCCACCGATAGAGTAGAACGGATCTAGATAGAGTATTGCGTTGTCGACGTTACTACTTGATTACTCACATAAAACACGATTCCTGCCTGTTTATTCACATGACATTACTAAACATATACAGAGTCACGTAGCTTCGTGAATACTTTACCTTCCTTCATCTCTCTCAATTGTTCGATGGCTCTCTGTAGATATTCCTTCTTAAGTTGGATTTGCCCTAAAACAGCCATTGCTCATACATAATTGTTCAGTGTTTATCACAAATATGTACTAATTCCTATCGACAGTTTATGCTAAAATCCACTTGTTTCATCTACATCATACTCGAATGTTTTCATTAATTTATGTTATGTTTCATCTACATCATAGTTGAATGTTTTCATTAATTTATGTTATGTTTCATCTACATCATACTTGAATGTTTTCATTATTTTATGTTATGTTTCAACTACATCATACTCGAATGTTTTCATTAATTTATGTTATGTTTCATCTACACCATAGTTGAATGTTTTCATTAATTTATGTTATGTTTCATCTACATCATACTCGAATGTTTTCATTAATTTATATTATGTTTCTAGACATTGTATTTATTTTGTTAAATTATATGAAATAGGAAAATAAAAACGATAACATATAAAGTTTGACATATATACCCTTTTTTTTAGCTTCCTGTTCCAGTTTCTTCGTCAGGTCATTCAAACACAAGATAAATTCATTGAACAAATACGCACTACAATATAATGTGTGTGTGTGTGTGTGTGTGTGTGTGTGTGTGTGTGTGTGTGTGTGTGTGTGTGTGTGTGTGTGTGTGTGTGTGTGTGTGTGTGTGTGTGTGTGTAAATGTAACGGGTCCCCGTCAATTCTTCGTTGACAGAAGACCATCATACAGACACCAAGAATTCATGAGAAGGATGATGTTGGAATTTTGCGTAACGCTAGAAACCGGCAATCTCGCAGCCCAGAATAACACATGGTCGGCCTTTGCAGCGAGAAACTCTTCTTTGAAACCTGACACAACTTTGAAGTCGATCAAGTCCTCCTGCAACGTAGCTTCAAACGTCTGCGACAACGTGTGACACACATCAGTCTAAGCAGTATGTGGATTTGCAAGCAAAGCTTCACACTTCACCGATAGTTGAAGGCTGCAGAGAGGGGGGAGGGGGCAAAACATGCACTGACGGCCTCCGTAAATTCTTATTCGATGGTCTGTGCCGGACCTTCAGCACGACTCCGCCGTCTCGGATAGCTCGACTGGTGGGTGACGTCCGAAGACGGGGGGTGTGGGTGTGTGTCTGTGGGGGGGGCGAGTGCTGTTGAATTTTTGATCGCTACCGCGCCAGCTAATCTTCAGCTCTTCATCGGCTTCTTGGCTGGCTCGACTGGTGACATCCGAAGAAGGGGGGTGGGTGCTGTTGAATTTCGTCTAGTATTTGGAATTGATGGTGTAGCATAATACGTTTATCAGATGCAATTAAACCAATTGTCATATATATCGACGTTTCTCGTGGATTATGCGTTGTTCATTAGTGACAACACAAGGAGTGCTGCAAACTTTCAGGTTTTTCTTAAAAGCACAAACCTTGTTGCACTTGTGTATTTCGACTTACAATGCTTATGTTGATATTCACTGTTTCACTAAATAGTTTCAAGAGTTACATACCCTTTCCCGCATGCTTCAGTTGCTCTTCCAGACTCTGCAGTTTGTCTGAAACGAAACAAGTCCATACAATTGGTAGTTCGTAGTTCATTTCATGTATAAAATAGGAACTATTATTTTTAAACATGTTTTGTCAGTAAACGATACAACACAGCGTAGCAAGCGTTGTATGAATATATTGTTTCCCAAACATAAACTAAAGCAGAGACCGGTCACCCCGTCATTTGGACGGGCTGGGTCGGCCGGGAGCGGGTAGGAATGTTGACTGACGGGTACAAACTCGTCAACTATGTAATGACCCGAACTAGACCATTGTATACGGCGGGCTGTGTCACAGGCGCCGCACAAGCGGGGCCTTTCTCTTACGTTGGCACTTCCTTCGCAGGCCAGTTCCTGGAAATACTGTACGCACCCGTGGCGTGTGTATAGTTTGTCGCAATATTCAAATGGATACTGTTTTAATGCCACATCGTAGATACATTGGTAATTACTGCTATTAGTCAAAAACTGGCACTATAACGACTTGTATCGGCACTGTTGTGGAACAGTTTCAGGCGTTTGAATTGCCAATAAACAAATCGCCGACCGTATTTTACCCCTAGTTAACGTTGCGTTAACTTCGACCACTAAAACTATTTTGTAACATTCGATTCGGTCAAATTACGACGGCATCGTTTTAGCCGAGTTTACGGACGATCGTGCTGGCCCGTTATTCTCCGTATGCAAATATGAGTAATCGGGAGCGTTCAGGTTTTTGGCGCCCAATATATTGAACGCACGTGCTTCGTTTTTTCCCTAGAGGGGTCTGGTAATTTAAAGCATGTGACGCCATCAATTGAAACAGCACTGTAGCATGTTTGTCTTCGTCATGCCGTCGTCGTCGAAAAAATTTCGAAATGACATTACGCGTTTTTTTCGAATCAAAACCAACGAAAATTACGTTGACTACCGTCGTTCACGGGGAAGACGATGGTGTGCACCGAGACTGCGCCAGTGTCTTCGCGGTCATTCTCTTCGTTATATCTGCCCGTGTCGTCTCGTTCGGCGTCGTTAGCTTGTGGCAAATCCACAATTGAATTTTTTTCCACTCGAAGCTGCTTGGCTGTTTCTTATGTTGCTGGTTTTGTTTGTTATGTAGCAGGCTCTTTTGGGCGATACGTTGATTTGTTCAATAAATGCTATTCTACCGGTGATGCAGTGTTGTTATTAATGTATATATATATATATATATAATCCGGAAACGGATAAGAATTGTGTCAACGACGTCACTTGAACACGTAACATTTCCGGGCACATGATGCATGGCGCTGTCATGACGGGCAAACAATTTATCCTGCATTAGTCCCAGTCCCCGAGTAATGTAATTTATGTCGAGTTATATGTTTGATAAGCAATACAGACACGTATAATATCTACAATGTCATCTACAATATATAGACGCAACACACGAATTAAGTTGTACCTTTGTATTTGTCTTCCATTGACACTCTTTCTTCTTTCAACTGTGTTATCTGGTCAGAGAGTAATCGTTCTGAAACGAAAGTACTTCGTACAAATATTTCGCTATTCCCTCACTTGTGTGCAGTACGTTATAATTGTATAATTTGTATCACTCGAATCCATAATTTATGGCTTTATAACCCCCCTATGGCTGGTCTGACCAGGGATACTATGAAATGTGAGCGAGATCCGGTAAAGTGCAAACGGGAGGTACTTGAAGAGAAACACGTATAGTTTAACGACTCATTGCTATATGTGATGAAAGCAACATTGTCTAATGCACTCGCTATATGTTGAGGTTATTTGATTTAACAACAACAAAAGCTGCACATTTGTGAGAACAACTGGGTTGGAAGAATAACAAGAACACAGAGCGTGCACGGGATCAGGACGAATGACGTGGGAAAAGAGGTTGGAATGCAATGCAGTGTAACAGAAGGATTATTGAAAAAAACAGATGAGATGGGAGGCCATTTGGCAAGGATGGATGCTAGAAAAATAGCGAATAGAGCAGAGGCGGAACAGCATAACGGATACAAGAAAAGAGGAAGGCCACAGCTGAGATGGTAGGACTGCGTGAGGAGGGATATGAGAAGATCAGGGGAGACTGAAATATGGAGAGAGGGAGCGATGGACAGAAAAGTATGGAAGGAAAAGACATAGAGAGTGGTTCAGCTTTAGTGTGCCTGACCCTCACCCCTGTACAGCAGGGAACAAGGAGGAGACACAGAGAGTAGTTCAGCTTTACTGTACCTGACCCTCACCCCTGTACAGCAGGCAACAAGGAGGAGACACAGAGAGAGGTTCAGCTTTACTGTACCTGACCCTCACTCCAGTACAGCAGGTAACAAGGAGGAGACACAGAGAGTGCTTCAGCTTTGCTGTACCTGACCCTCACTCCTGTACAGCACGGAACAAGGAGGAGACACAGAGAGTGGTTCAGTTATACTGTACCCAACCCTCACCCCTGTACAGCAGGGAACAAGGAGGAGACACAGAGAGTGGTTCAGCTTTACTGTACCTGACCCTCACCCCTGTACAGCAGGGAACAAGGAGGAGAGCGACAACTAGTATGCATGTTACTCTCGTAGCGTGGTCGTTGATACAACAATTAATGTGCAAGTCTAGCAACTGGGGAATCTGAAGTAAAGTGTGTGTAATTTACGGTTAAATATAATTTCATACGTGTACCAGACTGAAATAAGTACCCTTTTCTGTTGGCGTTTGATCGTTGGATGCTTCATGGATCGTTGGATCCTTCATGGCTTCTATAACATACGATATTTGCACGATATCAACCCTTGACTATGGTCTTATGTGCATTGATGAGAAACTAACGAAATGCGTTGCATTGCATATGGTGATTGTATCGTGAACACTGAATGTTACTGCATTAAATCATTATTGATGTCTTCAGTAGTTTAATACGCATTTTGACGGTACTCGAGCAAAGAATCCTACATGAAAGCAGTATATCTTAAACACACCAGTGACATATACACATGAATGTAGTTAAGTTGGTTATGTCAATCAATTATCTGAGAAAAAATACGTTTTAAGGTTGTGAATGTCCAAGTTGGTAGTAGACGAAAACACATGTCATTGATCAAGCCAAGAATCATAATGGCGGCAATCATGGAAGTTTTGTTATAATGCAAAGCGTATCAGTGTCAAAAGGTATTCAATCATGGTTTATATTATATTTGAACTTCGGCCATTTCTAATACTCTCACCTGCCTCGACGTACTTCGCGACGTCGACCCTGTGGAGTTGAATCAGCGCGTCATGCAACACCTTGTAAGTCGTGTACGAGTCGGGTTTCCAGATTCCGTATTTCCATGCTTGTAAGATGTGGAACTGGCGATCAACCACTTTGACAGTCTTCTTCTATTTCATCTATGATTTCACTGCGGACTCCCAAGAAGATACCAACACGACGAGTGCCTTCTTTAATGATCTTCTTCGCGAGACATAAAAGAAATTTGCTGTTCAAGTAACCTAGAAAAAAACGAATGTATCATTAGGCCTACTAATTACTATTCAGTAAGACCACGGTGTTAAGCATAGTAACAATTAATTGCTTCTAACAAACAAAGCGTTACACACTTAGGTATCATCCATACAGTAAATCGCGCTTAAAAGATATGGACCCCATGTCAGCTTGAAGAAGTATTACAAGGGCTGGGGTCTCTGGCCAAGCGTTACGTAACAAATAAAAGGAAAACGTGTAATCAGGTGTTTTTTCAAAATCAATTTTTTTGTAATTGCTGAAATTCACGCTTATAAATACGGAAATTATCAGAATATGAATAATATTGAGGTATCGTTCCATTTTTATTGCATCTGCTATGTTTAAATTTGCAATAAAACAACACATGTACAATGTATATTACTGGCGTGGTGGGTTACAAGTAGTCACAAACTATATACGGCGTACAGTCTTATGTAGTCACATACTATATACGGCGTACAGTCTTATGTAGTCACATACTATATACGGCGTACAGTCTTATGTAGTCACATACTATATACGGCGTACAGTTTTATGTAGTCACATAATATATACGGCGTACAGTGTTATGTAGTCACATACTATATACGGCGTACAGTGTTATGTAGTCACATACTATATACGGCGTACAGTGTTATGTAGTCACATACTATATATGGCGTACAGTGTTATATAGTCACGTACTATATACGGCGTACAGTGTTATGTAGTCACATACTATATATACGGCGTACAGTGTTATGTAGTCACATACTATATACGGCGTACAGTGTTATGTAGTCACATACTATATACGGCGTACAGTGTTATGTAGTCACATACTATATATACGGCGTACAGTGTTATGTAGTCACATACTATATACGGCGTACAGTGTTATGTAGTCACATACAATATACGGCGTACAGTCTTATGTAGTCACATTCTATATACGGCGTACAGTGTTATGTAGTCACATACTATATACGGCGTACAGTGTCATGTAGTCACATACTATATACGGCGTACAGTGTTATGTAGTCACATACTATATATGGCGTACAGTGTCATGTAGTCACATACTATATATGGCGTACAGTGTTATGTAGTCACATACTATATACGGCGTACAGTGTTATGTAGTCACATACTATATACGGCGTACAGTGTTATGTAGTCACATACTATATACGGCGTACAGTGTTATGTAGTCACATACTATATATACGGCGTACAGTGTTATGTAGACACATACTATATACGGCGTACAGTCTTATGTAGTCACATACTATATACGGCGTACAGTGTTATGTAGTCACATACTATATACGGGGTACAGTGTTATGTAGTCACATACTATATACGGCGTAAAGAGTGATGTAGTCACGTACTATATACGGCGTACAGTGTCATGTAGTCACATACTATATACGGCGTACAGTCTTATGTAGTCACATACTATATACGGCGTACAGTCTTATGTAGTCACATACTATATACGGCATACAGTCTTATGTAGTCACATACTATATACGGCGTACAGTCTTATGTAGTCACATACTATATACGGCGTAAAGTGTCATGTAGTCACATACTATATACGGCGTACAGTCTTATGTAGTCACATACTATATACGGCGTACAGTGTTATTTAGTCACATACTATATATACGGCGTACAGTGTTATGTAGTCACATACTATATACGGCGTACAGTCTTATGTAGTCACATACTATATATACGGCGTACAGTGTTATGTAGTCACATACTATATACGGCGTACAGTCTTATGTAGTCACATACTATATACGGCGTACAGTGTTATGTAGTCACATACTATATACGGCGTACAGTCTTATGTAGTCACATACTATATACGGCGTACAGTCTTATGTAGTCACATACTATATACGGCGTAAAGTGTTATGTAGTCACATACAATATACGGCGTACAGTCTTATGTAGCCACATACTATATACGGCGTACAGTCTTATGTAGTCACATACTATACACGGCGTACAGTGTTATATAGTCACATACTATATACGGCGTACAGTGTTATGTAGTCACATACTATATACGGCGTAAAGTGTTATGTAGTCACATACTATATGCGGCGTAAAGTGTTATGTAGTCACATACTATATGCGGCGTACAGTCTTATGTAGTCACATACTATATACGGCGTACAGTCTTATGTAGTCACATACTATATACGGCGTACAGTCTTATGTAGTCACATACTATATACGGCGTACAGTCTTATGTAGTCACATACTATATACGGCGTACAGTCTTATGTAGTCACATACTATATACGGCGTAAAGTGTTATGTAGTCACATACTATATACGGCGTACAGTGTCATGTAGTCACATACTATATACGGCGTACAGTCTTATGTAGTCACATACTATATACGGCGTACAGTCTTATGTAGTCACATACTATATACGGCGTACAGTCTTATGTAGTCACATACTATATACGGCGTACAGTCTTATGTAGTCACATACTATAACGGCGTAAAGTGTTATGTAGTCACATACAATATACGGCGTACAGTCTTATGTAGCCACATTCTATATGCGGCGTACAGTGTTATGTAGTCACATACTATATACGGCATACAGTGTTATGTAGTCACATACTATATACGGCGTAAAGTGTTATATAGTCACATACTATATACGGCGTACAGTGTTATGTAGTCACATACTATATATGGCGTACAGTCTTATGTAGTCACATACTATATACGGCGTACAGTGTTATGTAGTCACATACTATATACGGCGTACAGTGTTATATAGTCACATACTATATACGGCGTAAAGTGTTATGTAGTCACATACTATATACGGCGTACAGTGTTATATAGTCACATACTATATACGGCGTACAGTGTTATATAGTCACATACTATATACGGCGTAAAGTGTTATATAGTCACATACTATATACGGCGTACAGTGTTATATAGTCACATACTATATACGGCGTACAGTGTTATATAGTCACATACTATATACGGCGTAAAGTGTTATGTAGTCACATACTATATACGGCGTACAGTGTTATATAGTCACATACTATATACGGCGTACAGTGTTATATAGTCACATACTATATACGGCGTAAAGTGTTATGTAGTCACATACTATATACGGCGTACAGTGTTATATAGTCACATACTATATACGGCGTACAGTGTTATATAGTCACATACTATATACGGCGCACAGTGTTATATAGTCACATACTATATACGGCGTACAGTGTTATATAGTCACATACTATATACGGCGTAAAGTGTTATATAGTCACATACTATATACGGCGTACAGTGTTATATAGTCACATACTATATACGGCGTACAGTGTTATATAGTCACATACTATATACGGCGCACAGTGTTATATAGTCACATACTATATACGGCGTACAGTGTTATATAGTCACATACTATATACGGCGTACAGTGTTATGTAGTCACATACTATATACGGCGTACAGTGTTATATAGTCACATACTATATACGGCGTACAGTCTTATGTTATTATGTTTATGCATGTATTGTAGTAATGTAGACACTGATATAATACATTTGTATTACCACAGGAACTTCCGTACCTGGGTTGTCGACGGTAGTCTTAACGTCGGCAGGTTCTCCCTCATGTTGAGGCAGACCTTGTCAGAAAGGTATAACATTGTGTTACATAACAACTACTCCAATCGACGGATTGGTTGAGCCAATACTAATAATCAAATCGTGTTACATGCACTAATTTGATGTTTAATTCTTAAAGTGATTATAACGAATGATGTAATCATCAACATCTACGATTCACACAAATGGGTGTGTGTGCCTGCATGAGTGTGTACATGTGTGTGTTTGATCTCAGACCTGTGACCTCACACCTCTGATACCTGACCATATAATTATATATATATACATATATATATATATATATATATATAATATTGTGTTTAAATACCACATTTTCCCATAGTTTATCTAGGGCTAAATGTTGTGTTACAAGCGACAATAATCCCAAAGCAATATAACATATGCAGTTGTGTTACAGGGGCCAACAATATCAAAACAATGTAACGTATGCAGTTGCAAAGGCCATATTAGTGTAAATACATGTTCACATTGTCGTGGATGTAATTGTTTCATACTGGGGAATTACGTCTACGCAAAATGCGCCCGAGAAACACACGCATCGCAACAGACGAGGGCACTGTTTTCTATTAGTGCACTGGTCTATTTCAAACCGACGTGCATATAGTACGTGGATACCAAATACCAATTTATTAGTTGATTGAATGTTAATGTCTTGTGTCAGGCCATCCTGTTAAAATGCAACAAGACAACAATTTTGAACTACTATGAGCAAACGACCTGGGAAAGCGGCTATTTTGCTGCTAACTGACCGTTGCATTTAAAAAATCATAACTACCTGCATGTCATATAAATTGTTAAACCGCATTCGAACAATTACATTTGTGAAGATGTCAATAATTTGTGTTTGTAATTAAAACATAATATATGTTATATTTAGGAAAATGTAAACTCAATATATTTACATTCGTACCATTGCAACATTTTCTTCAGAATTGTAATAATGACACTCGTAAGAAACGTACCTGCGTCTTTCTGCTTGTAGGACTCCAGCTCTTTCTTAGACTCTTGTAATTCCGTTCCCATACGCCGCAGTTGTTCTATAACAAATATAGCATCGTGCGAACCTTCACGTTTCGTTACGACTGAAGAAATTATATCAATGTATTATGGACGTATGATATTAGTTTCCGTCAGAACCATTTCATAATTGTGACGTTTGCTGATTCTATTGAAACTGATTGTTATTTGATGCATCTTCCTCTCACATTATTGTAGAATGCAGCGGGATACGTCAATCAAAGCGAAGTTTAATTCTTACATATATCAGCATACTTATGTAGCATCGCAGTGAACACCAAATCATATTATATATTGATGTTTTTCAGGAAATTATATTTTTACGTATATATTAGTTTGTCAGCCGAATATGACCGCTGAATATATATATATATATATATATATATATAGTTTGGAGACATACGAGCATAGCGAATTATATCATTCACATATAAAATGTTCATTTCAAACATGTATTTTCTATGGTTATACATATCACGCGATCAGTTCAATGTCATTATAAATCTTCAAGTCAGTAAACATATCGTCAGTTAAGTTGTTATTGTATGACCATTTCGTAGAAACACATGTTCACATTGAACATTAGCTGGTTTAAGCTGTGTAGTATATTGCCTCTAAGTAAATGCATTCGAGAACCAAATGCATCGCAACAGACCACCTTATTGTTTTGGAAAGCGGACTAATTAGATACCGCTCAACGTCAAACCGACTTACATGGAATCATTGTATTCTAAATACCAATTTTCGTTTTGGAATTTGGAATGTATGTACCATACGTTTAACTAAATATATTGCAGAGAAATTCACTACATGGTTTGTTTTCAATTCCTACATCTCAAGAGACAATCTAACATGGACATTGTTTGTTTATTCAGTGAATTATATTACCGACGCCAATATTGTGTTCAGATAAGAAGTTTCCGTCAGTCATTTCTTCTGCAGCTTTAGCTAGCAACAATGACTATTTTTTTTGAATTAATGCTCGTTTGATTACAACGGAGTGAAACCTGCATCCGTTATATGTAGAAAATATTTACTACAAACTACGTAAATCCGTAGGATAAACCAACAACCTGAATGTGTTTAATTGTGTTATAAACATAGCATAAATACCGTCGCATTTCTGCTTGCTTGACTCCAGCTCTTCCTTCGCCTTGCGTAATTCTCTCTCCACGTATCGCATTTAATCTATAACAAATATTGTATCACGTGGAAGTTAACGTTTCATTACAACTAAAAAATACTTGTCAATGAATGACGTGGAAAATGTATTGATTCTAATGGTTATGAACTATTCAACTTCATCATTTGCATCGGAAAGTGATGAATTTGGGGGCTGAGGTTGTCCAGGTACACCCATTCTGACACCCATTCGCACACCTTTTGTGGTTTCACTTTATTGTTTGGTCTTACCCACAACCTCTTGAAGGTGTTGTTAGGTTTCATTGTTGTGTTCTCTTGAAGGGCCATTCAAGGGGTGGCCGCGGGACACACACAGCAACGTGAGTACATCAGCGCAGAAAGACTAGAGTGCTGCCACCTAGCGGTAGTTGCCTAAGGAAGACTACTGGAAGCAGCCGAAACATCACGGAACAAGAAAAACTGTCTGTGAAATAAGTAAGCAACATCACTCAAGAAATCACCACCTTCAGGCTCTCCAAAAACTAAATGTTCACCCCCTTGACGTTCGCTAAAACCACCATAAGGCTCTCCAAAACCACATTGAGGCTGGCTAAAACCACCCCTTGACTTTCCAAAAACCTCCCTTTGCAGCCCCCTCGAGTCTCGCCAAAAATACATTGAGGCTCTCCAGAAACCTCAAATCGCACCCTCCTTGGGGCTAAAAAATTCAACAGTGAATCTCGAAATATTGGGGGAACTAATCCCATCCAGTCCCCCACATGAAATATTAGGGGCTGATCCCCCAAGACCCCGGTTCCGATGCCTATGTTCTCATATTGCTGCGTACATGACATCACGCCATGCAATAACTAATAAATAGTATTACTTATAAGGTTGGTGTCATGGAGTTGAAGTCAGTCAAACAAAGCTGTATTCCTATTAACGTCACCATGATGTATTTTAATGAGTTTCAATGCCTGAGTTGACCACCAACCACCAGCCATTTCGAGTTGCGGTCTTCAGACCTAGACGTGATCGACATCAGACTACGGTCACGCGGATACGTGTTGTACTTCCGTGTACGCATTAACTAGCTAGTCCAACACGAAAACCGAAGATACTACATTTGAGGATATGATAGCCTAATATCATTACACCATTGTTGCAGATAGTGATCTGTATAGTGTAACTGCAGTTACACAACAAGTACCATTACATTTCTCCGTGCACGACTGACTAGTTTCATCTGCATTCTGTAAACGTCCAAGCAGATGTTGAATTTGCTCTAAAAGAAAGAATGTTTACAACACTTATAACAATGCATCACACATAATCAAAATAATAAACACACAAAAATAACAATATCTGTTTACTACAACTTAACAAATATCCGCACATGCCATTGTTACATTTAATATGAATAGTTATGGTTATGATAGATTTGTGTTGCTGTTATACTACATATGGGTCATGTTGAATTTTGGGTCATGTTGAATCTAAATATTCTTTTGTTCTCTCACTCACCCTGTCTGACGTCATCCAGAAGTTCTTCCTTCTCGAGGTTAATTAGAGCCTTGCACATTTCGTTGATCAAAGCGTCAACATGGCTTTGTTCCTCTCGGCAGTTCCTCCACGTCTTCAGAGTGTTGAACGTTTTTTCCACCAGTGTCCTGGAGTCGCCTCTTAGTTGCTCTATCTCGACGGCATCGATGTGTAAGTACACGCCGAGTGTATCGTCCAGTTCGCCTACAAACACCGACGGTGCTTAGTGTATACAACCCTATTTTATGTTAACATAAAACAAACATAATTGTTTCATGTCAATTACACCATGTCAATTACATCAGTTACACCGAATGATATATTAATATTAGCTTAACATCGTTATTATCAAACGTTTGCTATGTTAAATATTATAAAACAGTGAAAGAATAAAGCTCAGTATTGACGCTACCTGTATAATACTGACGTTAATAATGGTTTTACCTCGTCCCTGGACTGTAGCAGAATAGACAGCGGCAGCGGCACCAGCACCGTTACCCATGGCTTGTCTGCAACAATTACATCATCAAAAAAATAATACTTTCTAACAGTTCTCACTTAAGGTATATCATACCTAACTTATCCATTGTCATGCAATGTTCTGAAATATTATATACAGTTGTTGTATGCAACTATCCTCAATACTGGTTATGACCTCAAGCGTAATACAAAGAATACACAACTACAAAAGTCCATACCTTCACACACGCACAGACGCATTCGCGCACATAAAAACCCCGTACGCATATTTATACACTGACATGTTTTAAAACAAGTCAATATCATTATAGTTTGCTAATTCGCTATACGCTTCTAACATTGAACACACGCACACGCACACGCACACGCACACGCACACGCACACGCACACGCACACACACTCACACAAACACATACACACACACACTCACACACAAACACGCACGCACACACACACACACACACACACACACACGCACACACACACTCATACACACACAAATATATAATTATTTTCAGTGAGGCTGTTTGGCACGTAACCAAAGTGTACTCTATTTCTTGATGGTTCCTTAAATTACAGCCCAAATGAGTTGCTATTCTGTGCACATTGTTGGTGCCTCGTCAACATTGAGATCGTTGGGGTGATAATTTGTATTAAAGTAACAACACACACAATAATAACCTACCATGAACGGACATGTCAAATAATATCTGAAAATAGTCTCATTCCGTGCAATAACACTGCTATGAACACCACCATTTCGACAAGAGGTCGTGGACTTAAACTTAAGACAACAACCTTTAAACTTGATGTAACAGAAACAGTTTTACAATAATGTTGTGTCTATCTGGAACCGACTACCTGAACGCATAGTTAACTTAACATCCAAAATACAATTTAGGAAAGTCCTGCGTACAAGAAACTTTGATTCTGCAATTAAGTTCGATAAATACTTGTAGGAATCTAACTGATTGAATATTTGTTGTATTATTATTATTGTATATTATCGGTTTACCATTATGGTGCATTACATATGATGACGGGTTCATGTAAAACATTGTATTCTGTATTTTAATCATGTAACAATATTGTATGTATATGTAGATCAGCACACGTCGTACCCATGGGACACAATTGTTTAACATTGTTGATCCAAAAATCAACAATAACAAATAAACAATCAATACGCATGTATTCACCATTGTTGAAATATCTTGGTCAATGATATATATTCATATTACCCATATAGTAGCGCCACCTAGTGGCACTATCTTATGAAACAACATGACTGTTAGATGGCCAATATTGTTCTCTTGTTCAATGGATACGTTGTCACTTAGATGGGGTAAGACCACATTAAGGATTCGTCCCGCCATTACCGACCGAAAGAGTGCTCTTGACAATACCGTTTTGTTGTGAGGTGTGAATTGTTGTCGAGCACTTTGACATGGCACATGTTAGTCCAGTGAATACTGAATGTACTACTGCATTAGATATTTCACGAGGTAGCAATAAATATACGCTAGTCGCTCGCGTATTCGCACAGTAGCTATTTTGCAGCATGCACCAATATTTCAAAATCCGTCACCAGATTGGGGCGAAATTGAGGGGTGTCAGGTTTGGGTGGATTTTTTTGAAAAATGAGGTATGGGAATGTTACGAGTTTTCCACAGCACTTGTGAAATTATCAGGAAAATCGTAAGACAAATTTTGCAGGAAATTAAGGAAACGTTATAATAACTGCCTATGTAAAATTTAAATATGGTCTTACCCCAGATTATTTGACATTTGAGTGGTTTTGCATCACGACAATGTCATAGCGGATAGGGAAGTCGGCCAATAGTATCGTTTCCCGTGGGTAGCTGGGAATGTAATTAGTGGAACTTCAACATGAGACTTTGGAATATATATATTTCAAACGTTTATTAGTAGGTCAACCTACTGCCTAACGCCATAACAGGAGACGCGCGAACGACGTCAATTAACAACAGTAATTACTGTTTACTCACTTCTTTGACGTATATTGTTGTAGATCGGCTGATGTCGACTGTCACAATAGTATTTAATTACACGCACACAGAGCGCTAGATATCTTAATACACGAGACGTCAGGGTAATTACTGGGTGACATGTATTCACCACGCCTGTTGACAACTGCACAGACCTATCAATATACCTGCATTTGAAGAGAAGTGTTTCACGTTAGTCAAATGTAAACGTGAATGTAATTTTCTGTTTAAAAAACTACATTTGACACACCTAGTTATTAGACTCCCTATGTAGTCATTAGGCAACTATACACACCTAGTTTTAGACACCCTGTGTAGTCATTAGGCAACTATACACACCTAGCTTTAGACTCCCTGTGTAGTCATTAGGCAACTATACACACCTAGTTTTAGACTCCCTGTGTAGTCATTAGGCAACTATACACACCTAGTTTTAGACTCCCTGTGTAGTCATTAGGCAACTATACACACCTAGTTTTAGACTCCCTGTGTAGTCATTAGGCAACTATACACACCTAGTTTTAGACACCCTGTGTAGTCATTAGGCAACTATACACACCTAGCTTTAGACTCCCTGTGTAGTCATTAGGCAACTATACACACCTAGTTTTAGACTCCCTGTGTAGTCATTAGGCAACTATACACACCTAGTTTTAGACTCCCTGTGTAGTCATTAGGCAACTATACACACCTAGTTTTAGACTCCCTGAGTAGTCATTAGGCAACTATACACACCTAGTTTTAGACTCCCTGTGTAGTCATTAGGCAACTATACACACCTAGTTTTAGACTCCCTGTGTAGTCATTAGGCAACTATACACACCTAGTTTTAGACTCCCTGTGTAGTCATTAGGCAACTATACACACCTAGTTTTAGACTCCCTGTGCAGTCATATTAGGCAACTATACACACCTAGTTTTAGACTCCCTGTGTAGTCATTAGGCAACTATACACACCTAGTTTTAGACTCCCTGTGTAGTCATTAGGCAACTATACACACCTAGTTTTAGACTCCCTGTGTAGTCATTAGGCAACTATACACACCTAGTTTTAGACTCCCTGTGTAGTCTTTAGGCAACTATATACACCTAGTTTTAGACTCCCTGTGTAGTCATTAGGCAACTATACACGCCTAGTTTTAGACTCCCTGTGTAGTCTTTAGGCAACTATACACACCTAGTTTTAGACTCCCTGTGTAGTCATTAGGCAACTATACACACCTAGTTTTAGACTCCCTGAGTAGTCATTAGGCAACTATACACACCTAGTTTTAAACTCCCTGAGTAGTCATTAGGCAACTATACACACCTAGTTTTAGACTCCCTGAGTAGTCATTAGGCAACTATACACACCTAGTTTTAGACTCCCTGAGTAGTCATTAGGCAACTATACACACCTAGTTTTAGACTCCCTGTGTAGTCATTAGGCAACTATACACACCTAGTTTTAGACTCCCTGTGTAGTCATTAGGCAACTATACACACCTAGTTTTAGACTCCTGAGTAGTCATTAGGCAACTATACACACCTAGTTTTAGACTCTCCTGTGTAGTCATTAGGCAACTATACACACCTAGTTTAGACTCCCTGTGTAGTCATTAGGCAACTATACACACCTAGTTTTAGACTCCCTGTGTAGTCATTAGGCAACTATACACACCTAGTTTTAGACTCCCTGTGTAGTCATTAGGCAACTATACACACCTAGTTTTAGACTCCCTGTGTAGTCATTAGGCAACTATACACACCTAGTTTTAGACTCCCTGAGTAGTCATTAGGCAACTATACACACCTAGTTTTAGACTCCCTGTGTAGTCATTAGGCAACTATACACACCTAGTTTTAGACTCCCTGTGTAGTCATTAGGCAACTATACACACCTAGTTTTAGACTCCCTGTGTAGTCATTAGGCAACTATACACGCCTAGTTTTAGACTCCCTGTGTAGTCTTTAGGCAACTATATACACCTAGTTTTAGACTCCCTGTGTAGTCTTTAGGCAACTATACACACCTAGTTTTAGACTCCCTGTGTAGTCATTAGGCAACTATACACGCCTAGTTTTAGACTCCCTGTGTAGTCTTTAGGCAACTATACACACCTAGTTTTAGACTCCCTGTGTAGTCATTAGGCAACTATACACGCCTAGTTTTAGACTCCCTGTGTAGTCATTAGGCAACTATACACACCTAGCTTTAGACTCCCTGTGTAGTCATTAGGCAACTATACACACCTAGTTTTAGACTCCCTGTGTAGTCTTTAGGCAACTATACACACCTAGTTTTAGACTCCCTGAGTAGTCAGTCATTAGGCAACTATACACACCTAGTTTTAGACTCCCTGTGTAGTCATTAGGCAACTATACACACCTAGTTTTAGACACCCTGTGTAGTCATTAGGCAACTATACACACCTAGTTTTAGACTCCCTGTGTAGTCATTAGGCAACTATACACACCTAGTTTTAGACTCCCTGAGTAGTCATTAGGCAACTATACACACCTAGTTTTAGACTCCCTGTGTAGTCATTAGGCAACTATACACACCTAGTTTTAGACTCCCTGTGTAGTCATTAGGCAACTATACACACCTAGTTTTAGACTCCCTGTGAAGACAGTCTAGGGGGCACTAAAACCTCCAGTGGCGTCCGAACCAAATGGTGTAGAACAATTTCGGAAGACAGGGCGGGGGAGACGGGGGAGCTGTCAACAATTTCTCATTGCTGCTCGGCTGCACTTCACCTTGTTCTCGCTGTCCCTCGCGCTGTCTCGGCTCGACTGGTGAACTCCGAAGACGGAGAGGGGGATGCTGTTGAAATGTGTTCGTCGCTGCGCCGCTGTAACTTCAGTTACGGGGGCACGTTAAAAGGGTCTAGCGGGGCACGGTCAATGGGGGCCCATGCACAAAGGTCTGGGAGAACGCCAAAATTCTAACTGCATAGGGGGCACGTGCCCCCAGACCCCCTCTAGATGCGCCTATACTTTTGAAAAAAGAACCTAAATACTATTTCCCGATAGAGATCGCTTCCCGCAAAATCGAACATAAAGCGATGCGGTGCCTTGTGTGCAATGTATCACTGTCATAACGCGATGTGGTCCCTTGTATACAACGTATCACTGTCATAACGCGATGTGGTCCCTTGTATACAACGTATCACTGTCATAACGCGATGTGGTCCCTTGTATACAATGTATCACTGTCATAACTCGATGCGGTGCCTTGTGTGCAATGTATCACTGTCATAACGCGATGTGGTCCCTTGTATACAACGTATCACTGTCATAACGCGATGTGGTACCTTGTGTGCAATGTATCACTGTCATAACGCGATGTGGTGCCTTGTGGACAATGTATCACTGTCATAACGCGATGTGGTGCCTTGTGGACAATGTATCACTGTCATAACGCGATGTGGTCCCTTGTATACAACGTATCACTGTCATAACGCGATGTGGTCCCTTGTATACAATGTATCACTGTCATAACTCGATGCGGTGCCTTGTGTGCAATGTATCACTGTCATAACGCGATGTGGTCCCTTGTATACAACGTATCACTGTCATAACGCGATGTGGTACCTTGTGTGCAATGTATCACTGTCATAACGCGATGTGGTCCCTTGTGTGCAATGAATGTATCACTGTCATAACGCGATGTGGTCCCTTGTATACAATGTATCACTGTCATAACGCGATGTGGTCCCTTGTGTGCAATGTATCACTGTCATAACGCGATGTGGTGCCTTGTATACAACGTATCACTGTCATAACGCGATGTGGTCCCTTGTGTGCAATGTATCACTGTCATAACGCGATGTGGTACCTTGTGTGCAATGTATCACTGTCATAACGCGATGTGGTCCCTTGTATACAATGTATCACTGTCATAACGCGATGTGGTGCCTTGTGGACAATGTATCACTGTCATAACGCGATGTGGTGCCTTGTGTACAGTGTATCACTGTCATAACGCGATATGCTCCCTTCTGGACAAAGTATCACTGTCATAACGCGATGTGGTCCTTTGTGTGCAATGTATCACTGTCATAACGCGATGTGGTCCCTTATATACAATGTATCACTGTCATAACGCGATGTGGTGCCTTGTATACAATGTATCACTGTCATAACGCGATGTGGTACCTTGTGTGCAATGTATCACTGTCATAACGCGATGTGGTACCTTGTGTGCAATGTATCACTGTCATAACGCGATGTGGTGACTTGTGTGCAATGTATCACTGTCATAACGCGATGTGGTACCTTGTGTGCAATGTATCACTGTCATAACGCGATGTGGTCCCTTGTATACAATGTATCACTGTCATAACGCGATGTGGTGCCTTGTGGACAATGTATCACTGTCATAACGCGATGTGGTGCCTTGTATACAACGTATCACTGTCATAACGCGATGTGGTCCCTTGTGTGAAATGTATCACTGTCATAACGCGATGTGGTGCCTTGTATACAATGTATCACTGTCATAACGCGATGTGGTCCCTTGTGTGCAATGTATCACTGTCATAACGCGATGTGGTGCCTTGTATACAACGTGTCACTGTCATAACGCGATGTGGTACCTTGTGTGCAATGTGTCACTGTCATAACGCGATGTGGTACCTTGTGTGCAATGTATCACTGTCATAACGCGATGTGGTGCCTTGTGGACAATGTATCACTGTCATAACGCGATGAGGTACCTTGTGTGCAATGTATCACTGTCATAACGCGATGTGGTACCTTGTGTGCAATGTATCACTGTCATAACTTGCGATGTGGTGCCTTGTATTGCAATTATATCCCGCTGTCATAACGCGATGATGTGAATTTTGCTTATTATTACCAATGTATCACTGTCATAACTGCCGAAGTGGTCCCTTGTATACAATGTATCACTGTCATAACGCGATGTGGTGCCTTGTGGACAATGTTTCACTGTCATAGCGCGATGTGAATTTGCCAATGGACAATGTATTACTGTCGCAACGCGATACTGGTGCTTAACATACAATTATCGCATGCTTCTTTTGATATATGAATTGCCTTATTGAACCGTATCGCTTTATCATAACGCGATGTGGTGCCTTGTATACAATGTATCACTGTCATAACGCGATATGGTGCCTTGTGGACAATGTATCACTGCCATAACGCGATGTGGTGCCTTGTATACAATGTATCACTGTCGTAACGCGATGTGGTACCTTGTGTGCAATGTATCACTGTCATAACGCGATGTGGTGCCTTGTATACAATGTATCACTGTCATAACGCGATGTGGTGCCTTGTGGACAATGTATCACTGTTATAACGCGATGTGGTGCCTTGTGGACAATGTATCACTGTCATAACGCGATGTGGTGCCTTGTATACAATGTATCACTGTCATAACTCGATGCGGTGCCTTGTGTGCAATGTATCACTGTCATAACGCGATGTGGTGCCTTGTGGACAATGTATCACTGTCATAACGCGATGTGGTGCCTTGTGGACAATGTATCACTGTCATAACGCGATGTGGTGCCTTGTATACAACGTATCACTGTCATAACGCGATGTGGTCCCTTGTGTGAAATGTATCACTGTCATAACGCGATGTGGTGCCTTGTATACAATGTATCACTGTCATAATGCGATGTGGTCCCTTGTGTGCAATGTATCACTGTCATAACGCGATGTGGTGCCTTGTATACAACGTGTCACTGTCATAACGCGATGTGGTACCTTGTGTGCAATGTGTCACTGTCATAACGCGATGTGGTACCTTGTGTGCAATGTATCACTGTCATAACGCGATGTGGTGCCTTGTGTACAATGTATCACTGTCATAACGCGATGTGGTACCTTGTGTGCAATGTATCACTGTCATAACGCGATGTGGTACCTTGTGTGCAATGTATCACTGTCATAACGCGATGTGGTGCCTTGTGTGCAATGTATCACTGTCATAACGCGATGTGGTACCTTGTGTGCAATGTATCACTGTCATAACGCGATGTGGTACCTTGTGTGCATTATATCACTGTCATAACGCGATGTGGTGCCTTGTGGACAATGTATCACTGTCATAACGCGATGTGGTACCTTGTGTGCAATGTATCACTGTCATAACGCGATGTGGTACCTGGTGTGCAATGTATCACTGTCATAACGCGATGTGGTGCCTTGTGTGCAATGTATCACTGTCATAACGCGATGTGGTACCTTGTGTGCAATGTATCACTGTCATAACGCGATGTGGTCCCTTGTATACAATGTGTCACTGTCATAACGCGATGTGGTGCCTTGTGGACAATGTTTCACTGTCATAACGCGATGTGGTGCCTTGTATACAACGTATCACTGTCATAACGCGATGTGGTCCCTTGTGTGCAATGTATCACTGTCATAACGCGATGTGGTGCCTTGTATACAATGTATCACTGTCATAACGCGATGTGGTCCCTTGTGTGCAATGTATCACTGTCATAACGCGATGTGGTGCCTTGTATACAACGTATCACTGTCATAACGCGATGTGGTACCTTGTGTGCAATGTAGTACTGTCATAACGCGATGTGGTGCCTTGTATACAATGTATCACTGTCATAACTCGATGCGGTGCCTTGTGTGTAATGTATCACTGTCATAACGCGATGTGATGCCTTGTATACAATGTATCACTGTCATAACTCGATGCGGTGCCTTGTGTGCAATGTATCACTGTCATAACGCGATGTGGTGCCTTGTGGACAATGTATCACTGTCATAACGCGATGTGGTGCCTTATGGACAATGTATCACTGTCATAACGCGATGTTGTGCCTTGTATTCAACGTGTCACTGTCATAACGCGATGTGGTACCTTGTGGACAATGTATCACTGTCATTACGCGATGTGGTGCCTTGTGGACAATGTATCACTGTCATAACGCGATGTGGTCCCTTGTGTGCAATGAATGTATCACTGTCATAACGCGATGTGGTCCCTTGTATACAATGCATCACTGTCATAACGCGATGTGGTCCCTTGTGTGCAATGTATCACTGTCATAACGCGATGTGGTGCCTTGTATACAACGTATCACTGTCATAACGCGATGTGGTCCCTTGTGTGCAATGTATCACTGTCATAACGCGATGTGGTGCCTTGTATACAACGTATCACTGTCATAACGCGATGTGGTACCTTGTGTGCAATGTATCACTGTCATAACGCGATGTGGTACCTTGTGTGCAATGTATCACTGTCATAACGCGATGTGGTGCCTTGTGGACAATGTATCACTGTCATAACGCGATGTGGTACCTTGTGTGCAATGTATCACTGTCATAACGCGATGTGGTCCCTTGTATACAATGTATCACTGTCATAACGCGATGTGGTACCTTGTGTGCAATGTATCACTGTCATAACGCGATGTGGTACCTTGTGTGCAATGTATCACTGTCATAACGCGATGTGGTGCCTTGTATACAATGTATCACTGTCATAACGCGATGTGGTGCCTTGTGGACAATGTATTACTGTCATAACGCGATGTGGTCCCTTGTATACAATGTATCACTGTCATAGCGCGATATGGTGCCTTGTGGACAATGTATCACTGTCATAACGCGATGTGGTGCCTTGTATACAACGTATCACTGTCATATCGCGATGTGGTACCTTGTGTGCAATGTATCACTGTCATAACGCGATGTGGTGCCTTGTATACAATGTATCACTGTCATAACGCGATGTGGTGCCTTGTGGAAAATGTATCACTGTTATAACGCGATGTGGTGCCTTGTGGACAATGTATCACTGTCATAACGCGATGTGGTGCCTTGTATACAATGTATCACTGTCATAACTCGATGCGGTGCCTTGTGTGCAATGTATCACTGTCATAACGCGATGTGGTGCCTTGTGGACAATGTATCACTGTCATAACGCGATGTGGTGCCTTGTGGACAATGTATCTCTATCATAACGCGATGTGGTGCCTTGTATACAACGTATCACTGTCATAACGCGATGTGGTACCTTGTGTGCAATGTAGTACTGTCATAACGCGATGTGGTGCCTTGTATACAATGTATCACTGTCATAACTCGATGCGGTGCCTTGTGTGCAATGTATCACTGTCATAACGCGATGTGGTGCCTTGTATACAATGTATCACTGTCATAACTCGATGCGGTGCCTTGTGTGCAATGTATCACTGTCATAACGCGATGTGGTGCCTTGTGGACAATGTATCACTGTCATAACGCGATGTGGTGCCTTGTGGACAATGTATCACTGTCATAACGCGATGTGGTGCCTTGTATACAACGTATCACTGTCATAACGCGATGTGGTACCTTGTGGACAATGTATCACTGTCATTACGCGATGTGGTTCCTTGTATACAATGTATCACTGTCATAACGTGATGTGGTCCCTTGTGTGCAATGTATCACTGTCATAACGCGATGTGGTGCCTTGTATACAACGTATCACTGTCATAACGCGATGTGGTCCCTTGTGTGCAATCTATCACTGTCATAACGCGATGTGGTGCCTTGTATACAACGTATCACTGTCATAACGCGGTGTGGTAACTTGTGTGCAATGTATCACTGTCATAACGCGATGTGGTACCTTGTGTGCAATGTATCACTGTCATAACGCGATGTGGTCCCTTGTATACAATGTATCACTGTCATAACGCGATGTGGTGCCTTGTATACAACGTATCACTGTCATAACGCGATGTGGTCCCTTGTGTGCAATGTATCACTGTCATAACGCGATGTGGTGCCTTGTATAGAATGTATCACTGTCATAACGTGATGTGGTCCCTTGTGTGCAATGTATCACTGTCATAACGCGATGTGGTGCCTTGTATACAACGTATCACTGTCATAACGCGATGTGGTGCCTTGTGTACAGTGTATCACTGTCATAACGCGATGTACTCCCTTCTGGACAAAGTATCACTGTCATAACGCGATGTGGTCCCTTGTGTGCAATGTATCACTGTCATAACGCTTTGTGGTCCCTTATATACAATGTATCACTGTCATAACGCGATGTGGTGCCTTGTGGACAATGTATCACTGTCATAACGCGACGTGGTCCCTTTTATACAATGTATCACTGTCATAACGCGATGTGGTCCCTTGTGTGCAATGTATCATTGTCATAACGCGATGTGGTCCCTTGTATACAATGCATCACTGTCATAACGCGATGTGGTCCCTTGTATACAACGTATCACTGTCATAACGCGATGTGGTACCTTGTGTGCAATGTATCACTGTCATAACGCGATGTGGTCCCTTGTGTGCAATGAATGTATCACTGTCATAACGCGATGTGGTCCCTTGTATACAATGTATCACTGTCATAACGCGATGTGGTCCCTTGTGTGCAATGTATCACTGTCATAACGCGATGTGGTGCCTTGTATACAACGTATCACTGTCATAACGCGATGTGGTCCCTTGTGTGCAATGTATCACTGTCATAACGCGATGTGGTACCTTGTGTGCAATGTATCACTGTCATAACGCGATGTGGTCCCTTGTATACAATGTATCACTGTCATAACGCGATGTGGTGCCTTGTGGACAATGTATCACTGTCATAACGCGATGTGGTGCCTTGTATACAACGTATCACTGTCATAACGCGATGTGGTCCCTTGTGTGAAATGCATCACTGTCATAACGCGATGTGGTGCCTTGTATACAATGTATCACTGTCATAACGCGATGTGGTCCCTTGTGTGCAATGTATCACTGTCATAACGCGATGTGGTGCCTTGTATACAACGTGTCACTGTCATAACGCGATGTGGTACCTTGTGTGCAATGTATCACTGTCATAACGCGATGTGGTACCTTGTGTGCAATGTATCACTGTCATAACGCGATGTGGTGCCTTGTGGACAATGTATCACTGTCATAACGCGATGTGGTACCTTGTGTGCAATGTATCACTGTCATAACGCGATGTGGTACCTTGTGTGCAATGTATCACTGTCATAACGCGATGTGGTGCCTTGTGTGCAATGTATCACTGTCATAACGCGATGTGGTACCTTGTGTGCAATGTATCACTGTCATAACGCGATGTGGTCCCTTGTATACAATGTATCACTGTCATAACGCGATGTGGTGCCTTGTGGACAATGTTTCACTGTCATAACGCGATGTGGTGCCTTGTATACAATGTATCACTGTCATAACGCGATGTGGTCCCTTGTGTGCAATGTATCACTGTCATAACGCGATGTGGTGCCTTGTATACAACGTATCACTGTCATAACGCGATGTGGTGCCTTGTATACAATGTATCACTGTCATAACGCGATGTGGTGACTTGTGGACAATGTATTACTGTCATAACGCGATGTGGTCCCTTGTATACAATGTATCACTGTCATAACGCGATGTGGTGTCTTGTGGACAATGTATCACTGTCATAACGCGATGTGGTGCCTTGTATACAATGTATCACTGTCACAACGCGATGTGGTGCCTTGTGGACAATGTATCACTGTCATAACGCGATGTGGTGCCTTGTATACAACGTATCACTGTCATAACGCTATGTGGTACCTTGTGTGCAATGTATCACTGTCATAACGCGATGTGGTGCCTTGTATACAATGTATAACTGTCATAACGCGATGTGGTGCCTTGTGGACAATGTATCACTGTCATAACGCGATGTGGTGCCTTGTATACAATGTATCGCTGTCATAACGCGATGTGGTACCTTGTGTGCAATGTATCACTGTCATAACGCGATGTGGTGCCTTGTGTACAATGTATCACTGTCATAGCGCGATGTGGTGCCTTGTGGACAATGTATCACTGTCATAATGCGATGTGGTGCCTTGTGGACAATGTATCACTGTCATAACGCGATGTGGTGCCTTGTATACAATGTATCACTGTCATAACTCGATGCGGTGCCTTGTGTACAATGTATCACTGTCATAACGCGATGTGGTGCCTTGTGGACAATGTATCACTGTCATAACGCGATGTGGTGCCTTGTGGACAATGTATCACAGTCATAACGCGATGTGGTGCCTTGTATACAACGTATCACTGTCATAACGCGATGTGGTACCTTGTGTGCAATGTAGTACTGTCATAACGCGATGTGGTGCCTTGTATACAATGTATCACTGTCATAACTCGATGCGGTGCCTTGTGTGCAATGTATCACTGTCATAACGCGATGTGGTGCCTTGTATACAATGTATCACTGTCATAACTCGATGCGGTGCCTTGTGTGCAATGTATCACTGTCATAACGCGATGTGGTGCCTTGTGGACAATGTATCACTGTCATAACGCGATGTGGTGCCTTGTGGACAATGTATCACTGTCATAACGCGATGTGGTGCCTTGTATACAACGTATCACTGTCATAACGCGATGTGGTACCTTGTGGACAATGTATCACTGTCATAACGCGATGTGGTGCCTTGTGGACAATGTATCACTGTCATAACGCGATGTGGTGCCTTGTGGACAATGTATCACTGTCATAATGCGATGTGGTGCCTTGTATACAATGTATCACTGTCATAACTCGATGCGGTGCCTTGTGTGCAATGTATCACTGTCATAACGCGATGTGGTGCCTTGTGGACAATGTGTCACTGTCATAACGCGATGTGGTGCCTTGTGGACATTGTATCACTGTCATAACGCGATGTGGTGCCTTGCATACAATGTATCACTGTCATAACTCGATGCGGTGCCTTGTGTGCAATGTATCACTGTCATAACGCGATGTGGTGCCTTGTGGACAATGTATCGCTGTCATAATGCGATGTGGTGCCTTGTGTGCAATGTATCACTGTCATAATGCGATGTGGTGCCTTGTGGACAATGTATCACTGTTATAACGCGATGTGGTGCCTTGTATACAATGTATCACTGTCATAACGCGATGTGGTGCCTTGTGTGCAATGTATCACTGTCATAACGCGATGTGGTGCCTTGTGGACAATATCACTGTCATAACGCGATGTGGTGCCTTGTATTTGCAATGTATCACTGTCATAACGATGTGGTGCCTTATTATTGCAATGTATCGCTGTCATAACGCGATATTGGTGCGTTGTGGACAATGTATCACTGTCATAACGCGATGTGGTGCCTTGTATACAATGTATCACTGTCATAACGCGATGTGGTGCCTTGTGGACAATGTATCACTGTCATAACGCGATGTGGTGCCTTGTGGACAATGTATCACTGTCATAACGCGATGTGGTGCCTTGTATACAATGTATCACTGTCATAACGCGATGTGGTGCCTTGTGGACAAAGTATCACTGTCATAACGCGATGTGGTGCCTTATGGACAATGTATCACTGTCATAACGCGATGTGGTGCCTTGTGGACAATGTATCACTGTCATAACGCGATGTGGTGCCTTGTGGACAATGTATCACTGTCATAACGCGATGTGGTGCCTTGTGGACAATGTATCACTCTCCACAAAACAAAAAGGAAATAACTCTAAATAAATATTATTGTGTTTGTTGATGCACAGCGCCAGTAGGTAGGTCAGAGGTCAAAGGACCAATACCGCGAATGAACACAACAAGGGGCAAATGGATCCCGGCGCCTCGGATATGATGTGTATTTTTAGAATAATCCAACATTACTGTATTAATATATAAATATTATTGTCCTCGAAAGTATCACGTTATGCTATGCTGTACTACGCTGTGCCATGCATACTTCTACTCCACTGTTTTGTAAAACATGATCTTAACTTCAAATTCATATCAATCGTTATGTGTCAGGCTGATTCATAATGATTACTACCAACACGGTCACCTTTACATCGGCTTGTACGGAATTAAGCTTTGCATAAATTCCTAGTTATTGTTAATCGATGAAATATATTAATTATTATAAACTAAGTTATGTTTAATAAGTATATCCTCAGAACTGCTTTAGTCTAGTAGCTTGGGGTCTTATTATTAGATCTGAGATACAGGAAGTTTCCCTAGGTTTAGCTCAAGTCATCTCCAAAGATAGCTAGTCTGGACAAGCTTAGTCTAGTTGTTTGAGTAGTTGGGAGATGAGTCAGTTTGCAGATAAGGTCATATGCGCGGACAGTGACCAAATGGCCAGGTAGCGAGCCCGACTGTAGCGCGCCATATTAAGAAATGCAGAAGAGGCACAGACCGATGGGTATGGCCAGGCACGAGGAAGAGAAGGGAGTAGCAATTATTTAAGGAAAGAGTTATGCGCGATTGGGGGATGACTTGCAGACGACTTGCAGAGGACTTGCAGAGGACTTGCACGCGAGAACCACGTAACCTCACGTCTGGTTCCTACGGAGAACCAATATTGATTGTACTCATCTGTATTGTGCTGTCTATATTAAAGTTCTTGAAACGAACAATGGAAAGTCTTCTGCGATGATTGAGTAATTAGAATCTTTCTCTGTGAGTATCCGATCTCTATTACAAAGTGACACATTAGCTAAAGTGAGTAGGTCGATGTCTAAATTGTCTGGGAAATCAACACAGAGGAAGACCGTTGAAATACGTGCCCAAATTAGAATACCGAGTCTACAAACGGAATAGGCAGACGCGACAAAGGGAAATAATAGTAGACCTGGCATTATATTAGCGTGTACTCAACGACTCTATGAGCGGGGCACAACTTTGCACAGTAAAATCCATGCCTACATAACGCACAATTCACACAAACAATAGATAATTAAGTCAACGATAGGACAATAGCTCGTCGTACAAAAAAACGTGAGTGATTGTTTCGTAAAATCAACAGCTCGCCATACAATATGACATGTGAGAGGCTCATAAAATGTTTGATTGTGGAGACACCTAGCGCTAGACATTTGACAACAAGCAATGTAGACACGTGTTTCTCCCTGAGAATATGTCTGTTTCACCTCGTCACATCGTGTAGCGACATGTTGGAGCGAGCGTCCTTTGAACAAATCACTAGATACGTGTTCCGACTAATCACATATCATAATTACACACGTTGATTGTCAAGCGGGCATGCAATTACTGATAAAGCATGCGGTATAGCGTTCACTGATATGGACTCGTAATTGCTCAATTTATATAATTAGATTTATCCTCAATAATGACCCCCAAAATATGTATTCCACGAATATAAGTTGCAGCCCCTTTAAATAAACATGACGGTGTTTGAAGTTGTCATAGAGCCTGGAGTCGTCGGTGCAGTGTACCTGGTTGTATAACCAAGGTGAACGGTGAGAGACAATGCACGTGAAGTTAAAATGGGTGCAATGTACCAGGTTGTATAACCAAACTGAACGGTGAGAGACAATGCACGTGAAGTTGAAATGAGTGCAGTGTATCTGGTTGTATAACCAAGGTGAACGGTGGGAGACAATGTACGTGAAGTTAAAGTGGGTGCAGTGTACCTGGCTGTATAACCAAGGTGAACGGTGAGAGACAATGTACGTGAAGTTAAAATGGGTGCAGTGTACCTGGTTGTATAACCAAGGTAAACGGTGAGAGACAATGCACGTGAAGTTAAAATGGGTGCAATGTACCAGGTTGTATAACCAAGGTGAACGGTGGGAGACAATGAACGTAAAGTTAAAATGGGTGCAATGTACCAGGTTGTATAACCAAGGTGAACGGTGAGAGACAATGCACGTGAAGTTATAGTTGGTGCAATGTACCTGGCTGTATAACCAAGGTGAACGGTGAGAGACAATGCACGTGAAGTTATAGTTGGTGCAATGTACCTGGTTGTATAACCAAGGTGAACGGTGAGAGACAATGCACGTGTAGTTATAGTTGGTGCAATGTACCTGGCTGTATAACCAAGGTGAACGGTGAGAGACAATGCACGTGAAGTTATAGTTGGTGCAATGTACCTGGTTGTATAACCAAGGTGAACGGTGAGAGACAATGCACGTGAAGATATAGTTGGTGCAATGTACCTGGTTGTATAACCAAGGTGACGGTGGGAGACAATGTACGTGTAGTTATAGTTGGTGCAATGTACCTGGCTGTATAACCAAGGTGAACGGTGAGAGACAATGCACGTGAAGTTATAGTTGGTGCAATGTACCTGGTTGTATAACCAAGGTGAACGGTGAGAGACAATGCACGTGAAGATATAGTTGGTGCAATGTACCTGGTTGTATAACCAAGGTGAACGGTGAGAGACAATGCACGTGAAGATATAGTTGGTGCAATGTACCAGGTTGTATAACCAAGGTGAACGGTGAGAGACAATGAACGTAAAGTTAAAATGGGTGCAATGTACCAGGTTGTATAACCAAGGTGAACGGTGAGAGACAATGCACGTGAAGTTATAGTTGGTGCAATGTACCTGGCTGTATAACCAAGGTGAACGGTGAGAGACAATGCACGTGAAGTTATAGTTGGTGCAATGTACCTGGTTGTATAACCAAGGTGAACGGTGAGAGACAATGCACGTGTAGTTATAGTTGGTGCAATGTACCTGGCTGTATAACCAAGGTGAACGGTGAGAGACAATGCACGTGAAGTTATAGTTGGTGCAATGTACCTGGTTGTATAACCAAGGTGAACGGTGAGAGACAATGCACGTGAAGATATAGTTGGTGCAATGTACCTGGTTGTATAACCAAGGTGACGGTGGGAGACAATGTATACGTGAAGTTAAAGTGGGTGCAATGTACCTGGTTGTATAACCAAAGTGAACGGTGAGAGACAATGTACGTGAAGTTTTGGTTTGGGATGGCAGAATCACCTCCACGTGGTCCAACCTGGGTGCCCGTCTTCGACCGGTAGCTAAGTGTTCTGCCCCTCACCGTTGCATTGCGGTGTTGCATTGCGCGTGTACGTATTGCGCAATGTCGGATAGAAATCCGGTTATTGAGTTAGAGGGAACAAGAAAGAAGAACAAGAAAGTTTTATTTAGACCCAATTGCAATATGTGTATAATATCAAATTAACGTAACAAGAACAGGCATATATATATACAAATGCAGTGTAATTTCAAATTAGATGGGGTCTGTGACTCCTATTAAGACAATAACAGTCGCTCTCATAGGAGCCACAAGAATAATTTGTTTCAACTCAAATTTACCGAAAGGAAGTGCAAATGTAAATGTAAAAGTAAAAGTGCAGGAAAAGAAAAGAAACCGAGCTACTAGATTGCATATATGCATGTACTGGAGTATTAAAAGGTATGGTAAAATAAACAAATACTAGTTGTCAATAGTACACTTCAATATACTTGATATGTATGTGTATATGCACAAATACAATATCCATATGCTGATTTATATATATATATATATATATGTATATATATATACAATACATATATATACAATACACGATACATATCCATACATATCACGTGCATTAATACAGTTTTAATGACTTTGATAGCATGTATAGCAGTTTAATATTGTACACGTATAAATGTATTTTTCTAATAAATTGTTTTTTGCATAATTTCCAAAACTTCTGAAGCTATGTGTTCCAATCTTCTCTGTGACTAACTTTGAGGTATTGTTTATGACATGTGGCAAACTGTATCTAAGACATCTTTTGGCAAATTAATGTTTTGTTCTGAATGGGTGTAACTCTGTTTTTTTCCTTATGTTGTAAATGTGTACGTAAGCATTTATAATTATTTTCCAATTTAATAGGTAAGCAGGGAGGTCATGATGTACGTATTTATAATAACACTTAAGTTCATGTAAATTTAACATGTCATCAATTTTTAAGATATTCAATTTTTTGAAAAGTGGCTCAGAGTGTGAATTATATTTACTTATAGATACAATTCTCATAGCTTTCTTTTGTATTTTTAACATTCGACTACCTTGGTATCCCCACACCATAATGCAATAGTTGATTTGTGATAAAAATAACGTATTATATAAGATAATTTTAATTTCTAGGGGAAAGACATATTTTAGTCTGTTTAAGATGCCGACTGTTTTGGAACACTTGTTTGATACTTTTTCAATATGTTTATTCCAATTTAAATTTGTATCTAAAGTAAGTCCTAAAAAATTAATTTCATCTACTCTTTCAATGTTTGTACCATTTATATTGAGCGTAAAGTTATCGACAGCTTTATTTTGCATGTGAAAAATCATATATTTGGATTTGTTTCTGTTTAATGATAATTTATTAATGTTTAACCATTCAATTATTTTAAGGAGTTCATCATTTATTGCCGATTCTATATTTCTATTTGGGGAGTTACCTTGAAAATGATTGATGGTGCTAAATAAGGTGGTATCGTCGGCATACATAATAAAGTTAAACATTTCGCTAGCTTTAGGAAAATCATTAATGTATATTATGAATAATAGGGGACCAAGAATAGATCCTTGTGGTACACCAATTGTGATAGGTAGGATATCAGAACTTTCATTTTGAAATTCGGTGTATTGTCTTCTATTGCTTAAGTAGCTATTAAATAGATTCAGGGTAGGACCCTGTAATCCATAATATCTTAGTTTAGTTAATAGTATCGAGTGATCAATTGTATCGAAGGCCTTAGAGAGGTCAAGGAAAATACTGAAAGGAACATAATTTTTATCAATTTGTGTAATTATTCTATCTATTAGTTCAAGTGATGCATACTCGGTAGAGTGTTTTTTTTTCTAAAACCATATTGATTTTTAACAAATAGATCAGAATCATTAAAGTATGCTGTTAGTTGACTAGATATTATTTTCTCTATCACTTTTGAAATTGTTGGAAGAAGAGATATGGGTGTATAATTTTTAAAATCAGATGGGTCATCTTTCTTTAAAATAGGAATTACTTTAGCGAGTTTAAGTGTATCGGGAAATATACCAGTATTTATTACTTTATTTATTTATATATACTTGATTTAGCCGCTGTTCCCCCAAGCGCACAATTGGGAGTTGCAGAGGAGGATGGCTTAAGAGCCGGTGTTAATCCCAGTCAGTATGCAAATCAGGTGTCTAAGTGATGCCAGTCGCACTGGCCTTCCCCTGAGGCACCGGGCATCGTTTTGTTTGTGGCTGTCACTTTCAACTGGAGAGGAGCTATGTCGTCTCGATCCGCCTCCATGTATCACCATTTGGGGCTGACCAAACCGACACTCAAACTTATGGCAGTTTCCATTGTAGAATGGGGTTGGAAAATTGTCCGTAACTTCCATTACTGTACCGTCAGTTGGCGATAAGGTGATAACAACGAAGGTAAACGTAAGCTGGTGAAGCCGCTTAGCCGGCCCTCCGTTGGAACTAGTCCCAATGTCGTTTCACGTCTACGAAAAGACGTTAACCAGATTCCTCAGTCCAGTGATTTAATTTGCACATGTTATGTTATGTTAATATTTAGTTAATATTAGTCACACGCATTTGTATTATTTAAAGATCTGGTCTTAGAGTGAGTAAATTCTGGTGGGTTTATTTTGGGTATGGTGTACCTGGTTGTATAACCAAGGTGAACCGTGGGAGACAACGCACGTGAAGTTATACAGCAGTTGAAACTTTGTTATTATCTATCCTCGTATATTAATATAATAGTCTTCATAGTATGGCGATTACGTTGAAGGTATACGGCCTACGTTTAATATGCCCGGACCCACGGCGGATCGAGAGGGAGCCTGGGGGCACGGGACCCCTAGACCATTGCAATTTGGCATGCCCGTAGACCTTTTTGAATTGGCCCATGGGACCGTGCCCTCAGATCTTTGTGCCCCCTTCATGTTACAACAAATAATTTCAACAGCTCCCCCCCGTCTTCCGATGTCATAATCGAGACGCTGAAGAAGAGCTGAAATTACGGCCGCGCAGTGACGAACAAAAATCAACAATACCCCCCTACCCCGTCTTCCGATGTCACCAGTCGTGTCTAGCAGCGGCGAAACATTTTCTACACCATTTGGTTCGGCCGCAAATGGAGGTTTTTGTGCCCTTCTAGACAACCCTCTCTGGTTCGCCCCTAGGAAGAATGCTTGTAATGGTAACGTTCAGAATTAGAAATGGTATTGATTAGAAATCTTGCCACGTAGAGTTCTGCAGTACGACTTCTGCAATTTGGATTGTACTGAATAATGATATCCTAAATACGCATTCTACGAACGCTTTGTGCCGCACCTTTAAATGACCGAGGCCATAGCTGTTGTCCTACTCTGTACACGCGTTAGCGGACTTGACTAGTTGAAGGCTCAGCACAGTTTATCTTATGTTCATTTGTAAACATCGTGATTGCAGACATTGAGTAGCCGGGGGAATCGGTCAGTCTTCTTCCGTTGATCTTAGCACTAATTCACAGCGGGTTTTTATGACAATACGACGCTACCAGCGATAGACGGGCTGTGATTCCAATGATTCGACTAGCGGCATACAAACTGTACAAAACAATATACACTAGGCAGAAATGAATCAGTCCAAAACCAAACAACAAAGATGTTTACACAATTTGTCTTTGATCCTACACAGCTCTCCGTTCGGTGTTTCACCTCCGAATTTGTCTTTGATCCTACACAGCTCTCCGTTCGGTGTTTCACCTCCGAATTTGTCTTTGATCCTACACAGCTCTCCGTTCGGTGTTTCACCTCCGAATTTGTCTTTGATCCTACACAGCTCTCCGTTCGGTGTTTCACCTCCGAATTTGTCTTTGATCCTACACAGCTCTCCGTTCGGTGTTTCACCTCCGAATTTGTCTTTGATCCTACACAGCTCTCCGTTCGGTGTTTCACCTCCGAATTTGTCTTTGATCCTACACAGCTCTCCGTTCGGTGTTTCACCTCCGAATTTGTCTTTGATCCTACACAGCTCTCCGTTCGGTGTTTCACCTCCGAATTTGTCTTTGATCCTACACAGCTCTCCGTTCGGTGTTTCACCTCCGAATTTGTCTTTGATCCTACACAGCTCTCCGTTCGGTGTTTCACCTCCGAATTTGTCTTTGATCCTACACAGCTCTCCGTTCGGTGTTTCACCTCCGAATTTGTCTTTGATCCTACACAGCTCTCCGTTCGGTGTTTCACCTCCGAATTTGTCTTTGATCCTACACAGCTCTCCGTTCGGTGTTTCACCTCCGAATTTGTCTTTGATCCTACACAGCTCTCCGTTCGGTGTTTCACCTCCGAATTTGTCTTTGATCCTACACAGCTCTCCGTTCGGTGTTTCACCTCCGAATTTGTCTTTGATCCTACACAGCTCTCCGTTCGGTGTTTCACCTCCGAATTTGTCTTTGATCCTACACAGCTCTCCGTTCGGTGTTTCACCTCCGAATTTGTCTTTGATCCTACACAGCTCTCCGTTCGGTGTTTCACCTCCGAATTTGATCAACGCTCTAAGTTTGACCTGGCGTGTTAATACTGTATACATATATATATATATATATATATATATATATATACAGTATTAACATGACTGTAGTAAATGTATGTAATTTGTTTTGGTTTTGAGTGGAACAACCATTGCGCACCCTCTAACGGGGTCTGGAGAGACACTAAACCAATTGCCTCACAAGTGACTCGATCTGTGCGTATCACGAACGATCACAACAGCCTTTCGCGGTGTATCACGGGATAATCCATAACAGTAATCTCCAGCTCATTAGACGGGTAAGTAATGCTTACACAGAAAAATAAATAAAACGGACGCTGCTTTTTGCGTTTGAGTCCACGCTATGTTTTTCGAAGGATTGATTTTGTATTTGCTCCTAGTACACGATGGACTAATTCTAGTCAGCCATAGAGTGCGTTTACTTGAGAGAGCCGTGTAGTAAACATTATATACAGTTTTCCTCTGGTCATACATCATTTTAGCAATACACAAGACGTTCTTACATTTGTTACTCTTGTGCAATGACGTCTGTACAAATACGAGTAGATTTCTGATTGAGTATCACAAACGTCGAATTAAGAACAATTATTTATTTACGTGCGATGACGACAAACGTACCGCTGACGTCATCGCGTAGAACACACATTTCATATATCTTCAAACCAAACAACAACCTATTGCGACGAGAAATACACAGACGACGCCGTTGAATATTGTAATGTCATTAGGAGCCTTACATAATATCACCAGTTACTTGTGACCTGCATGCCGCTGTATTTGGAGGAGTAGTAGCACAAATAATCGGACTCGGCCATGTCCAATTAAGTCAGCTACTATGTCACTACATCGTACAATTAGACCTGTGTGGTCGCATAGGTGCAACTTTATTCAAATAATGTCCAACGAATCGAACAGTTCTTGAGACAGATACATATAAGTAACTTGCAACTTTTTAGTTGTAATGATACTGCTGCATTGTTTTCTGGTCGTCTCGTTGCGTCATTAACGTCATTTAGTACAGGCCTCTCAGTTGCTGAACCTCTTGTCTCGTTGCGTCATTAACGTCATTTAGTACAGGCCTCTCAGTTGCTGAACCTCTTGTCTCGTTGCGTCATTAACGTCATTTAATACAGGCCTCTCAGTTGCTGAACCTCTTGTCTCGTTGCGTCATTAACGTCATTTAGTACAGGCCTCTCAGTTGCTGAACCTCTTGTCTCGTTGCGTCATTAACGTCATTTAGTACAGGCCTCTCAGTTGCTGAACCTCTTGTCTCGTTGCGTCATTAACGTCATTTAGTACAGGTCTCTCAGTTGCTGAACCTCTTGTCTCGTTGCGTCATTAACGTCAGTAGTATAGAGGACAGTTTCGGCCCCGTGCACGTCACCTTTGGTGACGTATGGTCAAAACTTTACTAATAAAAAACGTGTTAATGACCCCTAAACGTTTTCGGGAACCTACTTATGAAAAAGATCAAAGGCTTTTTTGACACTAAACGTTTTCGGAAACCTACTTATAAAAAACGTGATTGATTACCCCCTCTAAGTACATTTGAGGTGCCACCTAGCGGTGAGTGTAGAGAGCATTTTGTTCGTTCCCTAGCGACCAACGCCGTACATAGGGCGTGCTGACGTAAGCAGATTGTCCCCTAGCGATCAACGTCGTACTTAGTGCGTGCTGACCTAAGCAGTCCTAGCGATCAACGTCGTACCTGCTGAAGCACGGACCTCAGAGTAGACCCCTAAAATGTGCGGCTATATAGTGAGGATAAAACCACTGCATAAGATCCGCCATCTAGCGGTGGCGACGGTGACAGTATATAAGCGGTGGCGGTAGCGGGTTATCGGTAGTCGGTATGTCGTCACCTATAAGGTTTGGTGGATCGCGCTCGTTCTTGTCAAATATGTATTCGTGTCCATTGTCGGCGTTCGGTCGGGACTTCCGATCCGTCGAGCACGCCTATCAGTATAGGAAAGCAATATTCAACGAGGACGTGGAATGTGCCGAACATATCAAAAGTGCGCGATCGCCTTATGCAGCGAAACGACGCGGTTACGACATTCGAAAAAAGAGAACGGGAGTCGAATGGTGCTCCGTTAGGGTGGCGTGTATGAAGACGTTGTTGAGGTGCAAGTTTGACGGGTCGAGCGATTTGAAGGCTGCCCTGTTGGCGACCGGGGATGCCGAATTGGTGGAACGGGTACCGAGTAGGGAGGGTTTCTGGGGTACCGGAATCGGGGGCGATGCGGGGGAGAACATGCTCGGTAAACTGTTGGTGGAGTTGCGCGCCACTTATAAAGACGCGTAAAAAGTGTTCGTCGTTCAGTCGTCGAAAATGAACGGACCGCCGTTGAAGCATCCTTTTACATGTATAGTAGCCGGTCCTACGGGGTGCGGTAAGACGACGTTCGTCGAGCGTCTGATACGTCACGACGCTATGATCGATCCGTCGCCGGAGAAAATCCTGCGGTGCTACGGGCAGTGGCAGACCGGCTACGCGTCTATGTCTTCGAAAATAGAGTTCGTAGACGGTCTCCGGATCCGAAACGTTTAGACGGTAAAATGAGGACGCTTCTAGTAATCGACGACCTCATGGAGGAAACTGATAGCCGGGTGACGGTACTATTTACTAAAAAAGTCATCATTGTAATACGTCGGTCGTACAATTGCGACAGAACATGTTTCCGAAAGGGAAAGAAAACCGTACAATCAGCCTGAACGCCCAATACATAGTGCTATTCAAGAGTCCCCGAGATGCCGGCCAAGCAGGTCACCTAGCGAAACAGATGTACCCGGGAAAGGTCAACTACATGATAGAGGCTTTCAAAGACGCGACGTCGTCGGCGTACGGCTATCTATTCGTGGATCTGAAACAGGAAACGGAAGAGGACATGCGCCTGCGTTCGTGCATATTTCCGGACGATCGCCTTCAGTACGTCTACGTACGGAAGGGCGGTGGCGGTGGTGGCGGTGGCGGCAGTCTATAAGAAGAGAGGGTCGTGACCGCGAACGTTTATTAGTCGCTATGACGGGACGCGCGGTAGTAGCGAAGCGACGACCGAAGGTGGCGGGACCGAAGAACCGAGTGAAGAGACACATTTTCGCCCTGCAGCTGTTGGAGAGGCCTAGGCGGAACATCGATCTGCGAAAAGCCGTGATCGGCCACGCGGACGCCGGTCTCATTTGTAGTCTGTGCGATTGCGCGTACAACATTCTGAAAGGGAACGTGAAGTTGTCGCCGAAACAGAAACGCGTGTTGTCAAAATTCCGGAATCACCTGCGTAAGCTCGCCGACAAACAAGTTGCGATTAAGCAGAAGCGAGCCGTCTTGCAAAAGGGTTCGGGTGGTTTTCTGACGGCCTTGCTAGCACCGTTAGCGAGCACCGTTCTCCTGCCGCTGCTCAGACAGGTGATCGGAAGCGGGTGATTGATGCAGTACGCGAAGAAGATGGCGTTGGTCGACCCACGATTGGTGGAAATTCTCCTGCCACGTGTCGATCAGCCGCCGAGCACGCCCCGATCACGTGTGCTGAGTAGCCTGGACAGCGACGTGAAGGACATTCTAGAACGTTCGGATTTATCCGAACGCGAAAAGGTGGCGTCGTACAATCAACTGCTGAGTCGGTACAACACGATAGAGGCGGCTCGAGCGGCGCAACCGGTACGCGTGTCGGTGGTCAACAGCAGCGAGACGCCTGCGGTGGGGGTGGCGGCGGCAGCGGTGGCGCCACCATCGTCGGAGGTCGTAGAGCGTGAAATCATAGCCAGTATGCCGAAAACGCTGAATGGGAAGACGGGACTGCTTATCGAAAAAATGAAAGCCGATCTGTTGTGTCGATGGAACGAGCGCGGCGAATTCGTGTACGACGGTGAAACGATCGCGGGGAGTAACATGGTCGATCTAGTGAACGATCTCATGCGAACGAGAACGAAGACGACAGTGCCCGTAGGATGGCGAGAGTTCGGGTTGCGCATGAAGGGTATGAATATCCCTATGGAATTCGTGGGCAACCCGCGCTATCGGGCGTACATGGAGCGACGGCAGAAAAGGCTACTAGAAGAGGCGTCAATTACGCCGACGACCACTACTTCATCAGCGACGCCGGAGTGGAGACGTCGGATGCGACGCGAGACTAAACGCAGACAATGATCCCCTTCGTTGGACGTCGCGGCGTGGGACACGTTGTGATGCCGTCACGACGACGACACACGATAACGACCATCGTCGTCGGCTTCACCATCGCGCTTATCGTTCTCTATACGTGTATAATAATCATCGTACATTTATCATCATCGTCGTCGTCGTCGTCGTTGCCATGG